>JAVGWX010000015.1:28285309-28527809 GCA_036924085.1 Ariolimax columbianus
TCTCTCGAGGGCTAACATGCCCAGCATACATGCACTGCTAGAGAAAGCACGACTAGGATGGGCCGGACACCTCGTCCGTATGTCAGACGAGCGGCTCCAAAAGAAGCTTCTCTACGGCGAGCTGAGAGAGGGATGGCGCGAGAGAGGGCGCCCACAGAAACGTTTTAAAGACGGTCTGAAGGACTCACTGAAAAGTTGCCAGATAGACATCGACACCTGGGAATGTCTTGCGCAAAACAGATCTTACTGGAGAAGCGCAGTCAAATCGGGTGTAGCTGCCGGTGAAGACGACCGTGTTGTGAAAGCCCAGAGCAGACGCGAGACGCGGAAATCCCGAGCAGAGGGAACACCATCCCCTTCTACAAAGCTCGTGTGCCCAATATGTAGCAGATGTTTTCGTGCCCGCATTGGCCTGTTCAGTCACACGCGCACCCACACCCAACAGGGAAATCTGTGACAAGGATGATGTCGGCGGTCCTCATCGACAACGATGGACAGCTATTATTATTATTTCTCAACATAATTTTCACTAATATTAATACACTTATTAGATTGGTTTATCAGGGCCCCAAGACCTGCAGCGTAGACGTCGTTGGACTGCTGTCTCAGTCACATTTACACTTCACATTCAACCTCTTCATCATTCTCGAAATGTCTACCGCCAAGGTGGGTTTTCAGTGCACCAAACAGGTAGAACTTGCCTGTGACTAAGTCGGCGCTGTGAGGTGAATGTTAAAGAAGTTGCCACACTAGTGTTGGCCAATGTTCATCATGAACAACTCCTCCTCTCCTCCTCCTCCTCCTCCTCTTCTTCTTCTTCTTCGTGCTCTGTCAGACTGGATTGAAAGTTGGTTAACGAGAAGAAGGCAGAGAGTGGGAATAAATAAGAAGGACTCCGAGTGATGTGAAGTAAAAAGAGGAGTGCCACAGGGCTCTGTTTTGGGACCGATATTGTTCTTGATATATTTAAACGATTTGGACATGATTGCAAAATCTGCAGATGACACAAAACTACGAAGGAGTGTTTCATCTATAGCAGAGGTGGATATATTGAGGTCGGATTTAAATAAAATTCGAAACTGGTCTGTGAAATGGCAAATGGAGTTTAAAATAGATAAATGTACATCCATCCACATAGGTAGATCCAATATGGAACACAATTACAGAATGGGCGAGAACAATATTGGAATGATAGATAAGGAAAGGGACCTGTGGGTTATAATAGACGATACAGGAACAAATGAATGAGCAAGTTCTGGTAGCAGTGAATAAGGCAAATGCAATGTTAAGTATGATAAAATGAAATATTAAACATAGGAAGTGATTGTCAAACTGTATAAAGCATTAGTTAGACCTGGATTGGAGTACTGTGTAGAGGAGATATCAACAGGCTGGAAAGGATACAAAGAAGAGTGACAAAACTGATAGTAGGATGTCAGAATTACAGTTACGAGGAAAGACTAAGAAAAACCGGCCTACAGTGTCTAGAAAAAAGAAGAATTCGAGGTGACTTAATACAGGTTTATATGATAATCACAGGAAAGGTAAAATTTGACTAAAACATGTTTTTTTCAAAATACAACGACCACTGAGAACAAAAGGGCACAGATACAAATTAACTAAAGAAAGGTCCAGATTGGATATTAGGAAAGCAATGTTATAGTCAGAGAGTGGTGAATGCTTGGAATGCATTACTCCAGGAGGTGGTGGAGGCAGAGACTGCATTTAATAATAGATTGGATGTGCATAGCTTTTAAAGCAGGGTAATGCAAATGTGACTGGTTGTCTACAGACTCTGATGAGTCTTCTAAACCAGTATAAAAACGTTAAGTTAAGACATCAACTTGAATTTGTTCGAAGAAAGCAGCACTCATCCTGAGGCTGTCGACACTGCCACAGAGCTTGTCTAGTGTCGGCATTGGTGATGGCCACATGTGCTTTCTCTGGTCCTCGTATGTCGAACAATTTAGCAGCCGATGTTCGGGGTCATTTTCCCTGTACCACGGGTGCATTCATCAGTAACACCTACCTTCAGTTTATTGAATAGATGGCACCTCAGTCTGTTGTGACTTGTGTGGAGTCTGAAGACCACCATCTGCTCTCTTCTGCTCCACTGGTAATAAGCATGGGCTAATCAAGTCGAATGAGGTCTGGTATTGTCAAGATGAAGCATTATCCCTCTAGTCAGCAGGTGTGGACTTTTACCTCGAACTGCATCCCCAGCACCAACTGAACATATAATGTATAAAGCACAAGAGTGTGTGAGGATAGGGGAGTAAACCCCGACCGAAAATAAGTAGGGAGGGAACCTAAGGCAGGAGACGACGCATTAGAGTAATCTTCTGGCATCCCCTGCATCATTGCTGTTTCCAAGCGTATCGACTCTGTCCTTCTCTTGGATGTCATCAGCTGGGACGAGAGGGGGTAATTGTAAAATTGGCAAAGCACTTTCTCCATATCGGCTGTTCAATGGCAGCCCAGGCAAGCTAATCATAACATAATATATATATATATATATATATATATATACATACATACAGAGAAAAAACCATACGTACATCCCCTTTGTGGCATTATAGGGCCTCTGGTCTTGCTCGTCTGTCTGACACCATTCTGTGTAGTATCAATGGGAGATTGGCGTGCTGACAGCATATAAGAGAAAGGGAAACAATCTTCAAATCTGTAGCCTAGACGTGTAGCCGAGCAAGAAATGGGGAAATTGCCCTTCTGTTTCTTTGTCGCCTTATTTTGTTTTATTCTTCATTCATACACGTACATCTTCTTTCTTTTTTCCTGCCTTTGCAGCCATGGCAGGGTCGCGATAATAGCTTCTCTGGCCATGGAAGGGAATGTAGTCACGTGGAGGTCTATTTTTAGCTCTTAATAGTACTGCAGAAATAACAGAATGTCACTTATCAACGTGGAAACAAAGGCCTTAGTTTAAATAAAAAGAAATAGGAGGTGATGGTAGTGACTAAGAGACCGGAATCTCCAAAATAATTCTTAAAAGCGAAGGGGACCGAATTGAGACAAGGTAACTCGTTTAAATACCTGGGCACATACAAACCATCAGATGGAAGATGAAATTACGAAATAAAATGCAGAATAGACCAAGGAAAATTGGTCTTCTAGACCATGAAAGGAATATTGTACAACAAAACATTGTCGCTGAAACTGAGATAGAAAGTACTTGGACGTTTCGTGGATCCAGTGCTAACATATGGCAGTGAATCACGGACAATCAACACGCAAGCGCATAGATCTTTGGAAGCAACGGAGATGTGGTTTTAGAGAAAAATGGCGCGGATCTCATGGACTGCAAGGAGGAGCCACATATTAATTCAAGAAAGGTTCAGATTAGATATTAGGAAATATTGTTTTAACTCAGAAAGTGGAGAATGCATTGCCACGGGAAATAGGGGAGGCAGGGTTAATTAATTAATTGAAGGATCGATTGGATGCGCATAGGTATTTTTAGATCAAATGAAGTAAAAATAAACTGGTTGCATACAGACTCCGCAGTCTTCTAAACCGGTGTTTCTATAGAATTTCCTCCCGAATCCATGAACAAGTGATTGTGGATGAAGCCACGCTGTTGGGATCGGTTTGATGTGATCTAAGCACTGATTTGGGTTTAAACTGAAATGACGTCAGCTACACAAGTATCTCTACTGTTCGAACACAGGAGCTCATCTAAATTTGGCGCGTTTGTTCATCAAAGTAAATCGGTTTTGTTTTTTCGTTGTTTGGGAGGGGGTGTAGTGAATGAGGGATGGGTTGTGTGGGGAAGTAGGGGGGGTGCTTATAAATATCGCGATTGACTGTTGTTGTTGTATGTCCACAATGAGTAGCATAATTCTTTTGTGCGGGGAAAAGGGACGTTAAGTGGCGGATTGTTGTAGCTTTACTCACATCCCGAGCGTGCTGATGAAGGTGGACCGGACGGTTGCGCTATGCTTGGCTATGCCTACGTGCCGCTCACTACTACGGGGATCACGTCAATCCCTCACCTTGTTAGCCAGGCTGCCAGGAAAACAGTCAATTTCCAGGAAGGGCTACGAGGAAGCCAACGTGTCGGTCTTGTCTAGTATGTTTTGCCTGACCCTGACTAACATGTCTGATCAGTATATTCTACCTGACCAGACGTTAGTCTTTCTTCCCATTGCGATGGGAAATTAGGTCATTCGAAAATTGATAGACACGTTTTATACCGCCTTAGATTTTTCCATAAGCCACCTTTTCCGTCGTCTGCATTTAACTTAACTTAACTTAACTTAACGTCTTTATAGCCAGGGTCAGGAGAAATATACTGGTCGAGACCCTCACCTGACCTCCTAGTTGGTCGTCTTGAAAACAGGCTGTTGTCAAGGACAATAGTCTGGCTAACAAGGTGAGGTTCGACGTGATCCCCGTAGTAGTCAGCGACACGCAGATAAAGCCACGCCTAACACATTCACCTGGAGAACCCCGGTCCACTCTTCATCAGCACGCTCGTGATGTGAGGAAAGCTACGACAACCCACCACTTAACGGCCTTTTTTAGGGCGCACAAAAAAGTAACACTACTCATCAGTATACAACCTGTTTCATTCACATGTCCTTGCTCTAAAATCTATACGCATCTAATCTATTACTAAATGCATTAATTATCTCTGCCTCCACTACTTCCTGTGACAATCCATTCCAAGCATTCACTCCTCTCTGACTTAAAAAAAATAAAATTATCATATCTAATCTGGACCTTTCTTTTGTAGCTATGCCCTCTTGTTCTTGCAGGTGGTTATATTTTGAGAAAAAAAAACTTGTAGTCTAATTTATCCTTTCCTTTGATTATCTTATAAACCTGTATTAAGTGACCTCGAATTCTTCTAATTTCTAGACACTGAAGAAAAGTTTTAGCCTAAAATCTGTGGTATCTTCTTCTTCTTCTTCTTCTTCTTCTTCTTCTTCTTCGTACGCTGTCAGACGTCAACTTGTATTTGTTCGAAGAAAGCAGCTGTCATCCTGAGGCTGTCGACACTGCCATAGAGCTTGTCTAGTGTTGCCACTGGTGATGGCCACATGTGCTTTATCTGGTCCTCGTATGTCGGGCAATTTTGCAGCAGATGTTCAGCGGTCATTTTCCCTGTACCACAGGTGCATTCGTCAGTGCCACCTATCTTCAGTTTATTGAATAAATGGTACCTCAATATGTTGTGACCTGTGCGGAGTCTGAAGACCACGACCTGCTCTCTTCTGCTCAACTGGTAATAGGCATAATTTTTTGTGTAGCCAGTATGCTCTGTTTCTCATTTGGCCATGTATCTGGCCCTAATAGACCTTTTGGACTCTTCGTAGGTCACACTAGAATCTGGTTGTGGTAATCTTGCACGTTCTTTTGCCAGTCTGTCTGCCTCCTCGTTGCCTTGAATGTTACAGTGGGATGGAACCCACTGTACCACTAATCTTTTTGGTGCGGACTGCTGGCATAGTTGACAGAGTACAGCTCTTAAATCATTATGTTCAGTATTTTTCTGGCTTTTTAGTGCTGTAACCACGGACAGGGCATCTGTAAACAGGACTATCTGGCTTTCATTGCTTTCGCCTGTCAGCATTGCTTCTACTGCAGCCTTCAATGCCTCTGCCTCCGCTCTGAAATTGCTTGAGAATTGTTCAGTTGCCACTGACAGTGTTATTTTTCTACCGTTTGTTAGGTTCAGGGATACCCCTCCCCTTCCATTCTGTGTTGTGTTTGTTACAGAACCGTCGGTGTATGCATGGGTCCAGTCCATGCTTGTGTAGTTTTTCGCTATGTACCTCAGGGTTACGTCTCTTCTTTCTTTTTCAGTCTGGCTGTTCTTGTTTCCAATACCTGGTATATTTTCTACCACCTCTGGAATGATATGCTGCTTCCAGGTGGGTTTGCGTACAGTAGGGATGGGCTTTGGTGTTCATATGGTCTTCGCTAATCTTTGCTTTAAATCCGTTGTATCTAAATAGCATTACTTGGTGGGAGAGGCGCAGGGGAGGGGGGGAGGGGGGGGGGGTCAGGAAACCATAATTAAGCGCGACTGGTACCACAAAGTTGTGTCTGACCCTAACGCGACGTTCTAGCCAGTATGTTGTGGCTGACCCTGACGTAACGTGGTGATGATGGAGATACTTACTTTCCGTGTCCAAACACCATGTCACACGTCCAGTATTCAGCAACTTATACTGTCTTGTCGTTTACCTCTATCATGTCGTTCATGTCACAGGTTTCAGTGAGGTTGGGGCAGGACATCAGATGATCTTGGTCCTGAACTGCGCCGCATTCACATGTGTCGACATCTGAGTATCCCCATTTATTCACTCTGCATCTTGACACACCAGTTCGAAGTCTGTTCATTGCCTTCCATACAGCATAGGGCAGGTGGTGTTCAGGCGCAGCCTCTTCCTTGAGCTGTATCCATGGATCGTGCATTGTTTCGCGCCACCTCTCGATGCGTCGACCTTCCGAAACTGTGTCTTGATTTAAGTCTTGTGGCTTGTTCCTGATGGCCAAACATCGGGTGTCTAGGGTCGTTTTCCTGTTTCCCTCGTTCGATTTCCGCAGCTACACCTCTTCTTATATCAGGTGGTGCAATGCCAATTAAGGGATATATTTTGTTTGTGGGGGTGGGCTTAAGGCACCCCAACACTATCATGCACATCTCGCTCACTGCTGTATAAACTTGTTTTGCATGGGCCGAGTTTTTCCAGACTGGGGCTGCATATTCCGCTGCGGAAAAGCACAAGGCAATCTCTGATGTGCGTAAGACTGATGGCTGAACACCCCATGTTGTGCCTGTCAATTTTCGGATAATGTTATTTCTCGCAAATACCTTACGCTTTGTCTCCTGACAGTGTATCATATAGGATAATGTACGATCGAACTTTACACCCAGGTATTTGGGAGCCGGGCAGTGTTCAAGATCCTGTCCTTGCCATCTGATCCGCAGTTCTCTGTTTGCCTCTCTGTTCTTGAGGTGATAGGCGCATACCTGAGTTTTGCTAGGGTTGGGTTTTAGGTGGTTTTCCCAATAATACTCTGCGAGAGCTTGTTAGTTTACCTTCTACCTCCTCGAAGCCATTAGCCTGAGCAGCGATTGCTGTGTCATCGGCGTATATAAATTTCCTTGTGTCTATATCCATAGGCTGGTCATTGGTATAGATGTTGTACAGCATGGGAGCAAGAACACTGCCTTGAGCCAGGCCGTTGATTTGATTTCGCCATCTGCTCTCTGGATGGAGATGATGATGATTGATGCTGTGGACGTGGATGATGTTGATGATGGTTATAGTTGTGATGATGATGGTTGTGATGGTGATGAAAGGGAACTAGTCTCCTCACCTCACAGAAACCTAAGACCTCGTACAACATTACACACTCGACGGCAGTCTCTGGAAATGACCTACATTTGTTTACATTGTAAATAATGATTTTTAAAAATAGTAATTTTATTTACTGAAAATCTGTATCTTTTCACAGCAAAAATTAGATAAGACCAGGAAAGTTTAAAGAAAAATGGACTGGAGACAAATGTATAAATTCCCCATCACCCTATGTATTAGGATTGGTCTTGATTTAATGCGTTTCACGCCACGACCAGACGACCAGGCCAAAGTTGTTATATAACCTTCTTTCGTTTTGTAGCGACCCGAATCTGGCGAAAATCACGTGCTTTGACAGGCAGGAAGTTGAAGCCACGGGCTGATGTGCCATAATTTGTTGACAGATGGTGAAAGTAACCTCCTCGGGGTACACTCATTTAAGAGCACAGTCTTTAAGGTCTTACTTAATTTTCCTAAGATGCAAGTGCTGTCAAAGACAAGTCAAGTAATAAAGTAATGCACTTAGGCAAATATTGGCCTGTGGCCGTGACCGTCAATAACCCCGTTTGCAGGTTGCGAGGGAGGGGGGGGGGGGGGGGGGGGGGTTTCGAAGAGCCCAGGGCGATAAAATTGGGGTGGGATGGGGGAGGGTTTCAGGCAGAAATGGTAGAGAGAGAAATTTAAAATGAACAAAAACCAATAAAAATCAGAGTAGGTTCAATAATAGTTCTTCAATCGCCAAACGTTTATAATGAGTCTGAGGTTAATAATTTTACTTTGAAATTTATTTTCATCGTAATTTTCTTCAATTCACATTGCACTAAATCGCAAAATTAACATGTCAGCCCTTTTCGTGGCTTGGTATCGGGAGTTTGAAAACGAACGCCGAAAAAGAAGTAGCAGCAGAAATGTATAATGAGTCCAAGATCATAATTAAAGCCAACTTCAGGGGGAAATGGGCTGACCAACACCCCGACTTCTGAAAAGAAAACTACTATGATTTAATTAGAGAAGAGCAAGTCATCATGTTCAGACTGAGAACTGGGCATAACAGACTCAAGGGTTATCTTTACAACAAAATTAGGATTGGGACAGATGACAGGGGAGCATACCATGACCGTGGAACACATCCTACAAAAATGCATGCTCACGCAGGAGAGAGAACAATACTAGCCTCTCGAGGCAGATACGAGGCACAAACAGCCTTGCAAACAACTGTGTTCTTTGTCAGAAAAAACCGGGACCTTGCTCTGAGGATGAACGAAGAAGAAAACGAAGAATTTCGTCTGATTCTCATTCGTTTCTTCTTCTTCTTCTTCTTCTTCTTCTTCTTCTTCTTCTTCTTCTTCTTCTTCTTCTTCTTCTTCTGCGTTCGTTCTCAATCTCCCGTTACCAAGCCCTGAACAGGGTTTTGCAAGTAGCAGGATGTAGTCGGGAGCACAGAATGCGTTGTTTTGCTAGTTTACAGCTTGACTACGATATTTCCACTTTTCAGTCTGCCACATCCGTCTTCAGCATATTCGTTTCTAAATGAAACTAAAGCTCGTCTCGTCATTTATAACTGCATTTTAAACATTTTATTTTGAACACAAACTGACAACCGCCTTTGGTGCCCTTGCCGTATATTACCACAAAAAATCACCCCAAACAAAACCCTTAACAAAACCCAAAAATTTACTTTCTGCCTCGGTTTTGTTTGCGAATGCCCACAATGAGTAGGTTGCTCTTTTGTGCACCCTGAAAAGGACGTTATGTGGCGGGTTTCAGTAGCTTTCCGCACATCCCGAGCGTGCTTGATCCTCCAGGCGGTTGTGCTATTCCTGACTTCTTCTGCGTGTCACTCACTACTACGGGGATCACGTCGATCCCTCACCTCGTTAGCCAGGCTGTCATGAAAGCAGCTCGTTTCCAGGGAGGGCTACTAGGAAGCCGAGGTGAGGGTCTTGGCCAGTATGTTTTGCCTGACCCTGACTAACATGTCTGATCAGTATATTTTGTCTGTCCACACGTTAGTCTTCCTCCCCATTCTGCCTCGGTAATAGAGAGGTAAAATGAAAACTACAGATCACATGGCAGGGACAGGAGTTGGAACACAGCACAACACTTCCAAATGTATGTGTGTAACAAATGTTGGATCGCACAGTGCACTGACATGAAACAAAAGGGAAGATACATACGAGAAATAACATCACCCAACAACTGACCGGTACTAGATAGGAAGCACAGCCATATGTCCTCTGAACATCAGCACCCGCCCTGTGTTTATGCGTAGCTGAGTGCGCCGAGCCAGTTTGGAACAACTTTGCACGTGTCAAACTGATTGATACAGCAATAGATGAGACTGGTCGGATAGTTACAGAGTGCCTAAAACCTACTCCAAATTGAAAACAAAAATACTCCTTAATCGGCGTAGCTCGACCTCAGACACAAAGAAGTGGCGCATCAGAAATTTAAAGAGAGAAACTGGCAAACGACCTAATGCACAGTATGCTTGGACACCAGGTGCAGTACGCAAGATTGAAAAAATGACGAAATTGTCTAATGCAACATGGAAGTCACTAAATAGATTCCAAACTGGGGGATCACAATACAGGAAAAACTTGAAGAGATGTGGATACATGGATGATGAGATATGCGACTGCGAGCAATACAAGTCTCAGACCACCTGATGATCTGCCCGAACCTTCTGGAAACATGCAATATGGATGACATGTTGAGGGGGAATGATAAGGCAATCCACGTGGATGAATATTGGGAACATGATGTCTGACGTGGTGCCAAGGACAGGGGAAGTGATCATTTTGATATATTTGTCTGTACATCCTACCTCGTCTATATTGCTACCAAGATATTAATGATTCCACATTTCGAAGGAGTACGTCTTCAAACACTATCTGATTCCCGTTAGCTGCATTTATTCTGCTAATGTGTTTGTTTTTCTCTGCGTAATCGCAGTCTCAATGTGTATGTGACTTCTCAATGAATCACGCCATCCCGTAACCAGTAAGGTCGTTGGGGCAGACACGAAGACACCCCCATAATCCGCAGGTCATCTTTGTCTGTCAGCGGCCGCTGCCTATGCCTCCTCTGGTCGGAGATTGGTTCATTCTTTTATGTTGTCCTCCAACTTTTATTTTTCTCGACCTTCTCGTCATCCGCTTGGCACTTTTCCGTGCAGGATCGTATTTGCAAGACCGTTTGATCCCAATATGTGGCCGTACCAAGCGAGTTTTAGTATTTTGACCGGTGCCAATAGGTCTTCAAAAAGCCCTATTGCTTTTGTAACTCTTTCTGGTATTTCCTCATTTGTAACTCATTAAGCATCCATCATTTATTTTGTTTCTAGTTGCGGGATTCGTCAGCAGAGTCTAGATCATCTAATTTTTGTGCCGAATGCCATTGGATTACATTTTTATGGGTTAAAATTGTGTTCTTCATAATTCAGTCATCAGTGAGTAAAAAGATAAATGGATCAGAAAGCGCCCCTTCGTGAAGAACTCTATGAGGTGGGTTCAAAAAGTATCCGACCTTTTTTTCCGTCATGTAAATGATGATGGTGATGATGATGGTAATGAAGATGATGGTGATGAAGATGATGGTGATGATGATAGTGATGAAGATGATGGTGATGATAAAAATGATGATCGTGATGATAATAATGATAATGATGATGATTGTAATGTTAATGATAATGGTGATGGTGATAATGGTGATAATGATGGGGGTGATGATGGTGATGATAGCGATGATGGTGGTGATGATGGCGATGATGGTGATAATGATGATGATTGTAATGTTAAAGATAAGGGTGATGGTGATAATGATGATGGTGATGATGATAATGATGGTGGTGATGATGGTGATGATAGCGATGATGGTGGTGATGATGGTGATTATGGTGATCGTGATGCCGATGATGGTGATGATGATGATGATATGATGGTGATTATGATGAGGATGGTGATGGCGATGATGGTGATAATGATGAAAACAAAAAAACAAAAAAAAACATTTAAGCGGGGGCTCGACTTCATTGCCTCTGGATTTTTCCCCAATTTTAGCTCGGTCTCTCTCGACAGAAGGGTACCCCATCTGACGAGAGCATCGCACACACCACGAACTCCGTAGCTCCAGCGATGAACCCAGGGATCTCCGGAAAAAAGTGACAGCATGAACCGACCGTCGCAGCTCGAAATTGAACTCCGACCAATGGTGGCGATGTTAATAATGATGATTATGGTGATGATGGTAATGATGGTGCTAATGACGATGATGATAATGTTAATGGTGAGGATGATGATGATGGAAAATAGGCGGTAAACGGGCATTCCTTTGCAGAGACTGCCATAGGTATGTCATGCTTTGCAGAGACTGCCATAGGTATGTCATGCTTTGCAGAGACTGCCATAGGTATGTCATGTTATTTTAGAAACTTGTATTCTTACATATTCATCTCTTTCAGGTGTGGGGGTAGCTCCAGTAATTTCCCCATTGCCCTCCTCTTCTTCGACTAAGTGCTTATTTCAACAACCGAATTAACTGATTCACTCCATAGAGCCGATGTATCGGCTTGCAAACTATCCTACAGTGCCACAAAGCTGATATATTGGCTTGAACTGTTAAGTTATGTATATGTTTGAAGTTTCTACATGCCAAGTATTCTTAAATGTATAAATATACAAATAGAATAAATGGGCTCAGATGTCCAAAAGTGAATGAGTTGACTGGAGAGGTGCAAAATTGGGAATCAATCAATAAATCGATCAATCAATCAATCAAATCTACAGGACACGTGGGAAAAGTTGTCAGAAAGATAATAGAATCAGGTACATCCAGACTTACCATCTTCCTTCTTGTCCACTTGTGGTCTCGCTGCCACAAGCCCCATCAATAAAAAGAGTGTCACAATATCCGCAGCTTTCGTCATCTAGAGACGCACACATCGAGGAGGGAAAGAAACAGAGTATTAAGTGAGGCACTATCATTCAGATGACATTCCCATTATCAAATTCAACATCGCTTCACACCATCATTCTATCTATGAGCCATCAAATCAGTAATAATGTCAAACAATAACGCTTTTATTTGCACAATAGCTAAAACACACACACACACACACACACACACATACTGTACATTATTTGTGTGTACACAATAATGTAATAATGTAAAGTTTGCTGGTCATTTGAGATAAATGTTTAGATATAAACAATTTTATTTACTGCCAAGACTAACACAGCATTTGTTTAAACATTTTTACCCTCGCTGAGCCCTTGAAATAAAATTCATGTCTCAGGTAACCCCTGCATACACATTATTATATATCATTACTAATATATTTATTCCTCTTTTATAAACTTCAAGTTCATAAGGGAGACATCATATTTCTTTCTGAAAGCTTTTTTAAACAAAAAAATGGATGACGTTTTTTCTCAAGTTTATTGACAATAGAGAACAATGCAATCAATCTGCCTGTTCAAGAAATTTAAAATGAATATCCAATACCTGTTAACATTCACAACATAAACACAAATAACTAATATCATATATAACATATATAACCGTACGAAAACAAATAATTACTACAAAAACTAAATCATTTATTGACCATGTTGAAAAGACATAAAATAAATCAAGGCCAAATGTCATATGAACAAAAATATGTGACAAAGAAGTGTTATTTTTTAAGCCAATTTAGATAATCGATTTTTCTTTTCTAATGTCAAACCTGCGCTATTTCAGTTCAGTTCAATTCATCTCGTGACCTCTTGAGATTGTTGGGGAAACTCCATGTAACCTCCACAAACCTACGCCACCTCTCTCTGTCTGCGGTTGCCTTTTGTGCCTCCTCGGGTCGTAGGTTAGTCCATTCATGGATGTTGTCTTCCCATCGTTGTGAATAGGTCGTCGCACAGTCCACTTGCATTCTCGATTCTTCGTCGCACTTCATCATTTGTGATTCGGTCTTTGTAGGGGACATTTAGGAGTCTTCTAAAACTTTTAGAAGACTTAATTTGGGGGTCAATTATACTCCTAAATGGCAGATTGAAGACTTTTATAATAATACCGAAGAATTTTCCAAGAATATATCGCACGTGTATAGCAAAATTCCGAATTTGAAATTGAACACAAAATTGACTCCAAAATAGATTTACGTATGATTAGTCAATTCATCATTATTTCTAGCGATTTCTCGCGGAACCTTTTCGATTTCTCGCAGTACCCCGTTTCTTCCTCTTCTTCTTCGTTCGTTCTCAATCTCCCGCTATCAAACCCTGAAAGGGCTTAAGTAGCAGAATGTAGTCCAGAGAACGGAATGCGTTGTGTCGTAGTTTACAGCTTGACTGCGATATTTGCACCTTTCGGTCCAACACATCCGACTTCAGCAAGCATTTTTTGAGTACCTGGCTAGCATTCCCTCTTCGATCCCTTCTCCTTAGCCAGTCTGCCCTGCTGCAGCCTGTTATCCAGGATCACCGCGTGGAGGTGTAGAAGGGTCTTGGCAGCTGTGGTTCGCTGGCCCTGACGCTAGCAGTCAGCAATGATTCGCTGAACACTGCAGCTCATGCGCTGCTCAGCATCTTGATCCCGGTACTCCGTTTGAGAAACGCTGTTCTAACCTAATAATGATACTTATAGTACACGAAATATTGAGTTTATGAAGGTGGACCACACATAACTTTTACGTGCGCCACATTTGGTTCTCGGGACTATAATCTGACTACCCTGATATTTACCAATAGATAATAGAAAGTACATTCTCACCTTTTCTGTATAGCTGCAAACATTTTGATAAATGTTAAATACGTGTTTATATACAAGGGCGTCCGTCGATAATCAGCTCGCTAATTAATCAATTTGTCAATCAATCATTTTAAATGACAGACTCGTCATTCTCACCTGAGAATAAACGTATCATGTTCCGTGTTAATGTCCTTAAACATTCAATGTGACCTGGAAAAAAAGAGTGGACGATAAAAAAACAACAACTACTGCATACTTACACATTACACAGGATTACATATTTCTGGCAACTAGTAGAAACTAGCAGAAACGTCACATCTTTGCAAGACGGATGATGGACTACAATGAACAACAGACATGGATAGTATCCATGACATGGATAACAGACAAAACATGCAGATCTGGCAGGATGAAATTACCGTTTGGCAAAGGCTGCCGTCCATCGTAGACCCCAGTGGAAAGTCAAGGACAAGAAGGCTAGGAGGCGACTACAAGATGCAGGGGACTCCCCATCAAGCACCCGTGAAAAAGACGGCGGAGTCCTGAGTCGAACTCACACCACCTGATCACGAGGCCGACTTCTTAACCACTTCGTCACGCAATCCCAAATGACAACGCACCATGTTCGAATCATTCCGTGTCTAATTTGGCAAACATTGATTTTTTTTCTCGGTGCGATCGCGAGAATATCTGCATCCTGTGGCAAAGATGCTGAGAAGTGCACGAGCTACAGCGGTCAGCGACCCATATCTGACTGCTAGAGTCAGGACCAGTAACCCATAGCTGACTGCTAGAGTCAGGGCCAGTAACCCATAGCTGACTGCTAGAGTCAGGGCCAGTAACCCATAGCTGACTGCTAGAGTCAGGACCAGTAACCCATAGCTGACTGCTAGAGTCAGGACCAGTAACCCATATCTGACTGCTAGAGTCAGGGCCAGTAACCCATAGCTGACTGCTAGAGTCAGGACCAGTAACCCATAGCTGACTGCTAGAGTCAGGGCCAGTAACCCACAGCTGACTGCTAGAGTCTGGGCCAGTAACCCATAGCTGACTGCTAGAGTCAGGACCAGTAACCCATAGCTGACTGCTAGAGTCAGGACCAGTAACCCATATCTGACTGCTAGAGTCAGGGCCAGTAACCCATAGCTGACTGCTAGAGTCAGGGCCAGTAACCCATAGCTGACTGCTAGAGTCAGGACCAGTAACCCATAGCTGACTGCTAGAGTCAGGACCAGTAACCCATAGCTGACTGCTAGAGTCAGGACCAGTAACCCATATCTGACTGCTAGAGTCAGGACCAGTAACCCATATCTGACTGCTAGAGTCAGGGCCAGTAACCCATAGCTGACTGCTAGAGTCAGGACCAGTAACCCATAGCTGACTGCTAGAGTCAGGGCCAGTAACCCACAGCTGACTGCTAGAGTCAGGACCAGTGACCCATAGCTGACTGCTAGAGTCAGGACCAGTAACCCATAGCTGACTGCTAGAGTCAGGACCAGTAACTCATAGCTGACGGCTAGAGTCTGGGCCAGTAACCCATAGCCGCCAAGACCCTTCTACAAGTCCACGCGGTGATCCTGGATAACCTGCTTCAAATAGAGCAGACTGGCTTAGGAGAAGGAGTCGAATAGGGAAGACTAACCCGGTACTAAAAAACGTATTCTGAAGTCGGATGTGTCGGACCAAAAGGTGCAAATATCGCAGTCAAGAGGTAAACTACGACACAATGCATCCCGTTCTCTGGACAACATCCTGCTACTTGCAAAGCCATTTTCATGACATGGTAGCGGGAGGTTGAGAACAAACAAAAAAGTTGCCTTCAGTGGTTTTGACTGATAGTCTTGCCACTGATTCACATCCAGGATAGCTCGGGACGACGTTTGTCTTCAGACCTCGACTTCAATGACTCTAACGAAGGCAGCAGTAGACTCAAGGTTCCGTATACTTCCGTACAGCTTCTCGTGAAAGGACACTGGCGGTTGCCAAATGTTACTTCTTTTGTCTGTATGCAGTGAAGACAACAACAACAATCGTCTGATCATGTCGCAACCATAGTTTGCAATAAGCAACTTTTTTTTTAACCTACTCGTAATATAAAGGGAGCCGCGTAGAGCAGTGGTTAGCGAGCTGGCTTCGCATTTGAGTGGTTCATTCCCCAGTTGAGGCGGAAATGTTTTTTCAGACGGCAGCGGCTCCCGGGTCGACCGAGCCTTAAATGAGTACCGGTTCAGTCCGGGAAGTAAAAGCGGCGAGGGAGAGCAGATGCCTACCGCCCTATATAGCCGAGCGTTTGAAATGTGGGATCGCTAACACCTCACACCCCTACGGCAGTAATGCTATGGGCTACTTAGCTTTACTTTTACTCGTAATATTTCAGTTGTGTCCCATTGCTTGAAAAATTGTCATAATATAGTCTAATTCTTTGATAAGAAACAACCCTGTCTTATTTCATGACCCATTATTTATCATGTACACAAAACACAGCCAACGAACTAGTCCTGGGTACAGCATTTTTCAACAAAGCGACTGTTATCACGTTGAACATATTACACAATTGTTACCTAATATTCGATGATTTGTTTCGCTGACGCCATTATGGTATTGGTTGATCATTTAAAAAGCTGACCTATTCATGCAGGGAATGAATAGGTTGACGCCCTTTTGTAGGGTGTTCCGGTACCTGACGATCGCCAGCGGTTTAGGCGCCAGTCGTATTAGATGTTATGTGAGTGTTGGAAGTAAGATACCCACTCAAATCGGCATGTCGCAGCCGAACGGCGCAGAGAATCGCTACAAATTCTACAAGGTCGTACTGACAGGAGGTGAGTGTGTAAAACAACAGTGAGTAATATTTTTATGAGGGACATTGTGTTGTACCGTCTGCTGTAGTAGTTTAGCAGTACTGATGAGTACTGTGTCAGTGTGTGACTAGATCGGTGTCATGGAGGACCGCTGGTAGTGTAGTACCCACATTAACACTCACACTATTAACGTTCATTGTCACAAAAACTAGCAAGTGTGTTGATAATTTTCATGAAAGTAAAAGTTGAAATGTATCACGAGATAATTAGTTTAGTAGTTGCCGATTCTGGAATTTTAGAAAGTGTAAAATCAGATAAAATTAATCAAAATGTCAGTACTACTACTAGTAGTAGTAGTACTGATGTTTTCTCGCGGAAATACGTGCGCATCTTGTTAGTGATGCTACATTTTTAGTGTTTTTTCCCCACACACTAACACTAGCATGCGTGATGTAATCAATTGTAGTTCTGTTTTGTTCTATTCCAAAGAGAAACGACATACCCATCATAGTATACTATAGTAATAGTTGCTCAGTAAATGGCGAAGGGTATAATAGATACTGATAGTGATACTCAAACTAGTCAATCAAACTGATGGTTTCTGTAGCCGTAGCTCGTTGGTTGTACTCACACTTGTACACACTTCAGTACAATTCAATACATGTCATAGTCAAACAGGGGGTCATTGAATGATACTTGATAGTAATAATTAATAGTAATGATAGTGATATACTTCAAAATATCACTCCTATCCATATCTAGCAACTTAGTAAAACTGTATAGTGAGTAGTGTAAGTGTACCCCTTTGTGCTTGTGAAGCCATAATGTCTCCACTTTAATTTAGATTGTCTGTCTTGAACCTCATCATGACCAGGGCAGTAGATCCATACCAGGCGATGAAAGTTTTAGACCTCTACAGCTGCCATCCACTATAATGCGGTAGCCAGCCCTTCTGATGTAACTTCAGAAGTAAGGATTGGTAGTCTGAAACAGTCACTCCACTGCCGACATTAAAGAGGTCCCAGATAGCCATCTCAGAGTGAGTCACTGTTTCTATCTCCATTCTTGTACTTGCAGTTATTGTTCTGTATGCCCTGCTCTGCTCAGCAACAACCTGACCTCTCGCCCTAGCAGAGTAGCCCAAACCAGATATCTCACTGCATAGCATAGATTTGACAGATCAATTGGTAGGTCTATATATTATTATATGATGTCATCAGTATATTATATGCAGGAGTATACTGAACAATACTGAGTATCATTTATCTAGCTGGTTAACCTCGAGCTCCGCCCTCCCAAATGTATCACTCTCTGCATTCCTTGCCTAGGGTTATAACTCTTGCAGTAATCTGTCATTCTATCTTCAGTGAGCACCCATTGTTCTCCCTTAATCATCTGTTGAACTGTCGCCACCAATCCATTTGTTGTCTCTGTCTGTGCCATCCATGATGTTCCTCTCTTGAGGAACTTGTGTTTATCAATGTGTATTGTATTGTTTCTTAGTCAGTAGAGTAGTTAGTAGTGGGGGCCGCTGTAGTCAAGAGGTTAAGACACTCGCCTCTTACAGTGATGAACAGAAACGGTGGGCGATTGAATCCCGCAAGTTTCAAGTGACCCCTTGTCTCACGGGCTGTAAAACCAGAGTGCCTGCATTCCGAGTTACCTCCAGTCGTCTCAACCAATAGTTTTGCCACTGATTAAAGGTAACTCGGAATAAGAGTGAGATTGATGACCATCGCATATTCTTCCCCACTATAATCTAAATACAGCGCACATCACATTATTAAGACAAAACCGTCTGATGTTGTGGCCATCATCGCTTCGCAGTTGGCAATAACTTTAGAGTAGTTAGTATCTTTGATTAACTTTTAAGACTGATAGTCTAAAATATGTTAATTGTAAGTATCACGAATGTAACATTCGTCAGTGCAAGAGGCACCTTACTTGTTATGTAGATTGCACTTATCTGATCTGGACCTAATCTTTATGTGCCATTACTGTGAATACGGTGTACGATTTACTAATTTAAATAGCATAATTTATTATGATCATTAGTAATTAAAAGGGTAAAGAACAGAACTAGGAAAACTCGAGATCCTCAACAATAGCGCTCCAGTGGCTACCTTCCCATTACTGAATCGCAGGAAACCAGAGAGCTGACGCTCTAGCAAAAGATGGCAGCAAAAAGGCACAATTTAATCATCAAGTACCGTACAGAGAGATCAAGAACATCATCAGAAATCAGTATATACACCAATGGAGAGAAGACAGAAACATAAGCAGTACGCCAGACCCAATTCACCAACTCAAAATAAATCAACAAACTATCTTATTTCGCCTGAGAACTGGACACTGCAGACTACTAGAACATCTATACTGACTGAAGATCTCACACTGATGTATGTCCATGTGGAACAGGAGGCCAGAATCCTGAACAGATTCTACCGGAATGCCCACACTCTATAGGGAAATGAGATACCGGACCTGGCCAGAGGGCGCGGAACATGAGACAAAAGCTGTGGGGAAGTCACTCCGACCTGGTGAATACTACAGACTTCATCATGGTGACTGGCCTGCAGATATAGCATGACCAAAAGATCCTGAATGCAAAGAAGAAAAGGGTAAAAGTAGTTCATCAGCAGTAACTGCTGATTGAGAAATTATATTGTTGTGATATTAACATTGTAATTAAATTAAACAAGATTTTTTATGGGATTTTGTAGCTAGTTCAAATCCTTGCTGCCTTTTCCTTCCCTAGTCATATTCCAAGTACCAATTTACAGCGGAGTCTATCACTATGATAATCAGTTAGTAATTTCACAGTAATAATAATGCAGTTGGCACTGAGTGGATACTGTGACTCTTTGCTAGGGAGGAAATAACAGCACCACTCACCTCCATGCATTTGGTAAAGGTGACTAAAAAGAGCAAGAATCTCATTGTGTAAAAAATAATGGGTTCCAAAAATTCCCACTGCAACAGCACACAAAATGCTTTGTCTCACACTTCCTAAAGGATGCATCTGTAGTTGTGGTCCTATACTCCAGCTGGTGGGAAGAAAAATAGTGCACAGTGAGTCATCATCAGGTGCCCTGCCGGTTGGCGATTATGAACCTCCATCCATTTCTATCATGTGTGTCGTTTATGAACTCTGTTGTTGATTGTCGCCTGTGCCATTCTCTCAGGCTGTCCAGTATCTTCTTTATCGGCCTTCCTCTGTCACTCTTTCCTGCTATCTTTCTCGTTGTCACGACGTGCTCCAAGCCGCCTCTTCTCATAACATGCCAGAAAAAGGATGACTTTCTTGCTCTGATCCTTGCAATAAGTTTTCTTTGTGTTTATGGATCCGCAAGTACTGTATCATTAGTCTTCTTTGCAGTCTATAGGATCCGCAGCATTCTTCAGTAAAACATCTTCGTTGCTTTCAAAAATCGAAGCGCTTGCTTGCTAATTGTCCATGATTCACTGCCATATGTCAGTACTTGTTCCTCATAGCATCCGAGGACTCTCTTTCTCAGTTCCAACGACAGGATTTTGTTGCACACTATTCTTCCTTTCATGTTGTGGAAGACCGATTGTGCTTGGGCTATTCTGCATTTTATTTCATAATTGCATCTGATGTTATGTATGTGCCAAGATATTTAAACGTGTTAACTTGTCTCAATTCGGTCCGCTTTGCTTTGACACAGCATTTTGGAGAGACTGGTTTCTTCGTCACTACCATTACTTCCAATTTCTTTTTATTTAAGCTGAGGCCTTTGTTTTTACTTTGCTGAACTACCATGTTTACCATTTCTTGCAAGTCAGTTTTATTTTGCGCTATCAATACAATATCATCAGCATATCGTAGATTATTTATGTTCTCTCCGTTAATTGATACTCCTGGCATTGTCTGTATGTCTCAAGATGAATCGCTGTATAGAGAGAACAGGTCGGGGGACAAAACACAACCTTGCCTCACTCCCCTTTTTATCTGTTTATAATCTCCCACTTGATTGTCAATTCTAATAGCCGCAGTCTGTCTCTAATACATATTTTGAATGATCCTGAGATCCTTTCCATCAATATGTAAATATTTCAGCATTTTGGTGAGGTCCATATGTTTTACCCTGTCGAACGCAGTGAGTAAATAATAATATTAATAGAAACATACAATTATTGATTCCAGCAACTGCAAGTAGCTACTTTCTGTGTTCGACAATCTCACAGAGTATTTGACCAGAAACCCGCCACCAAGGATTTTATTTCATTTGCCATCCATTCTACAAGGTTCCTTCATTGTGTCAGTTAAGCAGATGTGCTGGATGGCCCCACATTGGCGACATCGTCAATCATATTTCTCCTATTTTCTCTGACTGAACCAACACCTGGAGACTCCTGTTTTTAATGTTTAGAGCTCACCACAAAGTGTATGTCATATTATGCCCTGTGGCAAGTTTTTCTTTAACTTCCATCCATTCTGAAACGCACATTTGGTGTAACTTTTCTGTGTTTCACTCAATGTATTTCTTATTTCATGCGTGCAGATAAAAATAAAATATCAACCACTGAAACAGGTGCAGAGTTTCTCCTATCTTCTTAGTTGAGCTCTACCTCTACAGGGGTAGATGCCCCTGTGCAGGTCCCAATTCTGGATATAGCAGGGAGAACGATTTCCTGCTTAGCGAGATAGGCTTCAGCAGCTTATTACTTCACTGCATTGGGACAAGTGCCACGGAGGGTGGTTAACCGATGTGTGAGTCCATCTTAACAGACTCAAACACTAGAGCAAAGTAGACCCGCAGCCTGTTAGGCGCCATCTGTGCTGCTCTTAACAAACCACCCAACCATTGCCCGTATTATGTCATGTCACACAGTCGCCTCTTACGACATGCTCTCTGTGAGGCAGTGGTACTATTCTTGTCCTTGTCATACACAAAGATCCCGGCGGACCACTTGGGATTCTTATATCTAGGTCATACAATAATGGAAGAAAGAAGGCAGCTGTGAAAAATAAATCAGAAAGAGAATAAGTATGACAAAGATGGTATTCATCAACATGCGACACATTCTGACATCCAAACAGATAAATCATACATTGAAAATGAGAATTGTTAGGCGTTATGTTTACTCGCCACTAATTTATGGCGCATAAACATGGACACTGAATAGCAAGTTGGAAAAGAGTATTGAAGCCTTTGAAATGTGAGTATATAGAAGATTGGGTCACATTTCTTGGAAAGAGAAGGAAAACAAATGAGGATGTATTGAAATAGTTGAGTTGGGGTAGAAAAAACAATTACGGACCGAAATTAGGGTTTAGACATTTACATTATTTTGGCCATATAACAAGACAAACCATACTAGAGGTTAGGGTGGAAGGCAGACAACGCTATAAGTGGGTTGATAACGTCTGGAGATGTTCTTCGAATCTCTTATGCGCTATGCCGATTATGGGGTATATTTTTTGAGTTAGTGTAGGTTTTAGGCATCCAGTAACTATACGACCTGTCTCATTTATTGCTGTATCTATATGTTTGATGTGTGCAGAGTTCTTCCAGACTGGTGTGCATACTCAGCTACAGAGAAACACAGCGAGTGCTGATGTTCTGAGGACATCTGGCTTTGCTCCCCATGTTGTACCAGTTTGTTTTCGTATGATACTATTTCTCGCATTTATTTTCTGTTTTGTTTCCTGGAATGTGTGGCATTTACTCCCAGGCACTTGGGGGCCGTGCTGTGTTCCAGATCATGTCCTTACCATTTGATCTGTAACTTTATGTTTGCTTCTCTGTTTCTGAGGTGGTAGGCACATACTTGTTTTGCTGGGGTTTGGTTTGAGGTGATTTATATGGTAATATAGATCAAGGACGTTTGTCAGTTTCTGTTCGACTTCTTCTAAACCCTTTGCTTGGGCAGCTACTGCTGTATCATCAGCATATATGAATTTTGTCCCCTCTGTATCTATAGAGATCGTTGATCAGTCTTTGCTAGCAGTTTCAAGAGAGATATTGTGTTTTTCTCCTAGGACCATGTGGAGGGAAGACGACAGGCCAGACCAGATTAAGCACATTTTTTGAAAATTTGGGATGGAAGGTAAACGCAACAATCTTAACTTTTATTCTTGATTGCTTGTTTGTTATTGTTGTGTTTTAGTCACAGTAGTTGGAGGAATAATAAACTTAATTTAACTTCATTATACTGGTTTAGGTAGGAGTTTCTACAGAGTCTATATACAACCAGTCTATTCCACTCCGCCCGTAATGAAAATGCTGCAAGCATCCAATCTAGTTTTGACTGAATTAACTGACTCTGCCTCCACGACATCCTGCTGCAATGCATTCAAAGAATTCACAGCTCTCTGATGTAAAAAATATTTCCCAATATCTAGTCTGGACCTGTTTTTAAACAATTTGAAGCTGTGCTCTCTTATTCTTGTAGCCAGTTGTGCTTTGAAAAACTTGGTATACTCTAATTTATCCTTTTCGTTGATTAATTTATAAACTTGTATTAAGTTACCTCGAATTCTTCTCTGTTCCGAGACACTGAAGATCCGTTATCTTTAGTCATTTTTGTAACTCTTCTTTGTATCCTTTCCAGCTTGGTTATGTTTATATATAATACTTTGTCATCTGGGGAGGAAAACTAACATCTGGTCAGGCAAAATATACTGATCAGACATGTTAGTCAGAGTCAGGCAAAATATACTGGCCAAGACCCTAGCCTCAGCTTTCTCGTAGCCCTTCCTGGAAATGGGCTATTGTCATGACAGCCTGGCTAACGAGGTGATGAATCGATGTGCTTCCCATAGTAGTAAGCGCTAAGCATAGCATAACCATAGGACCCCGGTCCACCTTCATCAGCAACTCCTGATGTGAGAAATCTACTGCAACCCGTCACTTAATGTCCATGTCATGGCGCACAAAGGAATAAACTTACTCATTGTGAGCATTAAAACAACCACCACCAATACATGGCATTGGGCCGAAGGGTGAGATCCCGGATGCTGCTGGATTTATAACACCACTACCAACAAATACAGCACATAAGCCACTTAACGTCCTTTTCAGGGTGCACAAAAGAGTAAACCTACTGTAATACCTATATGTAATATTGAGTGTGACAATCATCGCAGGATTTCACTGCAATCTATTGCTGGAAATATCCTCGCATGCGTGCTGCTCAACCGCCTGAACAAACATCTTGAACTAGACCATCACCTCCCAGAAAGTCAGTATGGATTTAGAGTTGGTTGAGGAACTGTGAACATGATATTTGCAGCGCGTCAGGTGTAGGAGAAATGCAGATAACATAACTGTGAGCTCTATATTACGTTCGTTGACCTTACAAAAGGCATTTGATATGGTCAGCAGAGGTGTGCTATGGCAGATCATGTCTAAATTCGGCTGTCCTAGCAAATTTGTTACTGGTGAAACAGCTCCACGAGGGCATGCAGGCACGTGTACTTGACAGCGGCGAGACCTCGCCATCATTTGAGGTCAGCAATAGTGGGAAACGGGGATGTATACTTGCTCTGGCACTGTTCAGGATGATATTTTCAGCTATGTTGATGGAGGCCTTCAAGAATACCAAGTATGGCATACCAATAAAGTACTGCATGGATGGTGGTCTATTCAATCTACACAGATTGAAGGCTAAGACCAAGATGTTGCGCGACACGATATGCGAACTCGCAAGCGGATGACTGTGCTCTGAACCGTAGCTCAGAATGGAAAATGCAGGAGGGTATGGACTGGTTCTCTGTTGCTTGTGACAACTTTGGCTTGACAATTAGGACAAAGAAAACTGAGATCATGTATCAATCGGCACTAGGCACATTGTATAAACAGTCAGTAGTTGCAGTGAAGGGACATAAATTGCAAGCGATTGAAAAATTTGTCTAACTCGGAAGCACGCTGTCGAGATCAGTGACTATTGTTGATGAGCTGGCTAATAGAATAGCAAAGGTCAGCTCAGGTTTTGGTCGAATGCCCTCAACAGTATGGGAACGTAGAGGAATCAGCATAATAACTAAGCTGAACGTTTATTGTGCTGCCATTGTCCCCACACTGTATGTGAGAGCTGGACTGTCTGCGCTGGTGACACCAGGAGGCTACATCCTTTTCACATAAACTGTCTGAGACTCATATTGCATATACACTAGCAGGACCATATCACAGATACTGATGTGCTGTCCAGAGCCAACATGCAAAGTATTCATACACTTCTGCAAAAATCTGAATTGAGATGGGATGGCCACCTTGCCTGAATGTCAGACAAAAGCTTCCAAAGAGACTTCTGTATAGCGAACTGAGTGAAGGAGAACGATCACAAGGACGTCCTGATAAGCGTTTCAAGGACAGGAAGAGTCCCTTAAGTTCTTTCAAATAGACATTACCACCTGGGAGAATCTGGCTCACATGGAAGAGCACGGTCACAGATGGCATTGAACTCATCGAGGGTCTCCGAATCCAGGCAGCTCAGGATAGACGTGCCATCAGAAAGTCAAGAGCAGAGAACATTTCAGAGGCAACGTTTGCCAGTCGTGCCATAGACTTTTCCAGGTTTGAGTTAGCTTGATCAGTCACCAGTGCACACACAAACTCAGGTTGCATTGTGACGTGTGCTGATGTTGGTGGTCCTCACCAACGACGATGGACGAATTATTATTATATAATATTATACAACCGAGTGGTCTACCGGCATGGAGAACAACCAAGACCCCAGGTCCTTCATTAATATATGCCTATGAAGTAAAATATGCATAAAGTGGCAGGACATGGCGATGAATGAAAATCTATTGGAAAGGAGTCAGCAACATGCACTGAAGCAACAAATTAAACCAAGACAATGATGATTTTTTTTTGTTGCGCTCCCTTTATTTTCTCTAATTCCCCAGGTGGTGTGCATTGCACTATGGTTTTTATTTTGCGGCCGGTGCTATGATGGGATTGAACCCAGCACATTCAAGTTGTGAGCCGTGTCACTTAACCATTAGCCCACGCTGTCCCCTCAGAAAATGAGGATGGATAGGACATATTATTTAGTTACAGGAATGCTGTCTTTGCCTTTCTAATTCTAGCCCTGACATCTGCTTCTGTGCCCCCTGAAGTATCAACGGTGCTGATCAAATATATGAAGGTATCCACCTTCCCCAGTGCCTCACCTCCAAGCATGTCTTGCTCATTGCTTAAGGTGTTGATTTTAAACAGCTTGAATTTGTTTGTTAATATTAAGTAGCAGTTTGGCTGAATGCTCTGCTTTATTTAGTTTTTCTTTATGGCTGTGTGACAGCAGTAAATTATGGAAATTTGGATTTCTTACCCACTTGGGGTAGAAGTAAGAATTAGACTATCTCATCCCTGCACTACCCATAGACAATTGGTTTAGGGAAATGAAAGAGAAAATTGGTTTATGGAAATGAAACAGAAAATTGGTTTTTGGAAATGAGAGAGAAAATTGGTTTATGAAATTGAAACAGAAAATTGGTTTATGGAAATGAGAGAGAATTGGTTAATGGAAATGAAAAAGAGAATTGGTTAATGGAAATGAAAAAGAGAATTGGTTTATAGAAATAAAAGAGAGAATTAGTTTGTGGAAATAAAAAGGAAATTTGTCGTTGTGTTGGCATTGATCCTGCAATTGGTAAGATTAATTCAATTTTAACTGCTCCTTTTTATTACCATAGCTATTTATCTGTTATTGCATTTCTTATATTTTTTAAACCTCCATTCAATAGTTTTCTGTTATCTCCATAGGTTTATAAAGCCCCAGAGTCAGCCCTTATATATTTGAGGTTAGTAATAGTTTAAAATAAAGAAATACAATTTCTTATTTATGCGACGCATGCAATAGCTGAAGGATGTCGACCAGTTGACAATCATCGCAGAATGCAGGCAGTGTATGGTGACAAAAGTGTGTTGAAGACAACAATGAATAACTGGACAACGATGTTTAAGGAAGGACGTAATTTAACGCAGCAATATGCGCCTGACCTGGTCTCGGAAGATCTTTCGCTAACACATATCCTTCGTCAAACATTGTTGTCCCGTTCTTCACTGTTGTCTTCGACACACTTTTGTCACCATACACTGCCTGCATTCTGCGATGAATGTCAACTGGTCGACATCCTTCGGCTGTTAGAAACCAAATCGTCGCTCGCTGGTCAACTCTGGACAGATTCAGTATCACACCCACCATGTTTTCAACGGTCTGGTGAGGATAATGACATTTTTAAACTTGACGGTTGGTATGTTCTGTTTACACCAGAAGTGACATCATCATGTGCATCATATGTTTTTTCACTTGTTGCAGTTTGGTCCGGTTTCATTTGAACACGCCTCATAAGTGGACAGATTAATCAGAGATTGTCTTGTAATGCTATCAGCTGGTGTCCGTAATGTGTGTCGGATTCAACAAAAATGGTTACAGCACTGCTGTGGAGAAACTTTGCATAATTTAAGGTATTGGAGCAAGGTATGAGAGCTATCTGAAACTGAAAATAGCACACCCAGAGGTTCTCAAACATGCAGCCTACCAAGCCTGTTCTGTGGTCCACATTGTGATTGACATCATGAGGGATAAGCGATAATAACAGTTTAAGAAGGTTCATTAAACTACAGCAAAGAGATTGCACATGGAATTCAGAAGGCGAACGGTGTCCACTATAAAATGGAACCGATTTTGAAAGACCCTAGGGTGCTTATTTCATTCAACTAAGAGGAGGCTGATAAATACACTATTTATTCCTACATTGTGTTGCCAAGCTTGGTCCTCACTAACAACCCATAAGAGTAAGATCTAGAACTGAGAAGTGTATCCGGATAGACAATCCATGACCGAATCGACAAGCGGGGCCTAGTGGTTAAGTGACACGGCTCACAGCCTGAAGGTGCTGGGTTTGCTCCCCATCTGATCACTGTCCGTTACCCTGGGGAAACCCTTAGAAAATGCAGGAGAAAGCAGACTCTTACATGAAATGCATGCCGAAGTCGGATGCACTGGGCCGTCAGACACAAAATAAAAACATAGTGCAACGTGAAAGAGGCAGACCACGATGCCGATGGATCGAGGGTGTCTCGTGATACTCTCAGGAAGTTACACCTAGCGACAGCACAAACCTCTCACTTGTTAACAAGAAATCTACGCATCCCACCTCTCAGCGACGCCGTATACCAAGAGCAGTAGGGCAAAAGAAGAAGAATTAAACAACGAAGGGCTATATCTAAACAATTGTTTTAATAAAAGAGAAAACATTAAATGTGAGAATTTGCTAGGACAGAGATTTAAACACAGGGAAAATTCTAATGAATTATTCAAATATAATTTGTAGAGCAGTTCTATATAGTGAGACAAGAATGTCTTCTTTCGCCCTTTCTGTTCTTGTTGGCTATAGATTGGATAATGAAGACAGCAATCGAGGGAAAAATAAGTGATATTCAGTGTACATTATGGTCACAAATGGAGGACATGGACGACACAGGTGATCTGGTACTTTTGTTGCATTCATAGTCAAATGCAAGAGAAAGAAATAGTCAAATTCTGACTGAATATCAACACGAAGAAAACCAAGCTCCTTAAACTCAACACTATTAACAATGAACCAATCATGCTGGAAGGAGAGCTGTTGTTAGAAGTGGATATCAGGGCCAGTGAACCAGAGCTGCCAAGACCCTTCTACACCTCCACGCGATGATCCTGGATAACAGGCTGCAGCAGGGCAGACTGGCTAAGGAGAAGGGATCGAAGAGGGAATGCTAATCTGGTACTCAAAAAAGGCTTGCTGAAATCGGATGTGTTGGACTGAAAGGGGCAAATATCGCAGTCAAGCTGTAAACTACAACACAACGCATTCCTTTCTCTGGACTACATTCTGCTACTTAAGCCCTTTCAGGGTTTGGTAGCTGGAGATTGAGAACGAGCCAAGCCAAGAAGTGGATATATTTACCTATTTTGGCAGCACAATTGACACATCAGGAGGTGCAGAGGCAGATGTAAGGACCAGAATTGTAAAGGTTGAAATGGCATTCCTGACACTAAACAACATATGGAGATCTAGGGAAATAAGAGTCATACCAAAGTTAGAATAGCACCACTGTCCCCACAGAGAGCATGCTGTAAGAGGGAACTAACATGTGTGACATGGCATAATACCGGCCATGGTTAGGTGGTTTGTTAATAGCAGCATAGACGCCTAACAGGATGCGGGTCTACTTTGTTCTAGTGTTTGAGTCCATTAAGATGGACTCGCAAATTGGTTAAGTAAACACCTTATGCGGCACTTGTCCCAATGCAGCGGAGTAATAAATTGCTTGAGCCTAGCCAGCTAAGCAGGAAATCCTCCTTCCGGCTACATCCAGCTTGCACCAGAGCTGGGACCTGCACAGGGGCATCTGCCTCTGTAGAAGTACAGCTCAACTATAACCAAAGTTAGAATAATCAATGTCAGTGTTTAGTCGGTGCTGCTGTGTGCAGTCGAAACACAGAGTATAAACAAACTTCAGTCCTTTGTCAACAGACATCAACAAAGGGCAATGTGCATAAAGGGGCAGGACATGATGAGGAATGAAGACATGTGGGATAAGGAGCCAAGAACAGCCACTGGAACAACAAATTCAGCAGAGAAAATTTGAGCCGGATAGGATATTTGATACGGAAGGCACTGTCCAACATAGCCAGACAGGCTCTTACGTGGTATCCTCAAGAAAAAAGAAAGAGTGTTAGCCTGAAACATACACGGAGAAGTTAATGTGATAAAGAACTAAGATTAAACGAACACATCTGGATATAGGCAGAAAGAGCGGCCTAGGACCGTGAATGCTGACGGAATGTTGTCAATGGCCCATGCACTGAGAGAAGTGACAGGCTTTGATTGATTGAAAGTAAAGAGATAACCACCTTTTGGTCAATTATTATTTTGTCAGGCACTTGTGCATGTTTTACGGTGATTCCGACCTTTACGGCTCATTAAAATTGTCTTTAGTTTGCCCATTCACCAGTATCTTGACTTCATGTGAAAATTTGCACATTAACTTGACTTCATGTGACAGTTAGGCCATTAACTTGACTTTATGTGACAGTTAGGCCATTACCTTGATTTCGTGCCACCCTCATGATTTTTTGTTGTTGTTGTGCGTTTGTCTTATTTTCTCTAATCCCCAAGGCGGTGTGTGTTGCACTGTGTTTTTATTTTGCGCCTGTCGACCCAGCGCATCCGACTTCAGCATGCATTTTATGTAAGGGTCTGCTTCCTCCTGGATTTTCTAAGGGTTTGCTTCCCCGGGGTAACGGCCGGTGCTATGATGGGGATTGAACCCAGCACCTTCGGATTGTGAGCCGTGCCACTTAACCACTAGGCCATGCCGTCCCCTCCTCATGAGTTTAAGATCCCTGGTCTAACTTGCAATAAATAAGGTTAAGAATTTCAAAAAAAAGCAACCATACAAGCTTTCAATAGCATGAAAAGAATGGTTGCACTTAAAAGATTGAATGGTCTGAGGAGTATGTGCTGTATAGAGCAGACATATTTGTTTGAGAGACTTGAATAGTACACAAAAGAGCATGTTTCTTAAGAAGGTTGTAGTGAATGTGTGGGCAGAAATTCTGTTCTGGGTAGTTGGTATTTAAGCAGTGTTAAGGATTATGACAGATTATGGAGATAAGGTATTGACAGTTATTTAGATATGTCATAGAAAGTGTACATGGAGAGTAAAGCCTGCCAGATCTTACAGTGGCTATTTACTGCCAGTATAAGTGACTGCAACCTGAGTGATTCGCCAGGATTTTTATGTGCGACAAGAATTGCCCCACAAAGAGCATGTCGTAAGGGGCGACAGGGCATAACACCGGCCATGGTTAGGTGGTTTGTTTAGAGCAGCATAGATGACGCCAAACAGGCTGCGGGTCAACTAGCTGTAGTGTTTGAGTCTATTAAGATGGATTTGCGCATCTGTTAAGTTAACCACCCTATGTGGGACTTGTCCCAATGCTGCAGAGTAATAAGCTGCTCAAGCCTAGCCCGCTAAGCACACCAGAGCTGGGACCTGCACAGAGGCATCTGCCCTGTAGAAGTACAGGTTGACTAGGATTAATAGGTTACCCGGTACTGAGTATTCTTGTATATTTTCCATTCATGCCTATGCTCTCCTTGCATATAATTAGTGAATCATGATTGACTCTGGTCAAGTCACTCGTGAAATCTTTCTTTGAACACCAAACACAGAGAGTTTTGAGTTACAGAGAGTATTCAAAGATATACCACCACAGACATTCCTTAAAACACTAGAAATACAGACAAAATTAATAGATGATACAACCAAAAGTTCGGATCCAAGTACTCATGTGAGTTGCTCAAAGCACTATTGATGCCTACCCTGATGAATGGATATGTGTATATGCTGGTGGATCTGCATTTAAAGCCACCATCAAAGCATGTTATGGCGTTTATATAGAATAACCGGACAGATCCGCTGATAGGCTGTCTGATGCTCCAACTATGAAGCTAAAATCACTGCACTTGAAGTTGCTTTGAACCATCTGGAGGATAGATTGTGATGCCTTTCCTTCAATTACCCAAAACATTGTTATTTTCACAGATTCTATGTCAGTCCTTCAAACATTAGACGTTGCTGGTTATTGTAGACCTGACCTTACCCAAATACCTCTAGAAATTGACCACATTATCACTTCCAAAGCTGTCAAAATAGTTCTGCAGTGGATCCCTGGACACTCAAACACACCTGGCAATGGCAAGGCAGACAAACTAGCAAAGACGGGATCAAAACAAGCCACACACAACAACTTTACAAACAGCTCATAAGAACAGCAAATAAAGAAACTTGGCTGAACAGATGGGCCATGGGAAACACGAGGAGGGAGGTTTATAGACATATGGCAAGCCCTAATGCAGATGACAGTGTAAATCAGCTAACAAGAAAGGATCAGAGCACCATTTTCCAACTGAGAACACAACACATCCCACTTAACAAGCACCTGAACAGAATCCAACCACAACACATTCCCGAGTCCCAGCTGTGTACACACCCATATGAAACCACTGATCATCATCCCTTTGAGTACTCGTTGGTGTTAGGAAAATGCTTCTTCCTCCGAGGCCAGATAAATGGAACACTTTGCACTAGAGAACTGATAAACACGTGCATACACCATTACATGGAGGGCAACTGAGATGCTCATCCAATCAGGCACAAAATACTGACGAGGACGTCGCGTCAGGGTCAATACACTGACCAAGACCACAATCTCTCTTCCATGTTAGCGTTCACTGGAAAGAGCTTGTCTTCAAGACAGCCTGACTGATGAGATGTGGGTCAATGTGATCCCCGTTGTAGTGAGTGCCACACAGATGAAGCCAAGCATAGCACAACCGCCTAGAGGACCGCGGAAACCTTCATCAGCATACACGGGATGTGAGAAAAGCTACTTACAACCCGCCACTTAACGTCCTTTTCATGGCACACAAAAGAGTAAACTTACTCATTGTGGGCATTAAAACAACAACCATTACTTGGCATTGGGCCAAAGGATCAGAGCTCGGATGCTGCTGGATCCATAACACCACCACCAACAAACACGACACATTGGGCAGAAACAAGTACTCTCCAGTATGAATGGTGTGACATAACTTTTCTAAGTTCTTGCATGTTGTAAACTACGACACCCCCTAGGGGAGGAAGACTAACGTCTGGTCAGGCAAAATATACTGATCAGACCCGCTCGTCAGGTTCAGGCAAAACATACTGGCCAAGACCCTCACCTGGGCTTAATAGAAGCCCTCCCTGGAAACGGTCTGTTTTCATGGCAGCCTGACTAGCGAGGTGAGGAATCGACATGATCCCCGTAGTAGTGAGTGACACGCAGATGTAGCCAAGCATAACGCAACCGCCTGGAGGACCCCGGCCCACCTTCATCAGCATGCTCAGGAAAGCTTTTGCAACCCGTCACTACGTCCTTTTCAGTGCGCACAAAAGAGTAACCTTACTCATTGTGAACATTTGAAACAACTTTGTCATCTGGTTGGGTGGAACTGTTTGTTGGTTTCTTTACTGTCAACAATCTGATTTCTGGCTGGCTGTTGGTATTCACAGATACCCAGCCGCTTACTATTGAATTTCACATAAGTATCAACACTCAACAAAGAACCAATCATGCCGGAAGGAGAGCCGCTGGAAGAGGTGGATACCGTTACCGATTTGGGTAGCACAATTGACACACTTAACGTCCTTTTCATGGCGCACAAAAGATTAACCTACTCATTGTGGGCATTCAACAACAACAATGACACCCCCTATTCAGAACAAACGCCGAAGAAGAATTATTCATAAATGGTGGATGCTTTTTTTGGAAGGACTGAAAATAATAATATAAAGATGTGGAAGAATACATGATTAATACTATCATTTCCATTTTCCTTGTATTAAAATAATATGTATATTTTCAGTGGTGGTGTGAACTTTAGTGAGCTGACTAGAGAACAAGGTACTCCTTCTTGTCTATTTTGTGCTTCATTTGTTGTTAACATATTGTCTTGTTTATCAGAAACATTAGACGGGGGTCAGTGTAGTCGAGAGGTAAGGCACTCGCCTCTCCAAGCGATAAATGGAAGTGCTGGGCGATCGAACTTTGTAGGTTTCAAACGACCCCTGGGCTCAAGGACCAGAGTGCCTGTATTTTGAGTTACCTCCAGTCGCCAGTCTTACCACCGGTCCAAGGAAACTCAGGACCATCTGCAGAAGACGGATGTGTTGGACCAAAAGGTGCAAATGTCGCAGTCAAACTAAACTATGACACAGTGCATTCTGTTCTTCAGACAACACCCTGCCACTTTCAAAGCTCTTTTCAGGGCTTGGTAGCGGGAGATTGAGAATTGACGTCGAAGAAGAAAAACAAACCACAGAAGTTCAGCCTCACAAGCCTCCCAACTAGCAGAAACCAGACGTCTATGCATACGTCATCTCTGCGGAACTGCAAGGCAAGAGCAGTGGTATGTTGTTTAGAATGCCTACAATGAGTAAGTTTACTCTTTTGTGTTCCCTGAAAAGGACGTTAAGTGGCGGGTTGCAGTAGCTTTCCTTACACCTTGAGCGTGCTGATAAAGGTGGACCGGGGTCCTCCAGGCTGTTGTGCTATGCTTGGTGCGTCATCTGCATGTCGCTCACTACTAAGGGGATCATGTTGATACATCACCTTGTTAGCCAGGCTGCCATGAAAACAGCCCGTTTTCAAGAAGGGCTACGAGGAAGCCAAAGGTGTGGGTCTTGGCCTATATGTTGTGCCTGACCAGACGTTAGTCTTCTTTCCCAAGAGGAGTGGTACAAAAGAACAAGAAGATTTAAGACCAAGTAGAATGACAGTATATTCTGAGTGAAATAGATTATCACTGCTCATACATATAGATGGGGGACCCAGTGGTCTCGAGGTAAGGTGTTCGCCTTGGATGCTGGAGGTAGCCAGTTCAAATCACTATGGAGATTGGGATTATTTCACGTGGATCATCGAGTAAATATTTCCCCTGATCTCTGAGTAGTGAGATCAGACACCCGAGTGCAGTAGCGCGTACGTTAAAAATACCTTTGCAGTTGGAAATAAAAAAGAGTAGACCTAACGGCTGCTGCTAGGGCAAAATTCAAGTAAAAATCTACTCAAATTATTCTAGGGATATTGGCCTCACAGAGAATATGTTGCAAAAAGGGGACTGTGGCTATAACTTCAGGTCTTGGTTATGTGGTTAGTGGAGCGGCTTAGATGGCGCCTAAAAGGCTGCGGGTTTACCTTGCTCTAATTTATGCTTCCACCTCCACCGGTCTCAAAAATAGGCGTATCGTATATTCCAGTGGCCAACAGATGCTGGGATTGACCTAACAAGTCACCAGTGGATTTTAACCTGCAAAAAAAAAAAAATTATGAACCAAAGGTCAGACCTCCACACAACGTCTAATGACTTAAGTGAACTGACAATAGATAGATAGACAGACAAGACAGTTTGGCTGTCATGCTGGTCACTAATGGGTAGAAATTTAGTTTCCTTTTGAATTTTTGCCCTGGGAAATAGTCAATGTTTTTTTAATTTTCAACTCTTTTACATGCACAGCTGAAGCATGGGACCTCTGAGTTTATTGTCCATCTCTGATAGGACTAGATGATATCTCACCTCCCTTGAGACCAGGGGACACTTGAAACTTGCGGAATTTTAACCACCCAACATTTTGCACGTTCACTTTCGTTTCCTGGCTGGCTGAGTGCCTTACTTCTCCGCTATAGCAACCCTCTATCTAATTTTAAAATGTTAAAATGCTTCCTTGATTTATTCTACTTCAGCTAATGACCGTAACGAATGGCGCAAAAGTGTGACATACCTGTATTTGTTTGCTGTGTGGGTCAACATAACATATCCCTTGTATGTTAGTATGTGTGTTTGAAACATTAAAATGTCCAAACTTTGGCCCATTATTTGTGTAAGCCTCACCTTCCATGTGGTGCAGTGTCCTAAAGGACATGGTAAGGATTTACACAATAAATTATAACCTTTACTTAACCTCTTCTAGCTCGCACAAATTTTTGCTGAATTGTGTCTTTCAATTATAATCTTACAATGGTTGCTTAATTATGTCTTTCAGCTATAATCTTTATTTAACCATCTTTCCAAACCCGCACAATTTTTGCTCAATTATGTCTTTCAGTTATAATCTTTAATTAATCCTCTTTCCAGTCCGCACAATTTTTGCTGAATGATGTCTTTCAGTTATAATCTTTAATTTCTGCCGAAGACGGATGTGGCGGACCGAAAGGTGCAAATATCGCAGTCAAACTGTAAACTAGCGACACAACGCAAATCTGTTCTCCGGACTACATCCTGCTATTTTCAAAGCCCTGTTCAGGGCTTGGTAGTGGGAGATTGAGAATGAACGCAGAAGAAGAAGAAGAATCTTTAATTAATCCTCTTTCCTGTTCGCATAATTTTTGCTGAATTATGTCTTTCAGTTATAATCTTTAATTAATCCTCTTTCCAGCCCGCACAATTTTTGCTGAATTATGTCTTTCAGTTATAATCTTTAATTAATCCTCTTTCCTGTTCGCACAATTTTTGCTAAATTGTGTTTTTCTGTCATAAGCTTAACTTAAAAAAAAGGTGTAATACCATCTGCATGTTCCAGATATTCCATTGTCATTGTTGAGAGCAACATCCATCTTATTCCTCTTGGGGAGTTTTCTATGACCTGGAGTCGTTAATTCATTGGCTGTTTTATGCAACACTGAGTTATTTAAGGGGTCATGCTCCCTGAAAACTTTTTTTAAAAATTAATTAAATCAGACCAAATATTTTATAATGGTAATGTTAGGCTATGAATGTAGATATATTTGCAGGTTTAAAAAATTTTAAAAAACACTCGGTTGCCATCATAACTGCGATGACCTTGAAAAAATGCTTGCTTGCAAATACCTTCAATTTAAAAAAAAAAACATGTATTAAAAATAATATGAATGATCCATGAATGTTAAGCATAGTTCTAGGGAAAGGGCATATTTATTTTATGAAAAAGGTTCAAAAATAATTTTTTTTCTATTTGAGCTCCACGAAAAGTCGACAAAATACATCAACATTTGGCACAAAAAATGTATTTTAATAAAATATCTTTGACCAAATTAGCTTTTCTTTAAAAGATTGCCAACAAGAGTGTATGAGAAATGTACACACCAAATTGCATGCTTCCAACATCTATATTAGCTGAGATTTTAAGGTTTCAGATACATAACAAATGGGGGAAAAAGATTTTGAGATAATTCAATTTTAAACTTTGAAAGCAAATAAAAATAAGTTTAATAACCAAAAAAATTATTCTTACATTGTTTTTTTAATTAAGCAACATATACATAGTCATTTGCAAATACAATTAATCGTTAAATGCACCAGCAACATATGTTTCACCTTCTGCTAACTCGTGCTGGTGTTCTCGTCCAATACGCCCTTTTTTAAGGTTTTTCATTTTCCACTTTGATACACCCGATGTTCGTCTTTTTGAATCATAGTATTTTTTGTTCAGCATTCGAGTAGCATGTGTGTGATTTACAACACCCCATTCCAGTCCAATTCTGTCTGTTACCATTTTTAGCCCTACAGGACCACAGTTGAAAGATAGTGGCAAAGGAAGTTGCCGTCTCTACCGCTGACAGTGAAGCAAATGTTGTTTTAGGGCAGCGCTGCCAAATCAATGAGTTGAAGCTTTCATTGGCATTCTGCGTGCCCATTTTTGCACAGCGAAGTAGGAGATTTGTGTCTGTCAGCCTTGTCACAATCGGGTAGATGAGTCTGCCAACTTCTGCTGAAAATGTAGGCCGATGTTTTTGACACAACCCTGTCTTCAGAGCTCTCTGGAAGTGGCACCAGGAATTCTCACCATCTGGACAAAGTCTATGGTTGGGTGCCTTGTCAGTGCTCATCATACGAAACTCACCCTCTGGACAAAGTCTATGGTTGGGTGCCTTGTCAGTGCTCATCATATGAAAAAACCCAGCTAACACTCCCAGCTTCATTTTTGTAACATCAGGGGCATTGTCTTTTAAATTTTTGGCATATGTATTTGTAATTTTTTTGATTGACGACGTGGTCAGTTTACGATTTAGTGACTCCTCATTTGTTTTCTTCAAATTGCTCAGAGCATTAAACATCCTTTTTGCTATGTGGTTGATGCAATCCTCTTTTTTTATCTCAATGTCAGAGCAATTAGAATTTTGGACTTCATTGAATGCCCATGCATCATCGTCGCAAAGCATAGTGCCATAAATCAGAGATTTTTTTTCAACTGACCTTGAAAAAATAATCCTTGCTGCCACAGTCTCCATTGCATTTGAAGAACAATCTACATTCTGCTGGCATTGAGGTTTGTGCATTTGTATCCAATTCATAAACTCTGGAGAACCTGGCTTTGGACCAACTGCACACATTTTGCAATAATTGCTGATGACTTGAGTATCCAAAACTAGGCCACTTTCAACGTCAATGGCAACACCAACTCCGTTGTGTCATGAATGGCCACGTTTTTGCCATGTACCATCATAAGACACAGCGATGATAGGACACCCTGTGTTATTCTTGGCATGGCCTGGGAGGGGACCTGTAGCTGCTGCTCTTTCTGCAACTACACGAGCTGCTTGACACATTGCTTCTTCTGCTGCATCCTTTGCTGCAATGCTAACAGTTTTGGATAGCTTGTAAAATGTTTTGTGGTGCATCTGATTCTTTATGTTCATGGTGGACAGCAATGATTGCAACTTTGCATAACCAATACCATTGTCATGACAACCAATGACTGTCCTATAGTTGATGTCATACCATTGTCATGACAACCAATGACTGTCCTACAGTTGATGTCATACCATTGTCATGACAACCAATGACTGTCCTATAGTTGATGTCATACCATTGTCATTACAACCAATGACTGTCCTATAATTGATGTCATACCATTGTCATTACAACCAATGACTGTCCTATAGTTGATGTCATACCATTGTCATTACAACCAATGACTGTCCTATAATTGATGTCATACCATTGTCATTACAACCAATGACTGTCCTATAGTTGATGTCATACCATTGTCATTACAACCAATGACTGTCCTATAATTGATGTCATACCATTGTCATTACAACCAATGACTGTCCTATAGTTGATGTCATACCATTGTCATTACAACCACTGACTGTCCTATAGTTGATGTCATTACAACCAATGACTGTCCTATAGTTGATGTCATACCATTGTCATGACAACCAATGACTGTCCTATAGTTGATGTCATACCATTGTCATTACAACCAATGACTGTCCTATAGTTGATGTCATACCATTGTCATTACAACCAATGACTGTCCTATAGTTGATGTCATTACAACCAATGACTGTCCTATAGTTGATGTCATACCATTGTCATTACAACCAATGACTGTCCTATAGTTGATGTCATACCATTGTCATTACAACCACTGACTGTCCTATAGTTGATGTCATTACAACCAATGACTGTCCTATAGTTGATGTCATACCATTGTCATTACAACCAATGACTGTCCTATAGTTGATGTCATTACAACCAATGACTGTCCTACAGTTGATGTCATGCTGATTGTTCACTTGTGGAGATGTCCAGTCTGACCACTCTGACTTACAATCTGGACAGAGAATCTGTATAAGAACAGCAAGGCCATTTTGTTTTTTTGTAATCAACTGTAAATTATTGCTTCTGCAATTTCTACATCCAACTGTGGAAACAAGAGAATGTAGAAAACTGTGATGGATTAAACTATACTCATCACTGTTCAGGTTCAGTATCCCTTCAGTGAGATTCTTGTATACTGCAAACTTCTGCTCCGCTCTTGAACCGCTTTGGGGTACTATAGTTTTAACAGCAGCTGTAGGCTTACTGACTTCAGCATCCACAGTTGAACTGCAATACAGAAAATGACGCATAAATATCAAATACTATGACAAATAAACTCATATCACAAATATCCCAATTTATTTTCAAAATAAATGACAGTTTGACATTCTCATGTAACATTCTGCCCTATCTTTCTAAAATTTCACGATGTATTCATAAATTTTCACAGGCATTCTAACTATTAATGTCTAGTAATAAATGTGTACTCGTAACTCTAGTAATATAACAAACATTAAATGAATACTTACAGGGAGTAACTTACTGAATAAGTACATACACAATCTACACAAAATAATATTTATTGAATAGCGTAGAGCTCTTTTTGAATTAAATATTGAAGTATTTGAAGCAAGGTACAACGTGGCGTGAAAAATAAACATAATTCAGTAAACTTACCTTGAATTCAAAAATTCTCTTAGTTTCCAAGCGTGAATGCCTCTAGGTTTTTGGTGAGCACGTTTTTTGCCGTACATATAACCTTTCTTTGGCATGTTGATTCTGTTTGCTGTTTCTAAATGATAGTAACACAATGGTCAATCACTCAATGGAGAAATGGAAATGACGGGACGGACCGAAGATGGTTTGGAAAACACCTCTTTTGCGCATGCGCGACTATTTTGTTCCCATGGACCATGTTTCAACCAATCAGAAATAGCAAAATAATAAAACCAAGGAAATATCGCATCAGTCATATTTGAAGTATCGTATCGTTTAGACAAAGCTAGCATTTGCTTTCGAATGAAAAATTCTGAAGAGAACTTTGTACCCCGGTCATTATGATATATAATATGACCCATTATACTTTTTTGAAAAAGCTGTTGCTATGTGTCAAACATTGTGTTTTATCATCAGTTTTCGGTATCTTTTTAAAGTAGGTCAACTTTAGAACAGGGGGTAGGGTGTTTATAATTAATTTTTAAATGTCAATATGCTTGCAAAAAAACATTATTTTATATGTAAACGATTCTATTAATGTCGAACTTAATAAAAATTAACAATTTGAAAAATCAATATTTTTCACCCAAACAAGAAATTTCCAAACCGCATGCCCCCTTAAATCAATCAATAGTATACTAAAGAAACTGTACACTGGAAGCGTGAGACCAGTTCTCGAGTATGGCATCGCGGCATGACAACAGCAGCAAAGGCGAACTTCGATAAAATTAGCAAACTTCAAAACCAAGCCATGAGAGTTATAACAGGAGGCATGAAGTCAACGCCAATTGTAGAACTTGAAAAGATTACAAAACTGCAGTCCATGACCGACAGAAGAGACTGCAGAGCCCAGCAGCAAGTAGAGAAACTCAGAAGACTGACTGACCATCCAATGCATCAGAGACTTAAAAAATTTTGGAAATGGGAAACTAAAGCGGAGAAACTTTGCAGAAATAGCCAAAGCAAAGATGAACGAAGACCCTATGAACGCACTAAAAACACCAAAGCCCATCCCTACTGTACGAAAACCTACTTGGAGGCAGCATATATTTCCAGAGGTGGTAGAAAATATACCAGGTATTGGAAACAAAAACAGCCAGACTGAAAAAGAAAGAAGAGATACAACCCTGAGGTACATAACGAAAAACTACCCATGCATACACTGACGGATCTGTAACAAACACAACACAGAACGGAGGGGCAGGGGTATTCCTGAGCCCACAAAATGGCAGAACAATAACACTATCAGTGGCAACTGGAAAATACACAAGCAATTTCAGAGCGGAGGCAGAGGCACTGAGAGCTGCAGTAGAAGAAATGGTGACAGGTAAAAGGAATGAAAGCCATATAGTCCTGCTTACAGATGCCCTGGCCGTAGTCACAGCACTAAAAAGGCAGAAAAATACTGAACTTATTGATTTAAGAGTAGTACTCTGTCAACTATGCCAGCAGTCCGCACCAAAAAGAGTAGTGGTACAGTGGGTTCCATCCCACTGTAACATCCAAGGCAACGAGGAGGCAGACAGACTGGCAAAAGAAGGTGCAAGACTACCACAACCAGATACTAGTGTGACATACGAAGAGTCAAAAAGGCTTATTAGAGCTAGATACATGACCAAATGGGAAATAGAACATACTGGCTACACAAAAAACGATGCCTATTACCAGTTGAATAGAAGAGAGCAGGTTGTGGTCTTCAGACTTCGCACTGGCCACAATAGACTGAGGTACCACCTATTCAACAAATTGAAGACAGGTGGCACTGACGAATGCTTGTGTGGTCCTGGGAAAATGACCGCTGAACATTTGCTGCAAAACTGCCCGACATACGAGGATCAGAGAAAGCAGATGTGGCCATCACCAGTGGAACTGCAAGACAAGCTCTATGGCAGTGGCGACAGCCTCAGGATGACGGCTGCTTTTTTCGAAAAAATACAGAGTGACGTCTGACAGCGTACGACGAGGAAGAATAAATCAATCAAAGTTCGTCACTCCTCTCGGTACATATGCCATTAACATCCCTCCAGAATGCGCGGTCCAGGCTGCAATTTGTGCCTCTCTCCAAGTGTAATAATTTAATCTTAGTTCTTTCTTACATTCTCTTCTGCATGAGGTCTACCTCTCCCTCTCTACCTTTGAGGATTCCATGTAAGAGCTTGTTTGACTATGTTGAATGGTGCCTTTCATAGCACATGTCCTATAGGGCATCCTTTTTCATTGCTTAATTTGTTGTTCCAGTAGCTGTTGTTGGCTCCTTTCCCAATGGTTTTCATTCCTCAACATGTTCTGTCACTTTATGCCCATTATCCTTTATAGGCATCTGTTAATGAAGGACGAGTCTTTGTTGTACGACCTTGGTCATTCTCCTTGTTTAAACTCCATACAGCAACACCGACTTGACACTGGTGTTGAATATTCTAACTGTGGTTTGAATCTTGGTTTGTTCAAGGCAGGGAAAACAGCACAGATAGCTAAAGAGATGAGAAATGTGGCAGTGTTATGACTGCGAAACAAGATAGACACACACAATCAGGAAAGATGATGCAACTGGGGAAGTGATAACTTACTCTGGAAACAGCAGAAATAAAATACCTATGAAGAATATTGGGTGTAACAAGAGGAGACAATATCAGAATCAAGATCAGAAGACTTGTGGGAACAACACTAGTATTAGGCTACATCAAAAGACAGCAACTAAAATGGTTTGTCCATGTGGCAAGTCTACGACCACTCCAACACTCTCCAACAAGCAATGCTGTTTTGATGTGGCAACAGATTTACAGCTAAAGGCCAACACACACACACCACCACCACCCCCTCCTAAAAAAAAGGGGGGTTTACAGAAATATCTGAGGGGATGAATGTCAGTGTACATGATGCACACCGTCAGACTCGTTTTAGAGATTTATTCATTATCTCGTGCTGAAAGACAAAGCAGAAACAGCAAAAAGATTATTTATGTTGCATATTCTATTTCTAATTTTTACCTTGTTGTTTTAACAGGGTTGTGTTTTTAACTTTTATTTCCTCTGTCAGAAAAATTGTGTGCTTTTACATATGGATCGCATATAATGCTTTGTTCTTTTTGGTCATTAGCATTCAGGTTCCAAGAAAACATTATTCACACAATGATGGTCGTGGAAGAGACTTACCACTGTTTGGCTGCTGAGCGAAAGCAAGACACTCTGCTTATTTGTGACAGGGGCGTTATGGATGGTTCAGCGTGTAAGTGATCATATCGTTAGTTCACATTCTATGCCAAAGGGTATGGGTAATTCAAGTTTTAGAAGTGTTACCCCCTCATAGGTTGTTCATTTAATTTTACCAATTAACCTTCTGCTTTCCAGTTTACAAAATTACATCTATTTCCTGTATCTACATAATTTTTCACCACATCATGCCCTGACGTGGTTGTTGATTTTGAGAACCTCTAATTTAAAAAAAAAAATTTGTGTATGAAAGTGTGTGTCTAGAGACTGTCACAAGTCTAGAGATATATTAATAAAAAATGTGTTGTTATTGTGTGTATGTTAGTTTCTGAGATACAAGAAGATGGTGATAGTGGTGAAAAACAACGTTTAGACCCACTAGGTAGCTACGTTCCTTAGAAGGAAAATAAATTCACAGAAAAACGTACTATTACTACTATCAATGAATATTATATCTCTTCTTGGCAAAAGGGTAGTATGCTTCTGCTGTCAGATCCTTGGTGTTTTTTGCACCACTTGTTTTTGAAATTAATTTTATCATTGTTTTCATCTATCGGACCGAAAGGTGCAAATATCAAAGTCAAACTGTAAACTAGCGACACAATGCATTCCGTTCTCTGAACTGCATCCTGCTACTTGCAAAGCCCTGTTCAGGGCTTGGTAGCAAGAGAATGAGAACGAACGCAGAAGAAGAAGATTGTCTTCATTTCTTCATATGTGGCTCTGTCGCCAGCTTGGGGTTTACAACCTCCCTCTTTGGCCAGTCTATCTGCCTCTCCATTGCCGTGTATCTTAGTGTGCAGGGATCTACTGAATTTTCACTCTGTTGAAATTCCATTTGAGTGCCTCATACAGGCTGTCCAATTCATTACTTTTATGGTTTCTGAGGGCCGTTATGACTGACAGGGAATCTGTAGTAAGGAAGACTTCATCCAGTCATCTCTTGAGATCATTGGGACACCCCTTCTGACACCTCCCCAATCCTGCACCATCCCTCTCTGTCTGCAGCTGTTTTGTGCCTCCTCGGGTCGTAGGTTAGTTCATTTGTGGATTTTGTCTTCCCATCGTTTTCTTGGATGTCCCCGCCATTGCTTGTCATGTACTGTGATCTATAGTATCGTTATTGCTGTACTTTGATCTGTAGTATCGTCGTTATTGCAAGGCCCTTGTACCTCGAGACGAGGCATACCCCAAGTCAGCTTTTCAAGAGTACATAAATCCATTTGGACAGGCTACCTGCTATGGTGATCGAATGTGTCATTTTAGTGTGAAATAGCTGCCGAAGACGGATGTGTCGGACCGACAGGTATAAATATCGCAGTTAAGCTATAAACTAGTGACACAGTGCATTCTGTTCTCCAGACTACATCCTGATTGTTCAGGGCTCGAAAGCAGGAGATTTAGGACGGACTCAGAAGAAGTGTTAATAATAATGATGGCGGTGACAATTTCCATTAAACTGATGAATTATATCAACTTTCACAGATCTGCCGAAAGAGGACTGGGTGAGAATGAAAGAAGTCAACAATTGGAATGATGTGAACCTACGAGACAGTCGATATAATCAAGTGATTCACATGATGTCTGCAGCAAAAGGGGCTGAGGCCTTCTACTCTGTGGTAGGCCACCAAACCAGACGTGAAGATCTGGAAGATGCCAAAACTCTGGATTCAATCACAGCTAATGTAAGTCACAGGATTCTGTACTGCAATCCATAATTGCCATTGATGTTATTAATGTGTGCAAGAAATAGTTTATTATTTGGGGGCATGCACAGTTTGTCCTAAGGACCAATCAGGGCGTAAGTGTTTGATTGATAATAGTCCTTGTCTCTCACTCTGAATCTGACAAGGTGTATAACCTAGGCATGTGATATTCTAATCTACCCAGGCAAATGTCACAAAACTATATGCGGCTGTCAAAGTATAGTTTATGCCAGGTTGCATATTTCATATTGTGACGGAATAATATGATTGAATTGGGGTCGAAGATGCAGCACAGTCTTCTTTGTTCGTTCTCAATCGCCGCTACCAAGCCCTGAACAGCAATGTAGTCTGGAGAATGGAATGTGTTGTACCGCTAGTTTACAGCTTGACTGCGATATTTGCACCTTTCCAACACATCTGTCTTCGACAGTAGGCACATTGTGAGTACCGGGCTAGCTTTCCCTTTTCAATCCATTCGCCTTAGCCAGCCTGGTTTGTAGCAGCCTGTTATTCAGGATCACCACGTGATGATGTAGAAGGGTCTTTGCAGCTATGGGTCACTGACCGCTGCAACTCAATGCGTTGCTCAGCATCTTGATCCCGCAGCACGGAAAATCAGCTGACAGCAGCCAGTGGCTCATCACTGGCTGCTTGCGTCAGGGTTGTCGAACCAGAGCTGACCAAGACCCTATTCCGCAAACCTGGAAGCAGGCGGCACTAGTATAGTCTTTCTAAGAAAATAGGATTCGCAATGGAAAGACAATTCCAACATACCCAAAAAGCGGATGTGTCAGGCCAAAAGGTGCTGATACCACAATACAATACAATAGTGCGCCTGGGGCCAGTCCTGTCGAATGTCCATGGCCACATCTCAGGCGACTTGCAGTTGTGTTGGAGAGGTGACTATTTCAACACTTTCACTATTCACATTTCAAAGGCTCGGCTATATGAGAGCGGTAACCATCTCCTCTCCCTCGCCGCTTTTACCTCCCGGACTGTACCGGTACTCATTTAAGGCTGGGTCGACCTGGGAGCCGTTGCAGTCTGAAAAAACATTTCCGCCTCAACTGGGTATTGAACTCAGGACCACTTAGATGCGAAGCCAGCTTGCTAACAACTGCGCAACGCGACTCAAGGATGAGCATGACCTTTTCCCTTTACTTGCCCCCACAGCTAGCGGGACCATCTCGTGGGACTTACCGGGGAGGTGAACAACGTGACCGAAGAGGGAGAGGCGAAGACGATCAATTATTGGCACAATGCCTGCAAGTTGAATACGTCGAACTAGTTCACCGTTGAAAATCAGGTCATGCTAGTGGATCCCGAGGATGCGTCTCTGGCTGCGCAGGTAGAAGGCCTCAAGACTCTGCTGGTTCTACTGTAGTAGTGTCCAGGTCTCGAAGCCGTACATACTGAATGGGGACAATGCAGGAGTACATATGAAGCATGGTCTCCAGGGAGAGCCTTCGCTGAGACCAGACTCTGCGAAGTGAGGGCGTGAATGGGTGATGGCGTGACTACTGTGTGCGTCAGGACAGCCCTGGTAGACGGACGGCATTGGTGGCTACAACAGAGTTGTTGTTCACAGTTGATGCTCAACGCAAAGGGCCAATGCTGTGATTTTGGATTTACCTGAGATACCACAGCCTCACTGTAAACTACGACACAGCGTCCTATTCAAACATCGAAAAAGAATAATTAAAATCACAAACCAACTACATCATCACTGTCAAAGTACAGTTTACGCCAGGTTGCACATTTAAGATTACTGTTTCACAAAAGCATGTTTTGGTTCATTTTTTGGGTGTCTGTAGATCTCATTCCTAGTCATAAAAAAGCTGTAGGTGAACCATAAGCCAAGAGAAGGGTGATGCTGTAGTGGATACCATCACATTGTGGTAAAACAGGGAATAAAAGAGCAGGCATGTTAGTTAGAGGAGGCAGAAACACGAGAACAAAAAGAACAATCACCTTCCAAGAGAAGACATAAAGATAGGTGACCAAATGAGAGACAACCATCACTGCCTTGATTGAACGGAGCAAATGAATTTGTTCCACATGAGAATGGGACATAGCAGATTAAATGGCCACTTGGTATCAAGATCCTGAGCAGTCCATGAGCTGTAATGGTCAGCTGACTGTTAGCATCAGGGCCAGCAAACCAGAGCTTACTGTTAGCGTCAGGGCCAGCAAACCAGAGCTGCCAAGACCCTTCTATGCCTCCACATGGCGATCCTGGATAACAGGCTGCAACAGAGCAGACTGGCTAAAGAGAAGGGATCGAATAGGGAAGGCTAAACCAGTACTAAAAAATACCAAACTGAAGTCGGATGTGTCATTCCGAAAGGTGCAAATATCGCAGTCAAGCTGTAAACTACGACACAACGCATTCCGTTGACTGGACAACATCTTGCTACTTGCAACGCCCTTGTCAGGACTTGACAGTGGTCTCGAGGTAAGGTGTTCGCCTCGAGTGCCGGAGATCACGGGTTATGATCATAGTGGAGACCAAGACTTTTTCACATCGATTTTCTGGTAAAAATTCCCCCCGATCTCTGGGTAGTGAGATCAGACTTCCGGTTCAGTGCCGAGCACGTTAAAAATACCTTGGCAGTTAGAAATCGAAAAGAGTAGGCCTAACGGCCGCTGCCCGGATAAAAATTATAGTTAAAAATTTACCCAAATTATTGATATCTTCCCCCAAGCCTAGTAAGTCGCATGAAGTTGTAAAATACCTACTACATATAGCCAAAGCATTTTAAAGAAGAAGTGAATGGCCACTTACACCGGCTTAAATTGGCTCCATCACCCATGTGTGCGAGTGGGCAAGCAGTGCAGACATCCGAACATATCCTGTCAGACTGTTATATGATTAGCTAATTACGTACTGAGCACTAGCACACAAAGATGAACCTCCACACAAAACTGTTCAGGAGCCTTTGAACAACTCTCCACTACAGCCGACCAGAGAACTGGACTTCACATGTGGACGTAATAAAACTAAATTTAATTGTGACGAATGAGAAGAAGACCATGTTTGAAATTCATTGATACTTTATGAAATCAATCAATTTTATCTGTATGTTTCTCTTAGGCATGGGTCGGGCATCCGTATTACGATATCATTGATAATTCTTCAGACTTTGAGACCAAGATTTCCAGAATGATTGCTGTAAGTTCTCATTTGATTCTTTGTGAAGGTTAACTGTTCAGTGTTTCTTATATCTTTGTTTTCAAGACATGTTCTTGCTGTATACATTACAAGCTAGCACTGTGAACACATTGCATAATGTCAGTGCGTGCATATTACACATGTGTGTACACATTACATCATCGCAGTGCGTACACAATAGCAATAAGTGCACATCACCCATCAGCATGTACTTAGAATCCTGGTATTCAAACAGGCATGTTAATGTCTGCTGCCAGGTAGTCAAATGCTTCTGCTATACATAGCTGGTATTTTACAACTTCCTGCGGCTTGCTAGGCCTGGTGGAAGATACAAATAATTTTGGTAGATTTTTTAACTGTAATTTTTTTGTTTGGGCTGTGGCCGTTAAGCCTACTCTTTTCGATTTCTAGCCGACAAGGTATTTTTAATGTGCTCTTCACTAAACACGGCGGGATCAAGATGCTGAGCAGCGCATGAGCTGCAGTGGTCAGCGACCCATAGCTGACTGCTAGCGTCAGGGCCAGCGAACCAGAGCTGCCAAGACCCTTCTACACCTCCACGCGGTGATCTTGGATAACAGGCTGCATCAGGGTAGACTGGCTAAGGAGAAGGGATCGAAGAGGGAATGCTAACCAGGTACTAAAAAAATGCTTGCTGAAGTCGGATGTGTTGGACCGGATGGTGAAAATATCGCATTCAAGCTGTAAACTACATTACAGCGCATTCCGTTCTCCAGACTACATTCTGCTACTTAAGCCCTTTCAGGGTTTGGTAGCGGGAGATTGAGAATGAACGAAGAAGAAGACTAAACACGGCAGTGTGTACATACTGCATAATACCAATGCATGCATGATACCTGTGAATGCATAGCACACAATACAAGTGAGTACACATTATATAACACCAGTATGTGCACATTATATAACACCAGTGTGTACACATAATACCAGTATGTGCATATTGTATAACACCAATGTGTGCACATTGTATAACACCAGTGTGTGCACATTGTATAGCACCAGTGTATGCACATTGTATAGCACCAGTGTGTGCACATTGTATAACGCCAGTGTGTGCACATTGTATAACACCAGTGTGTGCACATTGTATAACACCAGTGCGTTCACATTGTATAACACCAGTGCGTTCACATTGTATAACACCAGTGTGTGCACATTGTATAACACCAGTGTGTGCACATTGTATAACGCCAGTGCGTGCACATTGTATAACGCCAGTGCGTGCACATTGTATAATGCCAGTGTATGCACATTATATAACAATAGTGTGTGCACATTGTATAACACCTACAAGCACGCAATGGTTAAAAACACGTGTTGATGGGTAGGATGGTGCACATGAGAGGATGAAATGAGTGTACACAACTAGTGCACTCCAGAAATGATTACATTCCAAACCCTTTGCCATTTACCTGGAAGAGACTAAACACTTATTGGTCTGACCAGATGGCAGTGATGTTGAATCTGTATATAACTGCTGCTTTAAGTCAGTCTTTATGTCTGCAGGCAGTGTGTCAAAGAGTGGATGTTGATCCAGGTGATAGGCTGGCACCAAACAGCATCAAGAGAAAGTTCTTAATCTCCAATATTGCCAGTGATGAGGTAAGACTAGGCTAATTTAACCTTTACCACTTTACATACTTCTTTTTCTTCTTCTTCGTACGCTGTCAGACGTCAACCTGTATTTTTTCTAAAAACGCAGCGGTCATCCTGAGGCTGTCGACACTGCCATAGAGCTTGTCTAGTGTTGCCACTGGTGATGGCCACATGTGCTTTCTCTGGTCATCGTATGTCGGACAGTTTTGCAGCAGATGTTCAGCGGTCATTTTCCCGGTACCACAAGTGCATTCGTCAGTGGCACCTATCTTCAGTTTATTGAATAGGTGGTACCTCAGTCTGTTGTGGCCAGTGCGAAGTCTGAAGACCACAACCTACTCTCTTCTGTTCAACTGGTAATAGGCATCATTTTTTGTGTAGCCAGTATGTTCTGTAGTCTTGTACCTTCTTTTGCCAGTCTGTCTGCCTCCTCGTTGCTTTGGATGTTGCAGTGTGATGGGACCCACTGTACCACTACCCTTTTTGGTGCGGACTGCTGGCATAGTTGACAGAGTGCTGCTCTTAAGTCATTAACCCATTACACCCTACGCCTTAAAGGAATCGTCTTTATCAGTTATCACACTTTGTTTCAGAGTAGATGCCTTATTGAGGTTCATTTTCTTCATCAAAGTCATCACTGTCCTCACATATTTGCTCCGTCTGCCTTGGCTGGTTGGTTAAAGGGAAAGTACAAAACCCCTTTTGCTGGTGGTTTTAGACATGTTAGGGTGTAAAGGGTTAAGCTCAGTATTTTTAGGGCTGTGACTACGGCCAGAGCATCTGTAAGCAGGACTATATGGCTTTCATTTTCTTTATGTGTCACCATTTCTTCCACTGCCGCCCTCAGTGCCTCTGCCTCCGCTCTGAAATTGCTTGTGTACTTACCAGTAGCGAATGACAGTGTTATTTTTCTGCCATTTGGTAGGTTCAGGAATGCTCCTGCCCCTCCGTTCTGTGTAGTGTCTGTTACAGAACCGTCGGTGTATGCGTGGGTCCAGTCCATGCTTGGGTAGTTTTTCGATATAAAGCTTAGGGTAGTATCTCTCCTTTCTTTTTCAGTCTGGCAGTTTTTTGTGTCCAATACCTGGTATATTTTCTACCACTTCTGGAAATATATCCTGCCTCCAAGTAGGTTTTCGTACAGTAGTGATGGGCTTTGGTGTTGTTAGTGCGTTTATGGGATCTTCGTGCATCTTTGCTTTGGCTATTTCTGCAAAGTTTCTCCGCTTTAGTTTCCCATTTCCCAAATTGTTTAGTCTCTGGTGCATTGGGTGGTCAGTCAGTCTTCTGAGTTTCTCTGACTGCAGCTGGGCTCTGCAGTCTCTTCTATCGGTCATTGGTTGCAGCTTTGTAATCTTTTCAAGTTCTACAATTGGCATTGACTTCATGCCTCCTGTTATAACTCTCATGGCTTGGTTTTGAAGTTTGTTAACTTTATCGAAGTTCGCCTTTGCAGCTGTTGTCCATGCCGCAATGCCATACTCGAGAACTGGTCTCACTCTTCCAGTGTACAGTTTCTTTAGTATACTTTCGTCTGCTCCCCAGCTTGTGCCAGCAAGTTTCCTCATGATTGCCATTCTTTCTCTGGCTCTGATTCGGTTTTTCTCGATACTGGTACAAGTACTGCGTCTTTCCATGCCTGGGGTACAATTCCCCTTTTCCAGCTTTGGTTCAGGACCGATAGCAGTTTCCTCTTCGCTGTTTGGCCCAGCCCAGCCCATCAGCATTTCGTTTGTTATCCCGTCTTTTCCGGGAGATTTCCTTTTCTTTAACGTTCTCATGGCCTCTTCCATTTCACTGATTGTTAATTTGGCCATCATATGCTCTTCTGGTGCCGTATTGATGTTGTCGTGCCCCTTTTGCTCTTCACTAATGTCTGTATGCCTATCTGCAGGTACCTCGATGTGGTTTGCTTTGGCATATTGTTCTACAAAAGCGTTTGCGGCTTTTTTTTCAGTGAGCAAGTTTTCGCCCTGCTTGATGGTAATTTGTTTGAAGGGGTTTCGTCATTCATGGCTCTGACTAGCTTCCATAGCTTGTTCCCTTCTTTGTCTAGGTTTAGGCTTTCAGTTTTGTTTTTCCAGCTTTCTCTTGCTGTTTGGTTTAGAGTGTATTTGTATTTCGCCGTGGCGGCTTTGAGGGCGATATTTGCCTCTATTGATTGTTCTCGCTCTGCCATGTTCCTAGCATTTGTGACTGCATCTTCCACTTTCTGCAACTCATCATTCCAATAGGGCTTATAGTTTTTCCTAGCTCCTCTTGGGATGGTTTCAGTGGCAGCTTGCATTACTGCTTTGCTTAGGCTTTCTACCATGGGCTTCATATTGTGTTGATGGTTTCACACAGCCCATCTGTCAGTATTGCAAATCTGTCCCAGTCGGCTCGTTTGTAATTCCAACGTGGAAGCGGTTTTGTTTCCTGTGGGCCTACTTCCATATCAATTTCTAGCCTAATTGGCCTGTGGTGAAAATCCACCGTGGAAAAGGCCAAGTCTGGAGTAGAGGTGGTATGCCATGTTCTAGAATAGAAGCTAGGGCTGTCCTCCGGCCTATTGTTAAGACAGAGATTTGTGTCTATCTCCCAGCCTTCCACTTCATCACCTCTGTTGTCTGTGTCCGAATATCCCCATTTCTCCGAGGGGCTGTTGAAGTCTCCAACCACTAGGCAGCTGGAGTCCTTGATTTCCATACTCGAGAGCGACAGGTCTTTGTTGGGTGGGCCATACAGGTTGAAGATGCGGATCTTCGTTTCTTGTGTCATTATGTCGACTCCTACAATTTCTGCTTGTCCAGTGTGATTGACAGCTACCGCGCTACTCGGTATGCAGTTACGTGTCAGTATCAGAACCCTTCCTTTATGACCTTCACTATCAAGACGGAAGGTCTGGTATCCTCTGATTGAGAATTTGTGGTTGGTTGTTGTTGAGGTGTGTTTCTTGGATGCATGCCATGTCAATCTTACCTTCATGCAGGTGATGTGTTAGGGAAAGCTTTTTGTTAATGACTCCCTCTGCATTCCACCGTAGTATTCTGAGGGTGTTGGGTTTTTGGTCAATAGTTTTCCCCCATCACCTTGTGCCTTGACTCCACAGCACATAGGTGGGTGACCACCAGTAGCATTGGGTGGACCCCTTCGAGGCGTGGGGCCCGGCACTCTCGCTGCCTGGCGGGACTCCACAGGATGAGCACTACACTTTTTTTCTGTTAGTTTGTACCGTCATCATACAGCGATATACGTTGCACTGTTTCGTTAAGCCTGTGGCCCAGTGCATCCGATTTCAACAGGCGTTTCTGTAGGGATGCTCTCCTTAGCCTTTGGCTGTCCCCAGCCTATCTGCAAGGCAGTAGTTGTTTGAGGTCAGAGTTGTCTCTCTTAGGGAAGTTGTCTTTCAGGACTATCGAGTCTTCACCACTCGTGTCTATAGGGTATGGTGATGATATGATATGATATGATGGACTATGTACTAGTTTGTACTATCCCGGAAGAGAGGCAGTCCAGTGTGTCTGTGTCCCAGGATCGTCACGTCCTGCCAGAAACGTGGGGTATATCCTTGCTCCCTTTATTTTCTCGGCTCCTCTGCAGTGATGGTACGCCTAGCATTCCCCGCCACCTGGGAGATTATCACAATAGGACAGAGATGCAATGTCCGCTGGCCTGCATCTCTTCTGCGTCCATTGGGATGACTGATAGCAGACAAAGGTAAAGAGCGAGGCAGGAGTGCATTTAACCAGGGGACAAGCCTGGTTATGCACGGAGATGTTGTTCGCCTGGTGTGCGAACATATCTCATGATCAAGGGCTGAGTCTCAACAGTTTGCTCTACTGCTTACGGCACCCCGACCGAGAACTAAGTCTTCTATTAGTGGTTTCACACCTCAACGCCGTATGGGGTGAATATCGAGCAGCTCCCCGCCCGATTTGATCGGCGGGACGGCAGAGACCTCTTTCTGCGGCTCGACCGGGTCGGGCTGAGACGCGAACGCCAGGTCCCAACCATATCGTTGCCTCCCGTCACAGTGCTGCTGAGATTCAGGGCGGGATTCCGGCTTAGAGGCGTTCGGCTGTAATCCCTCAGATGGTAGCCTCGCACCATTGGCTTATCAGCCAGGCACGTGGACCAAGTGTCTGAGACCTGCGACTCCTCTCGAATTGAGCAGGATTATCGTAGCAACGCCCTGTCATTAGTAGGGTAAAACTGACCTGTCTTCCGTGGGTCTAATACCAGCACCAGTTCCCTATTAGACCCAACGAATCAAGAGATAGCTATTAGTCAGTCAATGACCAAGCGTCTGAAACCTGCGATTCCTTACGGATTGAGCAGGATTACCGTAGCAACACCCTGTCATTAGTAGGGTAAAACTGACCTATCTTCCGAGGGTCTAATTCCAGCACACGTTCCCTATTAGACCCAACGAAAGTGCTCTCGGCCTGTCAATCATTTCAGTGTTGGCGTGTTGAGTCAAATTAAGCCGCAGGCTCCACTCCTGGTGGTGCACTTCTGTCAATTCCTTTAAGTTTCAGCTTTGCAACCATACTTCCCCTGGAACCCAAACACTTTGGTTTCCCGGAAGCTGCCCACAGAGTCATCGAAGCAACTCCTGAGGATCGCTAGTCTGCATCGTTTATAGTCAGAACTACGACGGTATCTGATCGTCTTCGCGCCTCTGACTTTTATTCTTGATTAATGAAAACATTCTTGACAAATGCTTTCGCAGTAGCTCGTCTTGCGGCGATCCAAGAATTTCACCTCTAACGCCGCAATACGAATGCCCCCGTTTGTCCCTGTTAATCATTACCTCCAGTTCCAAAAACCAACAAAATAGAACCGAGGTCCTATTCCATTATTCCATGCACCATTATTCAGGCAGCCCAGGCCTGCTTTGAATTTTTTTAAAGTAAATGCGCCGGCCACCCGGGACGCTCAGCGAAGAGCACCCGTGGGAGAGAGCCGGCAGACGGTAGGGCAGGAGACAACGGGCAGTGAACCGGCGCGAGCCGGACAGCCCGCCTGCGCCTGAGATCCAACTACGAGCTTTTTAACTGTAACAACTTAAATATACGCTATTGGAGCTGGAATTACCGCGGCTGCTAGCACCAGACTTGCCCTCCAATAGATCCTCGTTAAAGGGTTTAAAGTGTACTCATTCCAATTATGGGGCCTCGAAAGAGTCCCGTATTGTTATTTTTCTACATACAAAATTTCCCCTGCATCTCCATTATTTTTCAGGTGGTCTCACCCGTTTAACTATGGTTGTTACTTTCAGAGCGTGAAACATTTTTATTTGACAGTCTATTGATATAATTTGTTTGAGCAGAGAACAAATGAATAAAGAGTTTGTTGGTGTTATTGTTTTTGTTGTTTGTGTGTTAGTTTCTGAGATTTTAAAAAAATAAGGTCATAGTATTGAAAAACAACACACACATTGAGACTCTCCCGCTTTCAGTGTCTATTGGTTGGGAAAAGACGAAAAAAATCTCAGACAATGGATTACCGATGTTTACCGTAATCCCCGTATCATGTCACTTTCGACTATAAACGTAATTATTGTATCTACATAAACTATCTGTTGCAGAAACTTGACTCCCCCATTCTCAACAATGCCTGGGTCTTAAAATCCAAGCGAAAATCATAAGAAATCATTTCCAAACAACTAAAACTAGTTTCAAAATCGTCATTTTTGGTATCTAACCGAAGATGATGGAAGTCGACGCTTTGTACAATTTAAAGAGCAGTATTGTTCAGACTATTTATACGTAGCTTTTTGTTTTTTTATTTGATTAGAACGGGCGTCGCTATGCAAGAACAGCGTACGCCGCACATGGGCGACCTGTGCGCCTCGAATTTCTTCATGGCCGCCACCTTGGGACGACGCTCGAGTGGTAGTGGTTAAATAATGCATGTATGTTAAATTACGTTGACATCATCCAGCAACAATGATATCAAATTGATATTGATGAGACAACTTGACGATATCTTCTTCTTTTTATGCGTTCGTTCTCAATCTCCTGCTACCATCCCCTGAAAAGGGCTTTGCAAGTAGCAGGATGTAGTCATGAGAACGGACTACTTCGTTTTGCTAGTTTACAGCTTGACTTTGATATTTGCACCTTTCGGTGAGACACATCCGTCTTCGACAGCGACTGTATCGATGATTTTACTCTTCTGTCCCATACCCACAGTCAGATGCAAAATGCGATAAGTATACTGAGGAGAGGTCACTGCTGTTGGGTCTGGAAATATCTATCTAAATCCAGGCACGTGTGTCTGGTATCCAAATGTTGTGTAAACTCATTTTGCCTTGGTGTACCATGTTGAGCCCAGAGCCTCCTTCAGGCAATTTCTCAACCTTGGTCGCTCGCAAGAGCATCTGAAGTTGTAGGGCCCACCACGGCATCACTCTGTGTGTGCATGCGCCCAATATGGCCGGCCCATCTGTATTTTCATATCAGCGCAACTTTTAGGATGTCAGTGGATGAAGTTTGGCATCTGATCTACTTGCAGATTTGGTCTAGAAGGGAGATCTTCAATGTTCATCGCTCGTTTGACAACTCAGAGTCCATCTGCATCAGCTAACTGGAGGTTCCACACTTCATAGCCATATACCATGGCTAGAGTAACCACACTGTTGAAGGTGTTGGTTCTAGCGCATTCTTTTCACTTCTGCTGCAGTATGGGTTTCATTCAGTTGAAGCTGAGCCAGCCTGCTGCTATCCTTCATGAGATTTCCTGATTTACAGTATTGAATGGGTGTTCGTGGCCTCTTGAAGGACGTGAGTTAACTCAACAATATGATCCTGACCTGGTCCTTGGAAAATCTTTTGTTTACTCACGTCCTTTAAACATCGTTATCCAGTTCTTCACTGTTGTCTTCTACACACTTTTGTCACCATACACTGCCTGCATTCTGCGATGAATGTCAACCCTGGACCGATTCCATATCAGACCCGCTATGTTTTCAACTGTCTGCCGAGGAAACTATGAGTCTGAGGATAATGAAATTTTGCAAACTTGATGGTTGGTATGTGATGTTTACACCAGAAGTGACGTCATCATGCGCATCATACGTATGTTCACTTGTTGCAGTTCGGTCCAGTTTCATTTGAACACGCCTCGTAGATATACAAATTTACATCTTCGGCAGGACAATCACCAAGGCACACTTTTCCTTTTGACCAGAAGATTGATTGTAGGTCAGCTGCAGCGCTTGCTCTGCTGAACTCATTCAGACTTTTCTCCTCTTCTTTGTCGCTGCAGCTGAGGACGACTCATTAGCGAACCTGAGATGAAAATATAGAGAGACAAGTGACAGGTTTTGAAAATAAGTACAATTAACATCGATAGAATTGTGTTTGGAGACACCGTCCTTCAGAATGTGGAATCTTTCAGATATTTTGTTAGCAATATAGAGCAGGAAGTACAGAAAATGAGGATAAGAATACAAAAGGTCAGAGCAGCATTAATCGCATTAGGGACCTTATGAAAATCAAAAGGAATTTTAAAAAACTGTCATACGACATTTTTCCCATTACTGGGGGTAGTTGAGGGGTTTTGAAGGCTGAGGACTACAGGCCGCTTCGCCACTGCTGTCACCACATCGTGTGCTGGCTATGATTGTTTATTTCACTCCCAACAGAAAAACAACATATGCCATACTTGGGATTCGAACCGCTGCCCTCCTTGTCGGCAGGCAGGCCTCGAAACCATTCAGCCACGTGCTCCTCTCTGCTGTCAGAGACGAACGTTTGCCGCACCGGTCGGATGTGTAAAAACTTGACGAGGCCCGCATGGACGGACTGACGGACGGCTGTTACCACCTGTCCCTCACTCCGTCGACCTAGGACCGCCTGGCCGGCTCATACACACACCGACCGGGCTCGCTCAGGGAGGGATGGCAGCGCTCTATGCAGAACGGATCCCAACGGCCCGGGCGTAAAGGGATTGAAACTACCACTAAATTAAAGATCTTCAATCCCAGCTCCAAGTTCGTTATGTTATATGGCTCTAAAATATGGAGAATAACAATGCCACTTACGGAAACAGTACAGACTTTCGTAAGAGGTTGCCTATGCAGAATACAAGGGTGGAAATTGTATGATAAGATCACAAATGTGGAACTATTGGAAATAACACCATTTTAAAAAAATTTTGCGGTCACATTATTTCTTCATTCCCCAATGCGGTGTGTGTTGCACTGCAGTTTTAATTTTTGCGCCTGTCGGCCCAGTCGGTGCAACTGTCTTTGGCATGCATTTTATACAAGGATCTGCTTCCTCCTGCATTTTCTAAGTGTTTGCTTCCCTGTGGTAACGGCTGGTGCTGAGATGGGGATCGAACCCAGCACCTTCGGATTGTGAGCCGTGTCACTTAACCACTAGCTGGCGCCGTCCCCAATAACACCCATGAAGATGACAGATACCAGTGAAGCATGACATGAGGAGCTGGCGTTGGATAGGCCACAGATTGCTGAAACCAGTTAACATTACAATACAGTCTCTGTTCTGGAATCCACAGGACAAGAGGGATGGCTGAGACATTCATGAAAGAGGGAGCTGAAGCCAATATCAGGGTGGCAGGCAAGAATTGGCTTGGATGGTTCATAATAGGAAGTCTTGGCATATATTTGTTGAAGTCCTACAGTTTTCTTCTCCCAAAGAAGTTTCTTTACGACGAGCTAAGGGAGGTGGGCACCCAAAGGAACATTTTAAAGACAGTCTGAGGGACTCACTGAAAAGTTGACAGATAGATGTCGCCAACTGGGAATGTCTTGCACAAAACAGATCTAACTGGAGAAGCTGGCGTAGCTAACAGTGAAGACCACCATGTTGTGAAAGCCCAGAGCAGACGCGAGACCCAGAAATCATGAACAGCGGGAACACCAATACCTTCTATAGACCTAGTGTGCTCGTCATGTTTTCGTGCCCGCATTGACCTGTTCAGCCACATGCGCACCCACACCCATCAGGGAAAGCTATGACAAGGATGATGTCGGTGGTCCTCATCAACATCAGTGGACAGCTATTATTATGGTCTGTGAGGAGTGGGCAGATTTTTTGGATTGAGTGATTTATGTCGATTAGCATCGATCGTTGTAGAGCACTCAGTTTCGAGGCAAAAGTAATGTGTTCAGCTTCTGTTACCGGCATCCTCCAGCCTTCCCTGCTGTTTTTGTTGTGGAAGCCACCTGTACTTGAGTTAGTTTAACTCTTGACAATGTTTCTTTGGTGGCAGGTTACAGTGGCTCTCTTTACATCCCAAAGCGTACTTGAGAATGTGGACTAGCGGCTGTAGTGCAATGCCTGACTGCTGAGAAATTTTACCACTGTGAGGATTACAGTATTATTGAATGCCCATAATGAGTAGGTTACTCTTTTGTGTGTCCTGAAAAGGACGTTAAGTGGCGGGTTGCAGTAGCATTCCTCACATCCCGAGCGTGCTGATGAAGGTGGACCTAGCGGTTGTGCTATGCTTGGCTTCATTTACGTGTCACTCACCACTACGGAGATCACGTCGATCCCTCACCTTGTTAGCCAGGCTGCCATGAAAACAGCCCATTTCCAGGGAGGGCTACAAGGAAGCAGAAGTGAGAGTCTTATATATTTTGCCAGACCAGACATTAGTCTTCCTCCCCGGATTACAGTGTTCATCCCCACCTTGTTGGCTTGACTGCTGACACAGTGTGTTTTTGGGAGGCATGGATGTGAGGTGAGGTCCTGATCAGAATGTATCACCTAATCCTGATTGCTCCTAGCTACCCGGCCCAGATACATGGCTTTGCTGTTAGGGAAGTAAGTGGTCCCGTACAATAAAGTCTCTAATACTTCATCCCTGCCAGCAATGTCTGTTACAGGACTACATTTGGCTTTACAGCTGCTCAGGATTTGGGGACAGGACAAAGTACCTAACTCTGACATTTTTTTAGATGGCCAAACATGTTAAGCATCCAAATCCTTCTGCAAATAGCCCAGATCAGTTTGATGGAGCAGTTTGTTTGCATGTCTGATGAGCGCATCACCAAGCAGCTGCTATATGGTGAACTGAGAGCTGTCAGACGTTATAGAGACTCCTTGAAAGTGTCTCTGAAAAGCTTCAACGTTGATGTCGCTCCCTGGAAGATGCTTGCACAGAACTATTTCACTGGGCATGTTAGCATGACGCAGAGTGCTCAGATCGTAGAGCGAAACTTAATTGTCGAGCCTCACATACAACACGCCGCCATACAGAACAGAATGCAGGATGACTCCATAGCCTCACATGTGTGTCTTCTGGTGCAGCAGAGTCTGCAGTGCCCAGATTAGACTTTACAATCAAATAAGATCACATCTCACAGCATAAGTCTGATGTTGTTGCCGTCTTCGTTTACGAGGAGTAACTATTACTTACAGCATCACTTACAGCCCCATCTCTTACAACCCCATCTCTCCTCATCACTTACAACCCCATCTCTCCTCATCACTTACAACCCCATCTCTCCTCATCACTTACAACCATCTCTCCTCATCACCTACAACCCCAATCTCCTCATCACTTACAACCCCATCTCTCCTCATCACTTACAACCCCATCTCTCCTCATCACTTACAACCATCTCTCCTCATCACTTACAACCCCAATCTCCTCATCACTTACAACCCCATCTCTCCTCATCACTTACAACCCCATCTCTCCTCATCACTTACAACCCCAATCTCCTCATCACTTACAACCTCATCTCTCCTCATCACTTACAACCCCATCTCTCCTCATCACTTACAACCCCATCTCTCCTCATCACTTACAACCCCATCTCTCCTCATCACTTACAACCGCATCTCTCCTCATCACTTACAACCCCATCTCTCCTCATCACTTACACCCCCATCTCTCCTCATCACTTACAACCCCAATCTCCTCATCACTTACAACCCCATCTCTCCTCATCACTTACAACCCCATCTCTCCTCATCACTTACAACCCCATCTCTCCTCATCACTTACAACCCCATCTCTCCTCATCACTTACAACCATCTCTCCTCATCACTTACAACCCCATCTCTCCTCATCACTTACAACCCTATCTCTCCTCATCACTTACAACCCTATCTCTCCTCATCACTTACAACCCCATCTCTCCTCATCACTTACAACCCCATCTCTCCTCATCACTTACAACCCTATCTCTCCTCATCACTTACAACCCTATCTCTCCTCATCACTTACAACCCCATCTCTCCTCATCACTTACAACCCTATCTCTCCTCATCACTTACAACCCTATCTCTCCTCATCACTTACAACCCCATCTCTCCTCATCACTTACAACCCTATCTCTCCTCATCACTTACAACCCCATCTCTCCTCATCACTTACAACCCTATCTCTCCTCATCACTTACAACCCCATCTCTCCTCATCACTTACAACCCTATCTCTCCTCATCACTTACAACCCCATCTCTCCTCATCACTTACAACCCCATCTCTCCTCATCACTTACAACCCCATCTCTCCTCATCACTTACAACCGCATCTCTCCTCATCACTTACAACCCTATCTCTCCTCATCACTTACAACCCTATCTCTCCTCATCACTTACAACCATCTCTCCTCATCACTTACAACCCTATCTCTCCTCATCACTTACAACCATCTCTCCTCATCACTTACAACCATCTCTCCTCATCACTTACAACCCTATCTCTCCTCATCACTTACAACCCCATCTCTCCTCATCACTTACAACCCCATCTATCCTCATCACTTACAACCCTATCTCTCCTCATCACTTACAACCCCATCTCTCCTCATCACTTACAACCCTATCTCTCCTCATCACTTACAACCCTATCTCTCCTCATCACTTACAACCCTATCTCTCCTCATCACTTACAACCCCATCTCTCCTCATCACTTACAACCCCATCTCTCCTCATTACTTACAACCCCATCTCTCCTCATCACTTACAACCCTATCTCTCCTCATCACTTACAACCCCATCTCTCCTCATCACTTACAACCCTATCTCTCCTCATCACTTACAACCCCATCTCTCCTCATCACTTACAACCCCATCTCTCCTCATCACTTACAACCCCATCTCTCCTCATCACTTACAACCGCATCTCTCCTCATCACTTACAACCCCATCTCTCCTCATCACTTACAACCCCATCTCTCCTCATCACTTACAACCCCATCTCTCCTCATCACTTACAACCCCATCTCTCCTCATCACTTACAACCCCATCTCTCCTCATCACTTACAACCCCATCTCTCCTCATCACTTACAACCATCTCTCCTCATCACTTACAACCCCTTCTCTCCTCATCACTTACAACTCTATCTCTCCTCATCACTTACAACCCTATCTCTCCTCATCACTAACAACCCCATCTCTCCTCATCACTTACAACCCTATCTCTCCTCATCACTTACAACCCTATCTCTCCTCATCACTTACAACCATCTCTCCTCATCACTTACAACCCTATCTCTCCTCATCACTTACAACCCTATCTCTCCTCATCACTTACAACCCTATCTCTCCTCATCACTTACAACCATCTCTCCTCATCACTTACAACCCTATCTCTCCTCATCACTTACAACCCCATCTCTCCTCATCACTTACAACCGCATCTCTCCTCATCACTTACAACCCTATCTCTCCTCATCACTTACAACCATCTCTCCTCATCACTTACAACCCTATCTCTCCTCATCACTTACAACCATCTCTCCTCATCACTTACAACCATCTCTCCTCATCACTTACAACCCTATCTCTCCTCATCACTTACAACCCCATCTCTCCTCATCACTTACAACCCTATCTCTCCTCATCACTTACAACCCTATCTCTCCTCATCACTTACAACCCCATCTCTCCTCATCACTTACAACCCTATCTCTCCTCATCACTTACAACCCTATCTCTCCTCATCACTTACAACCCTATCTCTCCTCATCACTTACAACCCCATCTCTCCTCATCACTTACAACCCCATCTCTCCTCATTACTTACAACCCCATCTCTCCTCATCACTTACAACCCCATCTCTCCTCATCACTTACAACCCCATCTCTCCTCATCACTTACAACCCCATCTCTCCTCATCACTTACAACCCCATCTCTCCTCATCACTTACAACCCCATCTCTCCTCATCACTTACAACCGCATCTCTCCTCATCACTTACAACCCCATCTCTCCTCATCACTTACAACCCCATCTCTCCTCATCACTTACAACCCCATCTCTCCTCATCACTTACAACCCCATCTCTCCTCATCACTTACAACCCCATCTCTCCTCATCACTTACAACCCCATCTCTCCTCATCACTTACAACCATCTCTCCTCATCACTTACAACCCCTTCTCTCCTCATCACTTACAACTCTATCTCTCCTCATCACTTACAACCCTATCTCTCCTCATCACTAACAACCCCATCTCTCCTCATCACTTACAACCCTATCTCTCCTCATCACTTACAACCCTATCTCTCCTCATCACTTACAACCATCTCTCCTCATCACTTACAACCCTATCTCTCCTCATCACTTACAACCCTATCTCTCCTCATCACTTACAACCATCTCTCCTCATCACTTACAACCCTATCTCTCCTCATCACTTACAACCCCATCTCTCCTCATCACTTACAACCGCATCTCTCCTCATCACTTACAACCCTATCTCTCCTCATCACTTACAACCATCTCTCCTCATCACTTACAACCCTATCTCTCCTCATCACTTACAACCATCTCTCCTCATCACTTACAACCATCTCTCCTCATCACTTACAACCCTATCTCTCCTCATCACTTACAACCCCATCTCTCCTCATCACTTACAACCCCATCTCTCCTCATTACTTACAACCCCATCTCTCCTCATCACTTACAACCCCATCTCTCCTCATCACTTACAACCCCATCTCTCCTCATCACTTACAACCCCATCTCTCCTCATCACTTACAACCCCATCTCTCCTCATCACTTACAACCCCATCTCTCCTCATCACTTACAACCGCATCTCTCCTCATCACTTACAACCCCATCTCTCCTCATCACTTACAACCCCATCTCTCCTCATCACTTACAACCCCATCTCTCCTCATCACTTACAACCCCATCTCTCCTCATCACTTACAACCCCATCTCTCCTCATCACTTACAACCCCATCTCTCCTCATCACTTACAACCATCTCTCCTCATCACTTACAACCCCTTCTCTCCTCATCACTTACAACTCTATCTCTCCTCATCACTTACAACCCTATCTCTCCTCATCACTAACAACCCCATCTCTCCTCATCACTTACAACCCTATCTCTCCTCATCACTTACAACCCTATCTCTCCTCATCACTTACAACCATCTCTCCTCATCACTTACAACCCTATCTCTCCTCATCACTTACAACCCTATCTCTCCTCATCACTTACAACCATCTCTCCTCATCACTTACAACCCTATCTCTCCTCATCACTTACAACCCCATCTCTCCTCATCACTTACAACCGCATCTCTCCTCATCACTTACAACCCTATCTCTCCTCATCACTTACAACCATCTCTCCTCATCACTTACAACCCTATCTCTCCTCATCACTTACAACCATCTCTCCTCATCACTTACAACCATCTCTCCTCATCACTTACAACCCTATCTCTCCTCATCACTTACAACCCCATCTCTCCTCATCACTTACAACCCTATCTCTCCTCATCACTTACAACCCTATCTCTCCTCATCACTTACAACCCCATCTCTCCTCATCACTTACAACCCTATCTCTCCTCATCACTTACAACCCTATCTCTCCTCATCACTTACAACCCCATCTCTCCTCATCACTTACAACCCCATCTCTCCTCATCACTTACAACCCCATCTCTCCTCATCACTTACAACCCCATCTCTCCTCATCACTTACAACCCCATCTCTCCTCATCACTTACAACCCCATCTCTCCTCATCACTTACAACCGCATCTCTCCTCATCACTTACAACCCCATCTCTCCTCATCACTTACAACCCCATCTCTCCTCATCACTTACAACCCCATCTCTCCTCATCACTTACAACCCCATCTCTCCTCATCACTTACAACCCCATCTCTCCTCATCACTTACAACCCCATCTCTCCTCATCACTTACAACCATCTCTCCTCATCACTTACAACCCCTTCTCTCCTCATCACTTACAACTCTATCTCTCCTCATCACTTACAACCCTATCTCTCCTCATCACTAACAACCCCATCTCTCCTCATCACTTACAACCCCATCTCTCCTCATCACTTACAACCCTATCTCTCCTCATCACTTACAACCATCTCTCCTCATCACTTACAACCCTATCTCTCCTCATCACTTACAACCCTATCTCTCCTCATCACTTACAACCCTATCTCTCCTCATCACTTACAACCATCTCTCCTCATCACTTACAACCCTATCTCTCCTCATCACTTACAACTCTATCTCTCCTCATCACTTACAACCCTATCTCCCCTCATCACTTACAACCCTATCTCTCCTCATCACTTACAACCCCATCTCTCCTCATCACTTACAACCCCATCTCTCCTCATCACTTACAACCCTATCTCTCCTCATCACTTACAACCCCATCTCCCCTCATCACTTACAACCCTATCTCCCCTCATCACTTACAACCCTATCTCTCCTCATCACTTACAACCCCATCTCTCCTCATCACTTACAACCCCATCTCTCCTCATCACTTACAACCCCATCTCTCCTCATCACTTACAACCCTATCTCTCCTCATCACTTACAACCCCATCTCTCCTCATCACTTACAACCCTATCTCTCCTCATCACTTACAACCCCATCTCTCCTCATCACTTACAACCCCATCTCTCCTCATCACTTACAACCCCATCTCTCCTCATCACTTACAACCGCATCTCTCCTCATCACTTACAACCGCATCTCTCCTCATCACTTACAACCCTATCTCTCCTCATCACTTACAACCATCTCTCCTCATCACTTACAACCCTATCTCTCCTCATCACTTACAACCATCTCTCCTCATCACTTACAACCATCTCTCCTCATCACTTACAACCCTATCTCTCCTCATCACTTACAACCCCATCTCTCCTCATCACTTACAACCCTATCTCTCCTCATCACTTACAACCCTATCTCTCCTCATCACTTACAACCCCATCTCTCCTCATCACTTACAACCCTATCTCTCCTCATCACTTACAACCCTATCTCTCCTCATCACTTACAACCCTATCTCTCCTCATCACTTACAACCCCATCTCTCCTCATCACTTACAACCCCATCTCTCCTCATTACTTACAACCCCATCTCTCCTCATCACTTACAACCCCATCTCTCCTCATCACTTACAACCCCATCTCTCCTCATCACTTACAACCCTATCTCTCCTCATCACTTACAACCCCATCTCTCCTCATCACTTACAACCCCATCTCTCCTCATCACTTACAACCCCATCTCTCCTCATCACTTACAACCCCATCTCTCCTCATCACTTACAACCCCATCTCTCCTCATCACTTACAACCCCATCTCTCCTCATCACTTACAACCCCATCTCTCCTCATCACTTACAACCCCACCTCTCCTCATCACTTACAACCCCATCTCTCCTCATCACTTACAACCCCATCTCTCCTCATCACTTACAACCCCATCTCTCCTCATCACTTACAACCATCTCTCCTCATCACTTACAACCCCTTCTCTCCTCATCACTTACAACTCTATCTCTCCTCATCACTTACAACCCTATCTCTCCTCATCACTAACAACCCCATCTCTCCTCATCACTTACAACCCTATCTCTCCTCATCACTTACAACCCTATCTCTCCTCATCACTTACAACCATCTCTCCTCATCACTTACAACCCTATCTCTCCTCATCACTTACAACCCTATCTCTCCTCATCACTTACAACCCTATCTCTCCTCATCACTTAAAACCATCTCTCCTCATCACTTACAACCCTATCTCTCCTCATCACTTACAACCCCATCTCTCCTCATCACTTACAACCCTATCTCTCCTCATCACTTACAACCATCTCTCCTCATCACTTACAACCCTATCTCTCCTCATCACTTACAACCCCTTCTCTCCTCATCACTTACAACCCCATCTCTCCTCATCACTTACAACCCTATCTCTCCTCATCACTTACAACCCCATCTCTCCTCATCACTTACAACCCCATCTCTTACAACTTACAATAAATACTTAAAGCAACGTTTAAAATTGGGCCTGTGTATGTAGTCAGTCTACGTATAATTATATATCTTCCCTTCTTTGGAATAGGCATTTCCACACTACCAAGAATTCCATGTGATACATAACTATTTGGTGACACCTAGCAGAAAAATGCAGGCACGTTTGCGGAAGCGAGGTCAGGCAGGTAAGATCTCTTTAACCATACTGGACAATGCATACATTGCCTCGACATGAAAGAAGTAAATCTTTACTAATTTATTGCTCTTGAACGCAAAGATGGCAATAACATTGGTCATCGTCAAATTTGATAGCAGCAACTTTCATACCATTGAATTTGACACCCGTATTATAACTCCAAACAACCTTTCCCATCATCGCCTCGGAATATTCATTATAGAGACTCAGTGGAAGCAAGCAACCCTGTCTTATTGGAACTGGATCCGTGAGACCTTGTTATGGACGACTATTGCTTTTGATTTCCTTATGTTCCATAGAGCAATGAAACCTTTTTGTGTTCTGTGAAATCTGTGGGCTTGTCATTGGAGAAGTTGAAATGAATAATCTTAGGTATGAGGATGATACAGTGTTGATGGCAAAAAGTGAGCAAGAATGACAGGAGTTTGTGACAACAATATGTCAAGAGTTTCGATTAGACAACCATAAAGAAACCATGAATACTTGAACAGGTACAGAGTTTCTCCTATCTAGGTCATATAATAACTGAATAAGGCAGATGTGAAAAAGAAAGCAGAAAGAGAATAGATATGACCAAGATGGTATTCGACAACATGCGACACATAATGATATCCGAACAGATAAATCAGAATTTGAAAATGAGAATTGTCAGGTATTATGTATACTTGTCACCACTTTATGGCGCAGAAACATTGACAATGAACAAGTTGGAAAAGAGTATTGAAGACTTTGAAATATGAGTATATAGAAGATTAGGTCGCATTTCCTGGTAAAAAGAAAACAAATTTGGAGGAATTGAAAAAGTTGGGGTGAAAAGAGAATTAATGACCGAAATCAGGGTTAGACAGTTACGTTATTTTGGTCATATGACAAGACATACCTCCTTGTTGAAGACCATACTGGAGGGTAGGGTGTAAGGCAGTTCTTAAAGAGGCAGACATAATTTTAATTGGGGGGAAAACAGGAGATGGATTGGAAAAAGCCTCTCAGATTCACCATTACGACAAGAGATAAGAGTACGGTACACCAGAGATCCATTGCAGTTGACATGAGATGGCACCTGAGTTGAACTGAAATCTGTGGAGTATGATGTAAATTTTTTTTAAACTAGACAATTGTTATTATTGCTGCTACTTTTGATACAGGTAACTGGACGTATACACATACAATACGGAGGCCCGAGATAAATGATCAGAGTGTTGAGCTACGTATGCCGATATCAGAAAAAGATTACGAGGTATTTATATTTTTTTATGTAATGGTGAATGTATGACTATTTAACACTTTTCAGCCCTTATTAATTTTGTAGAATGGTTTTTTCCTCCTGGGTAAAAATGCTGGAATTACGCGCTGCAAATTTTTTTTCTCCAAATAAAATTATTTAATATTGGGGAAAAAAGAACTATAATTCCAATCTAAACATTGTAAGATACATAATCAAACCGTCTATGATATAAAGTATTCATAATAAAAATTAAATATTAGTATGAAGCATTAATTAATGCGCAGATGGAAATTGGAGAGAGAACATATTTTTTTAACCTGTCACACCGTCTGTTTCGTCGATATATCAGTCAATTCCTTTACACTACATCTACCTTTTGTATTATGTGTCCCAGTCAAAGTTTCAATTGCACATGTGTTGAATATCTATGAGTAATCCAGATGCGCGATCATTTGACTGATTAAATAATTAATAATTTCTTTTTAAAGTCCAACTATACTCCGAAAAATGATAGTTTCAAAACATCGTAACTTTTGCAAATGTCTGCCTATTGGAAATAAAATTACAGTTAAACATCAGTTGTGCGTTCACTGGCACAACCATCATGTACAGTCATTTAAAAAAATGAAATTCCACAAAATAAATCCCGAAACACACATGTTCCAGAGATCGGTTTTGTTCATGTGGTGGGTGGCCATTTTTAGGTTTTCAGTGGCTGATTTCGTCGCATATGACCGAAAAGAATTAACCTATGAGCTGCAGACTAATGCACAGGTGGAAATTGGAGAGACAAAATTGTCTCATCAATTCCTTTACCCATAGCTTTCGTATTATGTCCCATTCATAGTTTGAATCAGGCGAGTGTTGAATATTCACAAGTAATTCAGATGTGTGATCATTGCAATGATCAAATAATAAATGGTATCAAGATGCTGAGTGGCGCATGAGTTGCGGCGGTCAGCGACCCATGGCTGACAGCTAGCGTCAAGGCCAGAGCTGCCAAGACCCTTCTACACCTACATGCGGTGATCCTGGATAACAGGCTGCAACAGAGCAGACTGGCTAATAAGAAGGGATTGAAGAGGGAAACCCTAACCCGAGACTCAAAAAATGCTTGCTTAAGTCCGATGTGTTGGACCGAAAGGGGCAAATATCACAGTCAAGCTGTAAACTATGCCACAACGCATTCTGTTCTCTGGACTTCACTCTGCTACTTGAGCATTTTTCAGGGTTTGGTTTCAGGAGATTGAGAACGAATGAAGCCAAGCAAAGCCAAATAATACATTTTTTCTACGGCCTTGAAGCCCAAATTTCGTTGCAAAATATGAGTAGACTTTCAAGTATTGTAACATGCCCTTTTATCCACCTCCCGGAAATAATAACACAGTTAACCATCGGTTGCGCATGTGTGAAACCAACCATCGCGTAGAGCCGTAAACAAATTAATGAAATTCATCAAACAAAATCACAAATCATAAATGCATGTTTCAGTGTGGTCCATTTTGTGGGCGATGCGGGTGGCCATTTTTAAGTTTTTGATGACCAGTGCAGGACAATACAAGCTGCCAATAGTTAATAGAACTAAAATATTGTATACTTTTTAGTGTGCTTTGAAATAAAAGGTGTTGTTTTAATAAATTATTTATTTTACTTTATTGTGTTTTGGAAATATGAGATCCTTATTATATTATATTATATTATATTATATTATATTACACGCTCACACGTTTACGTGCATCTGTAATATTATAAAACAAACATACCAATACATACTCTCACACTTTGCCCACAATCGTACATCCGCGTGCAATAGAATACACAGATCAACAAAATGTTGATAATTTACAATTGTCCCCAAAATATCCTGAATGTGTTTTATCATCGGATTTGTATTTGTTATGAAACATGGGAAGATGCTGCACAAGACCATACAAACTGGCACACAGCTCTCCGCAGAGGAGCGGTATCATGCGAGGTGTCCAAAAAGGCTGCAGCAGTACAGCGGAGACAGAATAGAAAAGTCCGTGAACTATCACTGTCTCGTAAAGCGAACATTTCATGCCCTCACTGCCTGAGATTATGCAGATCCCATATCGGACTCGTCAGCCATCTTTGGACCCATCCACAACCCTGACTCACAGAATGCTTGACTGAAAGTACTGGTTAAACAAATAGAGAAAAGGTCTTCATCATCCGTGATGGACGAACAACACAACACTTCTCCTGAAAGTTTAAGCTCTAGTTTATTGGGAAGTGTTTAAATTTTCAAACACAAGATTTGACCCCAACTAAGAAGTGAAGTTCAATAAAAGCATTTGAAAATGTATTCTGTTTGAATGTTAAAACGGATGAGAGTATAGTCGTTGTAGCACTCCTTTTTAAAAACAAAAACATTTTATTTTTACATCTATACTACATCCACATTCTTGGCATCAGTACAGCAGATAAGTATCCGAGGAAGCCAACAATATTCTGTAAGCGTTCCAATCTTTTGCAACTCTGTACCAATGCAGGCTCAGGTCTTTGGTTAGTCCATCTGGCCATTGCAAAGGTGGACAGGACCGTGGACGTGTACAGGCATATGGCCAACAAAACGTTATTCTACGTGTCCATCTGCTGTCAAGCATGTGTCCAGCCCAGCGATGTTTGCGTGATATTGCTGCTTCCACAACATACCAAAACAGTTTGATTTCGAATTTCACATATTTAGAACTCGTCATTCCATTGCTCTCTGAGCTTCTGAGCATCTGTTTTGTGCAAGTTCCACACTTCGCATACATAAATCATTGCTGGAATGCCCATGGATGCATGGTGAGTGAATCCTGCCAGATCTTACAGTGGCATTTTGCTCCCAGTATAGGTTACTTAGTATTCTTGTGTTGATTTCCGTCCATACCTATGTTTTCTAGACATAAAATCAGTTTCTTCATCTTTGAAGACGCCGTTCTTTGTAGATTTGTCAGACGCCGACTTGAATTTGTTCAAAAAAGGCAGTGCTCATCCTGAGGCTGTTGACACTGCCATAGAGCCTGTCTAGTGTTGGCACTGGTGATGGCCAGATATGCTTTCTCTGGTCCTCGTGCGTGGTGCAATTTTGCAGATGTTCAGGGGTCATTTTCCCAGTACCACAGGTGCATTCATCAGTAGCACCTATCTTTAGTTTATTGAATAGATGATACCTCAATCTGTTGTGGCCTGTGCGTAGTCTGAAGACCAATACCTGCTCTTTTCTGTTCAATGGGTAATAAACATCATTCTTTGTGCAGACAAGACGCTCTGTTTCCCATTTGTCCATGTATCCGGCCCTAATAAATCTTTTTGACTCTTTGTCAATCGCACTTGAATCTGGTAAATCAGTTTCTCATTGGATTGGACAGATCTGTCAAAAACCTTTTTGTCGTCCATAAAGCACATTAAACATCCTTTTTGCACTTATATATTTTTCAGCTAGTGTTCTTATTGCTTCTCTTGTACTATCAATCCAAATAATTGTCCCAGAATGTAGTTGTTACCCTTCTCCTAAATCTGTCCTGTATAATTCTGTACACTTTCTTAATTATGTGGCTCATCAGGCTGATTCTTCTCAAATCTGAACATTGCATGAGGTTTCTTGAGAAGTGTTCTAAAGACTGGTGTAATCAAGCCACTGTATCTAGCCACAGGTCAGTGTTTCTATCTAATCTTAAATCCTCTATGACTTTGATTTATTTATATATTTATAGTGTGGTTTCCCTTTGTTCATATTTTGTATCGCATTCTGATCAGAGAACGCGGTCGACCACCATTATTGTGTTGTGTTTTAAAGTTGCTTTATTTCTGCATGTACAGCTTTTGTGCTGTGTTCTTTTTATTCTAATGTCTTCTATCATCTTAAATTGTATTTTTATCCATTGTACTTTTGCATGTCAGCACATACCTCGTTGTCCAACACTCTAAATTTGGGAATATTACTCTCTTTTTCTTTGTCATTTTGCTAAGATCAGCTGTCATCCGCACGTGATTTTCTGAAACTCTTTTTATTGGCAAAGTTATATTTGCAATTTGCATGTTGTTTTTTTAATTTAGACTTTCATATGTAGTGCATACTTTCTCTTCTGTATTGTTCCCTGTTCTCCGTCACTAGGCTATCATATTTATTGACTACCACAGGAATTTTTTTCTTTTAATGTCTGGTTGTTTTAATGTTGGTAAATGGGGGGACCTAGTGTTCTTGAAGTAAGGTGTTCGCCTCGGGTGCTGGAGGTTGCAGGTTCAAATCACGGTCTCCACCGTGATTTTTTCACATGGATCATCCAGTGCCATTGATGTTGGTCCGGAGAGAAAGAGTTAATGTATTTTTATGGTCTTAGTTTAGATTTTCTCCATATTCTTTCCATGATTTTGTTTTTGACTCTTCTATTACCAACTTTGTAGCTTTTCTTGTCAATGTAAATTCAGTGTAGTCTGACATTGTTTTGCTCTTAATCCATAATTTGTATTTATTCTTTTTCTCTGTAATTGCTGTTTTTACTTCCCACCATGCTGGAATTTTTGGTTTATGTCTTCTTGTCTTTACAGTTTTACATGCTGCTCTCGCTGCTGCAGTGATGGTACTCTTGAACATCGCCCATTTTTCAATTTTCTGTGTTTCATTTTGAGTTTTGTGAAACTTTCTGTTACTATCTTTTAGTAATCCTCTTGTGTCTTGATTTATTTTATTCTTTCGATTGTTTCTCTTACTGTTTGTGGTTTTTGTCTTACTATTTTTATTATATTAGAAAATTAATATTTTGAAAAATAAAAATCTTTAAAGCCAAGACATTGTTTCTGTAAGATTTTCAGCAAGCTCAAGCCAAAACATGGCACAGAGGTGTGAATGTGTTAAGAAAGTTTTCATTATTTCTCAATATCAGATTTTGATGGCCCAGAAAGACGAAGAGCACTGCACAGTTTTTAAAATCCGTCGCTGTTTCTTGTGGAACAACTTGTACTTTCAGCTGGACATGTATCAGGAACCTGCACCTCCCAGGTAAGCAGTGAATAGTTTATCAACTGTGCCAACACATCCTGACATATGTGGAATGAGTTTTCTATTCTAACAAAATGCTCCCAATTCAGAATTTTAACACTGGACTTCCAGATATGGGAAGTGCCTTGTCACATGAGAGAGAGAGGCTAACCCTTTGAACTCTGGCTACTCAGCTCGTCAAATCCCATTCTCCTGTGCTGAGAAAATATGCACAATGTAGACATTTTAGCAAAGCTATTTAATATGACAAAACTATGTGCTCTTCTTCGTGTTCTGCGTTCGTTATTAATCTCCTGAACAGGGCTTTGTAAGTAGCAGGATGTAGTCCAGAGAACGGAATGCGTTGTGTTGCTAGTTTACAGCTTGGCTACGATATTTGCACCTTTCGGACCGACACATACGTCTTTGGCAGCATGTGCTCTAATTTAGTTATTCTATCTAAAATTGACTGACCTGATAATCTCCAATGTTCCTACTTCAGTAGAGTGGAGTATTTATTGAATCTATCTAATTTACTTAATACATTTTGTGGGATACCACTCAGACAGTAGTCTGATCCTCCGAGGAACAGATCTAGCTTAATCATTGATAATCTGAATCATGCCGTTCAAATAACAACTGATCCTTTTCAGAATAATCACCGGGATCAAGATGTTGAGCAGCGCATGAGCTGCAGTGGTCAGCGACCCATAACTGACTGCTAGCGCCAGGGCCAGCGAACCATAGCTGCCAAGACCCTTCTACACCTCCACGCGGTGATCCTGGATAACAGGCTGCAGCAGGGCAGACTGGCTAAGGAGAAGGGATCGAACAGGGAATGCTAACCCAGTACTAAAAAAATGCTTGCTGAAGTCGGATGTGTTGGACCGAAAGGTGCAAATATCGCAGCCAAGCTGTAAACTACGACACAACGCATTCCGTTCTCTGGACTACATTCGGCTACTTAAGCCCTAGCAGGGTTTGGTAATGGGAGATTGAGAACGAACGAAGAAGAATTATAATCACCATCTAAATCCATTTTATCAGCCTCAAAAACCTTTTTCAACGACTTCTTCTCTTATTAGCCTTTTAGAATGGCCGTTTCCTGAATTTAAAAAACCTATTTTCATCACAGAAATCATTGTGAAGACATGCTTCAATATCTGCACCGCCATATTTGTTATTTCCAGAAATGTGTGTACTGTGTAGACGTCACTATATTATGGGCAAAATCCAAGCGGTACAGCCCAAAATATGCCATTAAAATAATGGTTCACCCATCACACAGGTATACGGGTGGCTTGGGGAATGGGGTATTTACATATACCTCGATATATGGGTGTTATGGGTTCAGAGGGTGTAGGTGCTAGACCAGCGAGACGCGGCGTATAGGAGGTCACCATTTCAGAAATGGAAATCCACGGCCAACTATCACATCAAATTCATAGTATTCCTGATTGATGCCTCGTCAGTATTAGCAGTGCTAAAACAACACAAATATGAAAATCTTGAGCAATGTATGTACTCGCTGACACACCTCTCGGCAGAACACCTATAGTTGGTCATTCACCTGATCCCATCCCACTGCAATATTGAAGGCAATGAAGCTGCAGACAAACTAGCAAAGTGTGGAGCTTCCCCACAAACAGACCTGAGCATCTTCTATAATGAGGTCAAGACCATAATTAAAGCCAACTTCAAAGGGAAATGGGTTGATCAACACCCCTACTTCCGAAAAGAAGACAGCTACTTTAATTTAACTAGAGAAGAGCAAGTCATCATCTTCAGACTGAGAACTGGACATAACAGACTCAACGGTCATCTTTACAACAAAATGTGGATTGGGACAGATGACCAGTATCCATGTGGGGAGTATACCATGACCGTGGAAAACATCCTATAAAGTTGCATGCTCACGCAGGGAAAGAGAACAGTACTGGCTAGACAAATATGAGACAAAAGCTGTATCGAGATAGAACAGCCGTACAAACAACTTTGTAAGAGAGACAAGGACCTTGATCTGAGGATGGACAAAGAAGAAGAAGAAGATATCAAGTCCAATATAAACTTATAAAAATAGCTATTCTTAAATCATTTTATAACACTGAGCATTAATGAAACAATAGAAATATTGAAGAGAAACACCAATATAATTATGATTGCCACAAGACATTATTATTATTATCATTGCTAATTTCAGGTGTAAAAGTTTGATCCAGACATTATAATTATTTGCTAATTTCAGGTGTAAAGGTTTGATCCAGACATAATTATTGCTAATTTCAGGTGTAAAGGTTTGATCCAAACATCATCATTATTATTATTGCTAATTTCAGGTGTAAAAGTTCGATCCAGACATTATTATTGCTAATTTCAGGTGTAAAAGTTTGATCCAGACATTATTATTATTGCTAATTTCAGGTGTAAAGGTTTGATCCAGACATAATTATTGCTAATTTCAGGTGTAAAGGTTTGATCCAAACATCATCATTATTATTATTGCTAATTTCAGGTGTAAAGGTTTGATCCAGACATTATTATTATTGCTAATTTCAGGTGTAAAGGTTTGATCTTGCTTGAGACATTTACCACAGAGAGAGACAAGCCTACCCTTCCCAGATTTCTTGTTGTTGAGAAGGAGGTCACCAATGACCCAAAGTACTCCATGTTTAACCTATCCCACAGGGACGAGAACGTTCTTATTCATGATGTTGTTATGGATGACTGAAGCATGCCTACGTGCAAAGGTCAAACAAGGAGACACCAACAGTGTGCAGATATCAAAATAGATTACAATAACATCTTGTTTTACAATGGGGTTGCAATCAGGAAAATTCATTTCTAAAGTAAATTGTCAAAAACGGATCTATTCTATACGTATTTAAATCGAATAAATAAGTTCATGAACTACATTTTTTCCCCACCCACAATGCAAGCATTCGCTCCATATTTTTCCCCATAGTGAAACTTATGTTGTAACTAAACATTAGACATAGTTTTGCTGTTTTCCCATAGTCAAACTTATGCTGTAACTAAACATTAGACATAGTTTTGCTGTTTTCCTGTAATGAAACTTATGCTGTAACTAAATATTAGACATAGTTTTGCTTCTTCTTCTTCTGCGTTCGTTCTAAATCTGAACAGGGCTTTGCAAGTAGTAGGATGTAGTCCGGAGAATGGAATGCGTTGTGTCGCTAGTTTACAGCTTGACTGCGATATTTGCACCTTTCGGTCTGACACATCCGTCTTCGGTATCATAGTTTTGCTGTTTTCCCGTAGTCAAACTTATGTTTTAACTAAACATTAGACATATAGTTTGGCTGTTTTTCCATAGTGAAACCCTCGTTGTTACTAAACATTAGACGAACAGAGTTCTGACATTTTCCATATCATTTTATTTTCACAATGTTGGTCATTATTGTTGAAACAATCACTACATTGAGGGAGCTTCAAACACATGATTCATCAGTTTCGAAGCTTCTAATCATTAGCAATTTGGTGCATATACTAATAAAATGTATGCACTTTGAGCAAGGTTTCCATCTGCAATTTTTATGAAGTTTGTTCGTTTTTAAGCTGATATTTAAAAAAAAAATTATAGTTTTTTGGCATTTGCCTTATTTCTCTATTCCCCAAGACTGTGTGCGTTACACTATTTTGCATCTGTCTGCCCAGTGCATCCAACTTCGGCATGCATTTTATGTAAGGGTCTGCTTTCTCCTGCATTTTCTAAGGGTTTGCTTCCTCGAGGTAAAGGCTGGTGCTGTGATTAGGGAGTGAACTCCGCACTTTTGGGTTGTCACTTAACCACTGGCATGAGAACTTTTCTACACCTCCATGCGGTGATCCTGGATAACAGTCTGCAATAGAGCAAGCTGGCTAGGGAGAAGGGCAAATGCAACCCGGTACTCAAAAATGCCTCCTGAAGTCGGATGTGTTCGACCGCAAGGTGGAAAAATCGCAGTCAAGATGTAAAACTACAACACAGCTCATTCCGCTGTCCGGACTACATCCTGCTACTTGCAAAGCCGTTTTCAGGACTTTGAAGAAGACTTAACCACTCTGCCCCTCAAGCTGACATTTATCGCCCGTCACTCTTTTCGGGGCATAGGCAATCCCCTCCAGCAAGTTTGGTCTTGGGCTGTCCTTTCTGCCTCTCTCCAATTGAGGTCCAGGGACAGAAGTTGATAAAGATTTTAGTCAGAATGGTGAATGCTTGGAATGCATTGCACGAGGAATAGTGGAAGCAGGGTCAATTAATGTATTCAAGAATAGATTGGAGGCGCATAGGTATTTTTAGTTCAAGTGAATATAAAAGAAACTGGTTGTATGCAGTCTTCTAAACCAAAATAAAGACGTTAACGTTTATTATGCGTAAATTTGTTTTAACCTTCAATGCCATCGCAGCTTAAATCTTATTTATTGTTCCACTAGACTGGCATAATTTTTGTTTTCTTTGTTCACAATCAGTAAAAAACATTTTTTTATAAACATGTGCAGCTCATTACCAATCTGTAATAATTTTTTTTTTCTCTTCACATGATTTTTCAATGTGTAATCGGATATAGCTTTGTAATGGGTTGCCTATCTTTATGAGTTAACTGATTAAAAATATTTGTATATATACTTGTTTTATAATGATGGGTGTCTGCGGTGTCATTAAATTGTTGTTTCGAATGCCCACAATGAGTAGGTTACTCTTATGTGCGACCTGATACGGACGTTAAGTGACGAGTTGCAGTAGTTTTCCCCCACATCTCGAGCGTGATGATGAAGGTGGACCAGGGTCTTCCAGGCAGTTGTGCTATGCTTGGCTTCATCTGCGTGTCACTCACTACTACGTAGATTATGCCGGCCCTCACATTGTTAGCCAGACTGTTGTCCTCGACAACAGCCCGTTTCCAGGACTACCAACGAGGAGGTCAGTTGAGTGTCTTGGCCAGTATATTTCTCCTGACCCTGGCTAACATTGTCTGATCAGTGTGTTTTGCCTGACCAGTCGTTAGCCTCATCGTTTCCTGAGGTCAGGGTGAGGGTCTTGGCCAGTATATTTCTCCTGGCCTTGGCTAACATTCTCTGATCAGTGTGTTTTGCCTGACCAGACGTTAGCCTCATCATCCCGTCAGGTGAGGGTCTTGGCCAGTATATTTCTCCTGGCCTTGGCTAACATTCTCCTATCAGTGTGTTTTGCCTGACCAGACATTAGCCTCATCGTCCCTCTTTAAACTGTTAGAATGCCCTAAAACTATCAAAAATCTATCTATACAGTGACTCATAGCTGACCCAGCAACTACAGCATTGAAATGAAATATAAAAATTGACCAGAACGAAGAGTAAGATCAGTCCGATTTTTTTTCTTTTCTTCGTCGTGGGATTTCTGTGCGAACATACAACCTGCCAGAAACCAGAACCTCAAACCATATTGTTGTTGCATGTCCACAATGAGTAAGTTTATTATTTTGTGCGCTCTGAAAAGGGCGTTAAGTGGTCGGTTGTAGTAGCTTTCCTCACATCCCGAACGTGCTGATGATGTTGGGCAGCGGTCTTCTAGGTGGTTGCATTATGCTTGGCTTCATCGCGTGATGCTCACTACTACGGGGATCACATCTCGTCAACCAGCCTGTTTCCTGAGAACGCTACATGGAAGATAGTGGTCTTGGTCAGTATATTGTGCCTGACTGAACTAGCGTCTCTTCCCCAAACCACATTGAAGAGCAATTGAACATGTTTCTAATTGAGCCGTGTGTCTTATCTCTTGAGCCGGAGTATAGAGCCTACACCACCACCACACAAGTTGGCCTTCTTTAGGATGCTATGCCAAAGTAATTTCTGTGCTTAAGCAGTAGTGGTTTTTATAGCTATATTAGTATTACTTTATAAGTTTGCTAGTCCCATGCACAACTATCTTTAATCACTTTTTGCAACATGCATGAAGGCGCAGTGGACCTTTTCTCATCAATAAGATTTCCTGTACTCCGCTCCTCTGCACAATGCTATTTTACTGCGACTAACTTACAATTTTATGTATGTTAAGCACTGCCGACATCCTATTTTCGGACAACTGATGTAATATTTTTGACAAAGAATGTACAGAGACTTGTATTTTTTTAAATTGCATGTGTCATGCAGCAATGACTTTTAAAATGATTTTAATGATTAGCTATTAGCATTAAATAGTTAAAAGATATTTGCCCCATTTGTGTAACGGTGTTATACTTCGAAATATCATGTTGATTTTGTTGACTGCTTAAAATAACTATAGGAAATGTCAAAATAGAGGGTAATTAGTGGCGACCTGTGGTGTTTCACACGAGAAAAATATTCTTGGATCACTTTCTGATCTAAAACCCTTTGCAGTCCAGCCTTATTGATTGATTTGTGTCTTTACCCTTTACAGTCCGGCCTAATTTATTAGATTCTATTTTTAAGAAACAACTCTATTCAATTTTGCTGGACTGAAAGAGTAAATAATAATTTCATTTTGCAAATGAAAATAATGCTGCATGTTCAAGAATTAATTTTTATCTGTTACGGATCTTGCCCTTCCACCCAATGCAATATAATTGTATCTGCACATGTTTATCAGCTGTAGTCTAGTGCCATTACAAAGTGTTCAATTTTTCTGACCTCGGGGGAGGAAGAATTTTCCTAACATTGAACGCTGAAGAGACGGTGTTTCCCATGACCCATCTGTTGAGCCAAGTTTCTTTGATTGCTGTTTGTAAAGTTGTTGCTGTGTGTGGCTGTTCTTGTATTGATCCCTCCTTTGCTAGTCCATCTGCCTTGTCATTAATCCAATGAACTTTATTGAATGTTGTAGATCAAATTAAAAACAAACAAACAATTTTACAACTGTACATAATTTACAGAACATCACACTTCACTGGGTAGTGGCGCCACCTTATGTGAACTCCAGCCCTATTCATAATTATAGCCATTTGGTGAGATCTGTACATTTGTGTCCACTGCACTCTAGCTTCTGTGTTTAATGCAACCTTCCACTTTTGTATATACACTACGAGACGTGTTCAAATGAAACCGGATCTAACTGCACCAAGTGAACATGCAAATGATGTCACTTCTGGTGTTGTTTACGAATGCCCACAATGAGTAGATTACTCTTTTGTGCGCCCTGAAAAGGACGTTGTGGCGGGTTGCAGTAGCTTTCCTCACATCATGAGCGTTATGTTGAATGTGAACCACCTCCAGGCGGTTGTGCTATGCTTGGCTTCATCTACGTGTCACTCACTACTATGGGGATCACAGCCTGTTTCTAGGGAGGGCTACTAGGAAGAAAAGGTGAGGGTCTTGGCCAGTAGGTTTTGTCTGATCAGTATATTTTTCCTGACCAATCATTAGTCTTCCTTCCCTCACTTCTGATGTAAACAGCACATACCAACCGTCAAGTTTACAAAATTGTATTATCTTCTGACTCATAGTTTCCTCAGCAGACCGTTGAAAACATGCCGGGTGTGATATGGAATCCGTCCAGAGTTGATCAGTGATTCGGTTTCTAACAGCTGAAGGATGTCGACCAGTTGATGACACCCTTCAGCTGTTAGAAACCACTCGTTGATCAACTATGGATGTATTCCGCATCACATCTGCCATGTTTTCAACGGGCTGCTGAGGAAACTGAGTCAGAGGATAATGAAATTTTGCAAACTTGACGGTTGGTATGTGCTGTTTACATCAGAAGTGATGTCATCATGCACATTGTATGTATGTTCACTTGGTGCAGTTAGGTCCGGTTTCATTTGAACACGCCTCATAAAACAGCATTTCCATCTCAGTGAATAGACAAAGTAAATGATTATGGCAAGGAAGTACCTCCTTGCTGTAATGAATATGCATTTCCTGTTTTACGGCTTAGAGCGTAAAGTATTAAAGACAAATTAGTTTGTGGTGCTTTATGGACAGCTACAAAATAGTTCAGTGTTAATTCTGACCACTGTGCAATTTTGGTTTTATGTGCTCTTGTTAAAAATGTAGCCTCTGCATAAGATATGATTGTATTGTACTGTGGAAATGTCCGCAGACCAGACATATGTAGCATCTGCATAAGATACATCTGCACTTACAATGGAAATGTCCGCAGACCAGTTGTTTTCATAACATAATTGGAGCTATGAGATATTAACAAACAAATCAGAAAACTAAGCCAACTTTAAAATAACTTGATACAAAGAAAGTTTAAGCTGGGACTAATTTATTTTGTGATTGTAGAAGTTGTGGGTAATGTGTCCCCCTTGGCTGCCGGACGTCATGAGTTTGAATCACGGTGGAGACCTGGTTTCTTTCACGTGAATCTTCTGGTAAAAATTCCCCTGATCTCTTGGCAGTGAGATTGAACTCCCGTGTTCAGTGTCGAGCGTGTTAAAAATTCCTTGGCAGTTAGAAATAGAAAAGAGTAGACTAAACGGCCGCTCCCTGGATAAAATTCAATGACAAAATTATTTGTACCTTTCCCCATGCCTTGTAAGCTGCAGGAAGTTTAAAAACATCTACTACGGATAGCCTTCGGATACCTGATAACAGACATTAATATGCCTGTTTGAATTCCAGTATTCTAAGTATAGGAGTTGATAATATTCTGCATTTATTTGGGAAGAAACAATGACTTTCATTCATTACATTGGCCCACACTGTTCTGTTCGGAAACATCAATTATTATATTCCCATCAATGCAAGATTTCGTTTTTGTCATCATATATGATTCTTAGGCTTGAAATCACCTGACGGCGCCCATCTCCTCTCCAAGCTGTGGTGGGCCAACATCTGCATTTAACCTGGAGGAGCCCGTCCCCCAGGCGAGCCATTGCCTCATTAGCCTAGAGCCTCACTGTTCTAGTTGCCCAGTGTGTACCCTGAGGAGGTGAGGTTGGCTTGTGAGCTCACTTAATCGGCAGGCTACTAATTTCACTTGGAAGAGCTAGCCGACCTCAACGCCACTGGAATGTGGTGCCGAGCATCAGCACACCTTACACACAAACAAAATCTATTATACTGGATCGGTCGCAGCCCGGGTCAACAAGGACCGCACCAGGGCGGAGGTGTTAAGTGTGCAACTGGTGATACCATACGACTCAGAAGAGAGGATTTCATTCTGGGCACTTGAAATGTTAGAACTCTAAGTGCAAGTGGCGAAAATAAAAGAACTGACCCATGAGATGGATAGATACCACTGGAATGTACTTGGCATATGCGAAGCACGTTGGAAACATTTAGGAGAACACACCACAGAAGAAGGTCACAAGTTCTATTACAGTGGAAGACCTGACAAACACCTTCATGGAGTCGGAATGCTGGTGCACAAAGACACAGCATGTTGTGTATTGGGTTGTCGACCAGTATCAAGCCGATTGCTCAGTATACGACTAAATGCAAAGCCCTTCAATATCACAGTGATACAAAGCTATGCACCTACCTCAGATTACGAGGTTGAGAGCTGCTTCTACGAGGACTTGCTGGCTTTGGTGAACGAGGTACCGAAGAAGGATATACTGGTGGTACAGGGAGATTGGAATGCCAAAATTGGCGAAGACATGGTACGTGACTGGAAAGGCACATGTGGAGCATATGGAAATGTGACCACGAACGATAGAGGACTGAGACTCCTGGAATTTGCGTATTATAATAAGCTAGTAGTAGCGAATACGCTAGGACCACATAAAATGTCGAGACGGTGGACGTGGCACAGTCCTAATGGTACGCTTCATAGTAAAATAGACTATATTCTGGTCCAAAGGAGATTCAGATCTAGCGTCAATAGCGCCCGGACAAGAAGTTTCCCAGGGGCCAATATAGAGAGCGACCACGACTTAGTGCTGATGACCATGCATCTCAGACTAAAGAAAGTTCTGAAAAGAGAGATAACTAGACTGAGATTTGACTTGGAGAAGTTGAAGTACCCGGATATAGTAGAGACCTTTGGAGCGGTGATGGGGGGAAGATTCGCACCTCTCTTGGTACATAACGAGGAGGCAGATGTTGAGACGATGACTGAAGCCCTGAATTCGGTATTAATCTCCATGGCATCTGAGGTTCTAGGTAGGTGCAGGATTAAGAAGAAAGCATGGATCACGAGTGAAATACTGGATTTATGTGACAAGAGACGACAAATGAAGATAGCGAAGAAAACACTAGATGGGATTCAGCAATATAGAGAGATAAATGGTAACATAAAGGCCAAGATGAAACAGGCCAAGGTGGAATGGATAACGACTCAGTGTGCAGATATCGAACAAAATCTAGGAAGAAATGATGCCAAGGGGGCATATAAATTAGTCAAGGACTTAGTAAGGCCTGTACAAAGTCGAAATACAACGATTCAGGACAAGAATGGGAAATGTCTCACAGAAGCTCAAGACATTCGTGAGCGCTGGACAGAGTACTGTTCGGAACTATATAAGCATGAAGACCGAGGAGACCCCAGAAATGCAATGTTTCCTGAAGTAAGTTTGATAGAGGAAAATCAACCGATAACAAGGGAAGAAGTATATGAAGCCGTAAAAATGCTGACGAGAGGGAAGGCTGTAGGTGTGGATAATATCCCAGCAGAGCTCCTACAAGTGGGAGGTGAGGCAACAATTGATACCCTGACATACATCTGCAATAGAATTTGGCAGACAGGAGAGTGGCCCTCCAGCTGGACAAAATCAGTAATTATACCACTGCCTAAATCAGGAAACCTAAATATGTGTCAGAACTATCGAACAATCAGTCTGTTAAGTCATCCAAGCAAAGTTCTCTTGAGAATAATACTTAACAGACTGAAACCACAAGCAGAGAATATCATTGCCGAAGAACAAGCTGGCTTTCGAGCGGGAAGGAGTACCATCGAGCAGATATTTAATCTTCGGCTAATGAATGAGAAGTACTCAGAGTATCATCAACAACTCTACCATGCCTTCATTGACTTTAGAAAGGCGTTTGACAGAGTGTGACATGCAGCGTTATGGTCAACAATGAAGCATTATAAGTTCAACGGTGATATTGTGAGGGTAATTGCAAACTTTTATGAGCAGGCGACAAGCGCAGTCTCGGTAGAGGGAACGGTGGGCGTGAGACAGGGATGTATACTCTCCCCTATATTCTTGGAGAGAATAATGGAGACGACCTTAAAAGAACATGTGGCACGATTAAAATAGGTGACAGGCTTATCACAAACTTCCGATTTGCTAATGATATTGATGTATTGGCAGGCACAGAAAGGGAACTCCAGGAGTTGATTGGTAGCTTGAATAGAGCGGCCCTGAGTTTTGGTATGGAAATAAATGCAGATAAAACAAAGCTCATGACCAATAACATAGCAGGGTTGCAATCTGTAATAGACGCAAATGTGCAGGAACTTGAGGTGGTAAAACATTTCAAATATCTCGGCTGAAATCTATATGACAAGACAAGCGGCTCACCCTCAGCATAAAAGTTAGACTAATGCGCTCTTTGGTGCTATCAATATTTCTGTATGCCTGCGAGACCTGGACCATTACAGTAGAAGATATCCAGGGTAGAATACATGCAATGGAAATGAGGTGCTATAGAAAACTCCTAAATGTTCCATATAAAGATCGTGTCACGAACGTAGAAATACGTCAGAGTTGATGGTATTTTGAAGATCTGTTCACAGCTATCAAAAGACAAAGATGGCCTGATGCGGGCACGCCACGAGGTCCAACTGAATTACCAACTCTATACTCTTTGGTTCCGTACTGGGACAGAGAGGGTGAGGACGTCCAAGGAAGAGATGGGTGGACAACATCACTGAGTGGTCAGGCCTTCGTCCCGGTGAGATACGACAGGCGGCGACAGACAGAGAGGGATGGCGTGGAATTTTGGGAGTGTCTTCATGTGTGCCCCAACGACCTGATGGGTTACGGGATGAACTGAACTATGTATACTCAATAAGACTTTAAATCTCACTTGTTAATCAATAGTATATGAGTGAGTTGAATGAAGAAGCATCTCCCGGTATTATGAATATATATTTCCTGTTTCAAGGTTTAGGGTGTAAAGGATTAATCAATCAAAGGCTGTCACTCATCTCGCCAGCATACACAGTCCTGGGCTGCTCTTTCTCCTGGTTATTAGTCGACCTGTATACAGGGATAGATGCCCCTGGTATGAGCTGGAACTAGCAGGGAGGATTTCCTGCATAGCGGGCTAGGCTCGAGCAGCTTAACACTGCTGCGTTGTCACTAGTGCTTACGGAGGGTGGTTAATCGATGTGCGAGCTCATCTTAATAGACTCAAAACACCAGAGCAAAACAGACCTGCAGCCCGTTAGGCGCCATCTATGCTGCTCTAAACAAACCCCCTAACCATAGCCGGTGTTATGCTATGTCACAGTTGCCTCTTGTGACATGCTCTCTGTGAGGCAGTGGTGCTGTTCTTGTCATACACAAAGACTCCAGCAGACCACTCGGGAGGAATGGCTGGGCCAGCCTATGTGAACGAGGACCCAGTGAAGACAGAAACACAGGAAAGGACAGACCTCCTGGTATAATCATTTAATCTTAGTTCCATCTCACCTGTGTATTTTTGGGTCTACCTCTTTCTCTTCCCTGGAGGATTCCATGTAAGAATCTGCCTAGCTATGTTAGACTGTGCCTATCCAGCCCAATATTCTTCGCTGAATTTGTTGTTCCAGGGGATGCTGTTGGCTCCTTTCCCATGGGTCTACATTCCTCGCCATGTCCTGCCACTTTATCCTTCGTAGGCATCTGTTAATGACAGACTGGAGTCTTTGTTGTATGGTCTTGGTCGTTCTCCATGTCTCCTCTCCATACATCAGCACTGACTTGACACTGGCGTTGAATATTCTAATTTTGGTGTGAATCTTGATTTCTCTGGATCTCCATATGTTGTTTAGTGCCAGGAATGTTCTATTTTATACATCTGCGCCTCTACCACCTGATGTGTCAATTGTGCTACAAAAATAGGTAAAGGTACCTAATGGCTGAAAACCTACAAAGGCATGTAGTATAAAGGATTAAAGTGATATAAAATAAGATTATTATCAGCCAGCATCAAGTGATTCAGTCCTGGGGGCTGGTTTGCAAACTCAGGATTATGACTTTCCATTTCTATCTATTATCCGAGGCCGTCTTCAGCTCGGCGCCATGTTGCTACATGCTTGCGTCACAAAGGTATTTTTAGATCTACCCATTCCTCTCCTTCAAAGACTGTCTTCAGTGAGTCCTAATGATGTATCCCACTTATCTCTAAACACCCTTTCCTCTCTGCCCTATTGACTTTAATCTTTACACTCTCCTGCGCCCCACTCTGCTCAAACCTCATTTAATGTCGAAACTGGATTGCTGCTTCATCTATTACGGTGTCCTCACCCAGCAGGTGGTCATTGATTGATTTCAAAATGTCACTTCTATCCATGCCTAATGTGCCATGATGGGAGCTTGTAAAGCCATGATGTCAGCTCTATCATTGCCTTGAACCCTGGCACGAGCAGGACAGTAGATCCATGTCAATGCCTGGAGGTTTGAGGCCTCAACAGCTTATCCACTCGTATCTAAGCCATCCCTTCTGAAGTACGGCTTGCATATCTGTCATGATGACTGCTTCTTGTTATAGAATATCCATTTCAGTGCTCAGGTCACTGCTTCGTCTCCATTCTCATACTGGAGGTTGTTGACATGTATACCCTACTGCGCTCAGCAACGACCTCTCCTCTCACTCTAGTCAGAAACCCCAGCCTGATGCCCAACTGCACACAACTGATCTGACAGCATCACTCGCCTGTGTGTTCTCCCGTTGCCTAAGGTTATGACGACTCTCTGGTACTCTATCATTGTGGACCCATTCTTCCCCTTTGGCTATCGTCTCAGCTAGAGTGACGTGTTCTGATTGTTGTCTCAGCTGGAGTGACGTGTCTGATTGTTGTCTCAGCTAAATAATAATAATTGCACATCACAAGTGAAGATGACCACAATATCTCTGACATGTGTATTTGGATGTGACCGAACAGGCTACATGTCTGACCTGCATAACAGGTACAGGACGCAGGGTCAACTGTTAATCCTGAAACGACTGAAATCCTACACTATGGTAAGTGAGGCCATGATCTTGGATCTCCAGTTCGTGGCCGATTGCGCCCTTAACACTTGCTCAGAAGAAAGAAAAAAAAAATGACATGCAGTACATTGGTCTCACGATCAACACTAGGAAAACTATTCCAGCCTGCCCCTGGGGAAGCCATTCATCTGACCTAACATTGTAGCGAACGAATGTCTCCTCGCGGTTGCTAACTTCGCCTACTACTGTCGCTAGAAGGCCAACATCGGCTGTGATGTCAATAACAGGATTGCTACGGCCAAGCGCTGTGTTTGGAAGGCTCCAAGCAATGTCTGAAGAAGAAATGCTAACTGTACCTCCTGGCGAGCCTAGTTTCATCGATAGTGCTCAGAGTGCATAGATAGCCATCACGGAGGCTCGGCGTAAGCGTGCTGGCTGCCCACTCGGTCAGCATGTGAATGTGGCCGGTCTACCTGATCTGGGCTTCTGGTTGAGTACCTTTTACTTGAAGGTGCAACAAATTCATTCAACTGAAAACACAAAATTTCCAGAAATGTATAAAGCCAAAGAAAAATGAACATCGGCATTGAAATAATAGGAATATATTTTTACATTGAAATTTTTTTTTTTTTATAATCATCTCAAAGATGGGCTAAATAATCCACCCTCCAAAGGGCATTGGAAAATAGCTGTTGAAGCTGGATATGTGGACCAACATTTTGTCAAATATAAGAAGAAATTTAGAGAGATGATAAAACATTTGTTGGAGATTGGAATTTTGTGTGTGTGTGTGTAGATCAGCTGACAAACTAAGCTGGTGTGGCCTATAACATCCGGTTGTTAGCGGAGCGGCATAGATACTGCAGGTCTATCTTGCTCTATTTTATGCTTCCTCCAGTCTCAAAAATAGGCAGTCATATATTCCAGAAACAGCCAAACATTGGTAAAACAGATACTGGGATTGACCTGGCGATACTGGATAAGTGATTGATGGTACCACCCCCACACCCCCAAAAATATAATTGCCATGCAATGTAGTCACGATATAAACACTACAGCACATTCCATTCTCTGGACATACAAAGCCCTTTTCAGGGCTTGGTAATGGGTGTTTGAGAATGAATAAAGAAGCAGATAGCATTATCTTGATAATCAATTCAATAATGTCACTCACTACTACGGTGTATCATGTTGATGCCTCCTCATTAGCCAGCCTGTTTCCAGGGAGGGCTACTGGGAGGCTGAGGTGAGTATATTTTGCCTGTTAAGTCTTCCTCCCCACACTGATAAAACATATCAAAATTGTATGGCTCTGAAAACATGGACACAAAAAAAAAAAAAAAAAAAAACCTCAATACAAATGTTCATAAATGGATGGTTATACAGAACATAAGATTGAAATGGTTCGATAAGGGGAACCAGGCCAACATCAGTGGAAGAAGATGCTGGAGTTGGATAGGACATGCATTAAAGAACATCATTACAAGACCTCCTTGTCTCTCAAGACAGGCATGGGCTGAGCTCAGCAAGGACGGATGGTTCAGGACAACTGATGTCCCTAGCTGAGCCGGCTTCTTCATTTGCCAGTTTGTGCTCAACATAAACATTTGTAGCGCAAAATCATTTGCAACTGACCAATATAGATCATAGTCTAAGTCATTCACCGTCATATCTACCCCGACAGGGTTTCATTTATACGGACTCATACAGTCTACATCCTCATGACCTTCAACATTAGTAGTATGTGGGAGGAGAACAGACTAAAGATATGTGAAATAGATCCATGTCTTCTTTGTTCATTCTCAATCTCCCACTAGGAAGCCCTGATAGGGGCTGGGCTTTGCAAGTAGCAGTATGTAGACCGGAATGTGGTGCAAACGTGTGTGTAATATTTACTGCCCATGGGAATGAAAGAGCTGACATCCTGGTCCCTGAGGCACCCACCTGACAAAGCCCATCTCTCTCTCCAGGTGGGCAGTTCATTATAGCTGGTCTAATTTTCATGCAGAAAATCTTGAGGTTCAGTCATGTGAAATATGACAAAATGTAAATTAACCCCAAAATGGAAAATTCCCATGAACACAATTGTAGTGTGAATTTCTGTCAACATCTATAATTGAGCTAAAACTATATATAAATCATTTTAACAATGAAAACATTTCTTGACACCATGGGTAATAAGTTGCCAAGACTACTGCTGCAAAATGTCGTTGACTAGTGTGAATTCCCGGCAAATCTGTCTGTTGGCAAAAAAAATAAAGAGATGTAGACCCGCTGCTCATTTAGGAACAGGATTTGCTACAATTCAATGGATGGCATCGCTTCTCAAATGGTAATTTATTGCCATCACCATCTGAGCAAAAAATAATTTTTTTTTCACTATATGAAGTAACATTTCATTGTGTGCTATATAATATAATCATTTTAACAATGAAAACATTTCTTGACACCATGAGTTTGTTCTAAATTAATAATGCTATAAAGACCAAACCTGGAACAGCATACCCTCTGCCACATAAGGAGCTGGCTGTTAAATCATTGAAATACTTGCACACCAGGTGGTGCAGTTTTGTTTCGTGAAAGCACCTCCCAAGAGGTGACAATATTAAAGCTTTTTCAGATACACCTACAGGAGTCTAGTGCTTCTTCTGGTCATCTTCCCCGCCCTGGCTGTTGAGAGCTCACTGCACAGCCGTTTGGGGATGTGCCCATCTGGCATGCGAACATGTCCCGTCCATCTGTTGCTCAGAAAGAGGCAATCAAATTTTGACTGAGGTCAACAAAAGGATTGCTAAAGGCAGTGAGCATTGCTGCAAAGACAATGCTAAAAGAACATGGTGATTAAGGGATCTTCGGTTGTCTTCTTAACCTGTAGCAATCCAATGTCCGATCCCTTTGGACCAGCTCGGCCTGCAAAAACGGTGTGCGGAAAAAAAAAATTTTTTTTGTTGAACGGAGTCACTCCTGACAGCCATTTTGTACCGCTGACTACGCCCTCCATATATACACGATATTTTGCCGGTTAAAGTATCGTGTGTTCGATTACAAATGGCTTTTGAACAGTTTTAATTTTGTATACGCCGTTTGGAGCAAGCCGACTTTTTGCGAAAGGGGAAGTAGGTTGTTGAGAAAGATTTTTATCGCGTAGATCTGTTTATTTTGTTTGTTTAAATGAAAGAACTACGTTTGAATTGGAAACTAACAGTTGTGTAGATATTGTAAACACAGTATCGATACGTTGTTATGGTTTTCTATCGAAGCGACTAGGCCTAGTGGTCGAGTCCAAATTTTTTCCGAGATTTTCATAAATTTTCAACTTCATCTTTTTAAATCTCAAAAACTAACAAACATACAACAAAAACAATAACACCCACATGTTCGTTATGCTATTGTGTATCTACACGCCAGAAAATCATATTTATTGACAAACAAACATAAAAGTTACAAATTTTGAAAGACGACTACCACAGCGACTAATTAAGAAAATTAATTAGGTCAAATTTTTTTTCAAAAATATATTGGAGTGCGTAAGGTTAATATATGAAGAACTGAGTGCGTAAGGTTAATATATGAAGAACTCAAAGCCAGAGGGTGCCGAGAGGCAGCCTTCAACTTCATCAAGACAGCGACCGATGCTACAACAAAAAAAACAACCACCAGACTGCATGTAAACCTTTCTAATTAAGTGTTCCTGCAGACACTGTGCTGCATATTTAGACGGATTGGGCTTGCTGGCTCCACTATGAACGAGCTCCGTCACGTGTGGAATAACGGCACTCTCTCATATCCAAAATACGAATCTTCCAAACGCGTGTGTAATCCCTGTGGGAGTGGCTGCTCCTGTTCAACATAGCTCCGGCAGATAGTAGTCTCTCCTTCTACACTGGACGAGTTTTTGCTACAAGCATCAGCAGCCAGACATGGTAGTGGTCTAACGACACAATGCGCCTTAGATGCCTAGGCGAACATTATTATTGCGCTACAATAGTGGAACTAAACCATTGAAGAACCAACTGAGAACAATGCACGTCTCACTAACAATAGGGCAGCAACGCCAGATGGGTCTTCACAACAGTGTCGCAAGACATTCTACAGTATATAATAAACGGGGAACTGAGATGCTAGTCCAGTCAGGTACAAAATCCTGACCAGGATATCACATCAGGGTCAATACACTGACCAAGACCACAATTTCTCTTCCATGTAGTGTTCCTTGGTTGTTTTCAAGGCAGCCTGGCTGATGAGATGTGGATCGATATGATCTCCATAGTAACGAGCACCACGCAGATGCAGGCAAGCATAACACATCCGCTTGGAGGACCGTGGTCTACCTTCATCAGCATGCTTGGGATGTGAAGCAATATAAACCTTTTTTTTTTAACCGAAAAACGATGGGCTAGTCATACTACAAGAAAAAATTACCGCTGAAGTTCCAGAACTGTTCTTTGGTAACTGCATTAAAAAAAACCAAGACCTCATGGACGACCTTCAACTTGATAGCAGGACTTGCTAGAGACAAGCTGCTTATCAACTCTTGCCGCAACCATACAAATTTAAAAGATAGTTGGGACCCGCACAAGGCCAGCCACCTTGCCAAAGAACGAGTCAAGATATCAAGACACTGAGCAACGCATGAGCTGCAGCGACCCATAGCTGACTGCTAGTGTCAGGGCCAGCGAACCAGAGCTGCCAAGACCCTTCTACACAGTGATCCTGGATAACAGAGCAGACTGGCAAAGGAGAAGATACCGAAGAGGAAAGGCTAACCCGGTACTAAAAAAATGTCTGTTGAAGTGGGATGTGTTGGACCGATAGTTGCAAATATCACAGTCAAGCTGTAAACTACAACATAATGCATTCAGTTCTCTGGACTACATTCTGCTACTTAAAGCCCTTCTAGTGCTTGGTAGCGGGAGATTGAGAACGAACTAATCCAAGCCAATTAATACTAAGGCGCGAATTCCTCTAGCACAAATGAATACAAGACAGCAAATAATTATAGCACACATGAAGACACGACCAGAACTAATTATAAACAACATCAATAACATCATGGTTCTCCATCTCCAACTTGCCAGGTGTATCTGAAGGATCGACGTCGTCACCGTCGAAAGAAAATACGAATGAGCCCACTTCTTCATCCATAAGTTGCGCATACTTGTTTATGACATCAATGAGGGGCCGGCGCTGAAATGACCAAAACATTACAAGCTGTGACATGTTGAAAAACTCAATGTCTGTAGTTACATAGAGGCCAACATTGATGTCTGAACATAACATTATAAAGGCCAACATTGATGTCTGAACATAACATTAACTTTATAGAGGGCAACATTGATGTCTGAACATAACATTATAAAGGCCAACATTGATGTCTGAACATAACATTAACTTTATAGAGGGCAACATTGATGTCTGAACATAACATTAACTTTATAGAGGGCAACATTGATGTCTGAACATAACATTTTAACTTTATTGAGGCAAACATGATGTCCAAACCAGAAAATAACTTTATAGACACCAACATTTACACTAGAACATAACATTAACTTTAAAAAAACTAACACTGACTTTATTCATTGAGAGTAGAATGTAACATTAACTTATATAGAACAACATTGACACTACAACATAACATTAACTTTATAGATGCCAAAATTGACACCAGAACATAACATTAACTTTATAGATGCCAACATTGACACCAGAACATAACATTACGGCGGCCAACAACATAACTTTATAGATGCAAACATTGACACCAGAACATAACATTACGGCGGCCAACAACATAACTTTATAGAGGCCAAAATTGGCACCAGAACATAACATTACGGAGGCCAACATTGATGTGAGAAACATATTATTCTCATCTGAAAGTGACAAAAAATGATGAAGACTATTTCATTGTGATTTTAAAAAAACTATATGGACAACTTTAATAAACAGAATCAATAAATATATAAATTTATACTGGAATCCTGGTATTGGATCAACATATGCCTGGAATTTATTAAGGTTTTAAGCTGCGGCTATGTTGCACTTTCTTCTTCGATAAACTGATGATTTGCTTCCAGTCCAGTGAGGTTCACAAAGGCAACTGCGTTTCAGGTCTTTACTGGTCTCCAACACACGTAGCGCAGTGGTTAGCGCGCTGACTTCGCATCTGAGTGGTCCTGGGTTCATTCCCCAGTTGAGGCGGTAATGTTTTTTTCAGACCGCAATGGCACCTGGGATACTGCTATGGGATACTTTACTTTACTTTAACACACACCCACCCCACCTTTTCAAGCTCGGTCGCTCACCCGGGCCAGACTGCCTTTCTTTGGTTTGCATAAGTGGGGTAGTCCTGCAGGATATGTTCTGGTGTTTGCTTGGGTGTTCTGTAATCACATGTGGCAATGTCTCATTCTGTAGAGGTAGGCCTTAAGTCTGCAATGTCTGTTCTGAGCCAAGTTTGACTAAGACGTCATTTCTGAACAAAGTGGTATGTGCGACATCCTTGAGATTTGACACATGATTTCGGTTTTGGGAGAGGCATATAGTGTTTCACTGCCCTGTCAGTAGCTTGAAGAATCTCTGCATCTGTTTTACCTAAGTTTCACTCCTCACAGTCATATAATACTGAGGTTTGTAGAAGCAACAGTCAATGAGCTGACTGCAGTCAGTGTCCGTTCTGGTAAGACCAAGCAACAGCTGCTCTCATGATCTACGATTGTTGTGTGGTTTGTTTGTTCCAATTAATGTATGGAGCGCAGTGTTGTGTGGCGATCATTTTCTAGCACGTCCTACGCTATTTACAGGAAGCCTATATGTGTAACTTTCCTCGAAATTCAGAGAAAACACGATCTGTTCTTCTTGTGTTATGGAATACACGTTGTTAGATAGGACATCACTACAGACTGCGCACCGTCCTTGGTTGGTGTGTACGACATACTTGGAAATAGCGTCCATTGTCATTTCATGCCATGATCAGAATCTTCCCTCAGCCATGGGTCAATGGTCCCTCACCTTGACTTACAGATGTGAGCGCTGGTCAGCAGCAGCATCTTCTAGTCTACACGTGGGTGCTGCTGCTGTAAAGAGGTACGACATTCACCTCAAATCGTCAAGGAAACAGTGAACGATCGACTCCCACAAGTTTTAAACGACCCCTGGTCTCACAGATTGTACGACCTGAATGTCTGCATATTGAGCTACTTCCAGTCGTCTTGATTGTATGTCTTGCCACTGGTTCGCGGTAACTCTGGATGAGAGAGAGATTCATGTTCAGCGCAGCTTCTTTCTCACTATAATCCAAATTCAGCGCTAGTTACATCTTCAGGACGAGGACACTCTGATGATGTCGCTATCTTTACTTGCAATGGGCAACTTACTTACAGTCAGTATCTCATAGTTGGCTGCTTGCATAAGGGTCAGCGAACCAGAACTCACCAAGACCCTTCTTCTTCTTCTGCATTCGTTCTCAATCTCCCACTACCAACCCTGAACAGGGCTTTGCAAATACAAGAGGCTTGTCATAAGGAGAAACTTGAAGAAGGAGAAAGTTGAAATTTGGCACAGTGCTTATTCCTTCTCAATGTAGCCACTACCTGAATTTATACATTTCTACTTGACATTTTTCTCATGTTCAGTCTGTTGTGTAAAATTCTAAAAACTACTTTCATTCAGTTTTGCTGACCTAGATATCTCTGCAATTGTCATTTTCCTATCCTGGTCAATGATTTTCTTCACTCTTGCAGCATTTTCATCGCTGCACTCTGAGGGTGGTCTTCCTGATCTTGGAAGATCAGCAACATGGGAACGGCCACACTTAAACTGCATACACCAGTTTTTTCCAGAAGCATATGAAGGACATAATTCCGCAAACACTGGTTCCATCTCCCTGTGTATTTCTGTAGGTGTTTTTCCCTGCAACATCAAGAATTTTAACACAGTTCTGGCTTCTGATTTCTCCATTGTTCTGAAAAACTGGTAGAATAGCAGATCCGGTCAATAAGGTGTGTTGCGCCATGCACCCCGCTGAGGAGGAAAATTCATACTTCTCAAGTTCAGTACAAATTGAATGAGCTACATTTGTGCCTAATTTAAACTTTCTCCTCGTACTCAGGGTAAAGACTTATGACAAGCACCTTGTAGCAGGATGTAGTCAGGAGAACAGAATGCGTTGTGTCGTAGTTTACAGCTTGAATGCGATATTTGCACCTTTCGGTCCGACATCTATCTTCGGCAGTGACCAAGACCCTATTCCGCCTCCATATGGTGGCCCTGGAAACGGACTGCACTAGTGTAAGTCTGGCTGAGGGATTATAAACCACAGTTGGAAGGCAAACCCTGTACCCAGGTATTTCAATGTTAAAGCATGTCAGAGATATTTTGAGGAGTCTTTGAAGTGTGGTTTTTGTCCACCGACCAGACTCAGGCCAACTTTTAGCACAACATACAATAGCTGTTTGGGGATTAGATTGTCTAGCGTACACACTACATGACCAGCCCACCTGATCTGGGTCTTCTGCAATAGTGTGTGGAAGCTCGTTTTGTCCTCCATAAAAATTTCGGTGTCTGGTACCCTATCCTGTCACGGTATTCTCAACAATCTACGGAGACAGCCTGTATGGAAGTCGTTTATTTTTCTAGCTTGCCTGATATGCACTGCTTATATCTAACTGGCATACAGAAGGGTGGTGAGCACTACAGCGCTGTAGACGTTGAGATTTGTATCACGGCTAAGATTGAGTAGGCTGGTCTACAACTGCCCCATCTCTTCATGGAGCTTAGAGCCCAAGCATAAGAGTCAAGAAAGGTGTTTACTTTGTTGGCAGGTCTATCTCTTCATGGAGCTGAGAGCCCAAGCACAAGAAAGGTGTTTACTTTGTTGGCAGGTCTATCTCTTCATGGAGCTGAGAGCCCAAGCACAAGAAAGGTGTTTACTTTGTTGGCAGGTCTATACCTTCATGGAGCTGAGAGCCCAAGCACAAGAGTCAAGAAAGGTGTTTACTTTGTTGGCAGGTCTATACCTTCATGGAGCTGAGAGCACAAGCACAAGAAAGGTGTTTACTTTGTTGGCAGGTCTATCTCTTCATGGAGCTGAGAGCCCAAGCACAAGAGTCAAGAAAGGTGTTTACTTTGTTGGCAGGTCTACAGTTGCCCAATCTCTTCATGGAGCTGAGAGCCCAAGCACAAGAAAGGTGTTTACTTTGTTGGCAGGTCTACAGTTGCCCAATCTCTTCATGGAGCTGAGAGCCCAAGCACAAGAAAGGTGTTTACTTTGTTGGCAGGTCTACAGTTGCCCAATCTCTTCATGGAGCTGAGAGCCCAAGCACAAGAAAGGTGTTTACTTTGTTGGCAGGTCTACAGTTGCCCAATCTCTTCATGGAGCTGAGAACCAAAGCACAAAAATGTGTTTACCTTGTTGGCAGTGATTGTAGTCTTGGTCCTACTGTTCATGCATTGAATGACCAGCTCAATGGAGTCCGAGGCACACACAGAGTCCTCCTCACTGACTTTTATACAGTGGCACTCTGGGGAATGAGAAGAGAATTATTGGAGGAAATACAAATTTAGCAAATAGAATATTTTGGACATATAAAGTGACACGACACAATGCTGGTGGGAATGGAGGGCCGCAGGCGGTCAAGAAGAAGGCAGCGTGGGAAGACAGCATCAAGAAATGGACAGACTGTAAGAGTGTACCGTAAAGGCAAGAGACAGAGGATGTTGGAGATCTATTGCAGCCAACCTTTGATGGGAGGACGGCATTTGACGACATCACTCTGGGAGAAACAATAGTAGCTACGAGGGGCGTTCAAGTCAAACCAGGACTTTTTTTGAAATTGAAAACAAAATGTGGTCAAAATGTATATTTTTCTATATAATCTCCTGCAACGTTTATGCACTTATCCCAGCTTTTAAGTAATGCTTGAAAAGTTTCAGCGCAGACAGTTTTGTCAGTATGTCTGAACCAATCCAGGACATGCCTGTTTTACTTCATCACCAGTGCTGAAATGATGATCTCCCAGGAATTTTGTTAGGGGTCCAAACAGGTGGAAATTGCTTGGAGTGAGTTCTAGGCTGTAAGGTGGATGTAGCAATACATTCCAGCCGAGTTGCTGCAGATGACACATAGTGCAGTGAGCTATATGAGGTCGAGCGTTATCTTGCAGGAACAAGAAGGGATCATTACTCAAGGATGTACGGCGATCTCTAAAACGTTTACATCATTCAAATGTCTTACTGCAGCTGAGTGTCTCATCACCGTATTGCAGTCTTCTGTAAATTTCCACAGGTTAAATGCCTTTCACAAGAAACATCACAACACGCTGTTCCATGCAAGCATTAACAGTGTTGTACGCCATTTTTAGTTATCTGTCATGTGACTGGCCCATGGCAAGTGTCACCTAGCAGTAATAGGACACAAGTGCCCCTAACTAATGATAGTAGTTCCAGAACGCTAAAACCCATTCAGGTGGAACTAGAACAAAAAGTCTTAGTTGGATTTTAACGCCCCTCGTATATAACTTAACATCTTTATACTGGTTTAGAAGACTCTTCAGGGTCTGTATTCAACAAGCTTTTTTTTTAAACAAGATCACTTGATCTAAAAATAACCGTGCATCCAATATATTCTTGAATGCATTAATTGACCCTGCCTCACTATTTTCTGTGGCAATGCATCCCAAGCATGCATCATTCTGACTAAAAAAATACTTCTTGGTATCTAATCTGGACATTCCTTTAATTAATTTATGACTGTCATGCCCTCTTGTTCTGGTAAGCGGCTGTATTTTGAAAAAAACTTGTTATAGTCTAATTTATCCTTTCCGTTGATTATCTTATAAACCTGTATTAAACAACCTTGAATTCTATATAGTATGATAACTGAGATTCTGACAGCGGTGCACTGGTAAAGCACTCGCTTATCGCGGCAAAGGTTCCGGGTTCAACTCATGCTACCGGCACTCTTCAGTTCACCCAGCTGTATAGGTAGGTGGTTATTCATTTGTAAATGGGTACCTGACCTACACATAGGGAAAGAAAGACAGAGAGGAAGCGAACTGGTCACCCCAAGTCACACAATTTGTGGCTTAGTACAATGGAGTCTAACACTTTATCCTCGACCACAGTTTCTGCTATGGAACTTTAATGATTTCTACACAGACAATTTGTTTGGATTACTAACAAGCTCAATGAAATAACTGATAAAATGCATATGTAAGGTAACCCTTTTTCGCCAGACTTAATTTACTATATTTCTATTAAATATGGATGTTAACATCCAGGCAAGAATAGAAGCTTGGGTTCATGTGCGTTAATTCACCCATTCTGAAATTTTATGCCATTCAATGACCACATAGGTTTCCGTACAAAAATAATTATACGTGTCTAGCTATCAGGGTGTAGTTTTCTTGGGTGCAATTTTTTTGGTTTTTTTGTAGGCCCTAAAAAGGATCGTGCTAGTTTGTGGGCCCTGAAAAGGGCTGTGAGGGGAACAGATTATCAAGGACGCTGAAGCTATGCACAAATCAGGACATACACATGTTTGTTCGTAGCTGCACAATTTTAAGAGGAGGCCAAAATTCTGTGATGTCCTGCAGAATGTTGTGTTCCGTTTTGGTTAGGGTTAGGTGCCCTCTAACCATGTGCCAGAACGAATAGGAATGTCCTGCAGATATGTGCGACATCTCTAATGATCTTGGCGAACTGTGATAGACAAAGTCATAACATGATTTTTAGCACACAGTCAGACGGTGTGTATAATTCGTCTTTCCTGCAAAAACTGCACACAATTTATTTTCTTGCGTGTCAAGTGTGACAACTGTAATAAATACATCTTCCACGTACGGTGTTAGATCTGAGAATGACATGGACATAGGTTTACCGCATGAATTGAAAAGTATGGTGCTTCGTGTGGCTACATTCTACTAAGTTTGACCTATTATAATCCGTTGGTGAATTAACGCACAAGTACCGAAGCTTGTTTAGCTAAACTATTTTAAGTTAAATCTATGATTATTATTTAAAGACAAAATTAAATGAAGATTATTATTAATTATCAGAAGGTGTTTTCATAACTTTACAGCTCGGGTGTAGGGTCTTCTGCCTTACTGACTCCTCTTCTACACTGGGGTGCATACAGATGTATCTACCATAACTTACTTAGTGGTTTCTCTTCTAACCTGGGGTGCAGGGTATTCTGCTGTACTTACTGGCTCCACAGAAAGTGGTGAATTTTACTAACCAACTTACCAATAATACGAGAGCGATTTGAAAAGTTTTACTTCCGGCGCAATAACCATGACAACAGTGCTCAAAGCCATGTGACAACTATGTAAGAATAATCTCTATTGAAGTGACTATAGGGACATGCGTCTGGAACGTGATGCATGCACAACACCAGACTAAAAAGACGGTTGTGTGCCCATTGACATGCATCAAAGAATGATTGAGGTATATTGTGACGCCTGTGTGGATGTCAGTACTGTAACAATCCAGCAACGACGGACCTCCATGACAAGGCTCGCAGCAGACAAACGATCACAGTTGTGGAAGCTCAGCACCAAGATCACGTAGATGAACTGATTCGTGCCAATTGCCACGTCAAGCAGAAAGATATTGCAGCAATGCTTACGATTTAGATTGAGCGAGTCCATCACATTATCCATGCCCTGCTTGGGTATAGGGAAGTGTGTGTGAGATGGGTCTCTTGGGTAGAGGAAAGTGTGTGTGAGATGGGTCTCTTGGGTATAGGAAAGTGTGTGTGAGATGGATCCCTTGGGTATAGGAAAGTGTGTGTGAGATGGATCCCTTGGGTATAGGAAAGTGTGTGTGAGATGGGTCCCTTGGTTATAGGAAAGTGTGTGTGAGATGGGTCTCTTGGGTACAGGGAAGTGTGTGTGAGATGGGTCTCTTGGGTATAGGAAAGTGTGTGTGAGATGGATCCCTTGGGTTTAGGGAAGTGTGTGTGAGATGGGTCTCTTGGGTACAGGAAAGTGTGTGTGAGATGGATCCCTTGGGTATAGGAAAGTGTGTGTGAGATGGGTCCCTTGGTTATAGGAAAGTGTGTGTGAGATGGGTCCCTTGGGTATAGGGAGGTGTGCGAGATTGGTCCCTCGCATACTGTCACCGGATATGAAACAGTGCAAACAGAAGATGTCACAAATTTCTGCAAGCGATTTCTGTCATACATCAATTTGAATTTGTTCAAAGAAAGCATCGGTCATCTTGAGGATCTTGACACTGCTTTTGACAGGGCTTGGCAAAAACGCTTGTCTATGATGAAAAAAAAATTTTGCTTGACGAGAGAGAGAGAGAGTACAAAAAATATGTTTGTCATTGTTAATTACGTTTTTAATGGTTACTACATAACGACTCTTGCACATTTATTAATGATATTACGGTCTGAATAGATTGTGCATACGACTAAATGCAATAGAATCTAAATGGACCTTCACTGCCACACTTTAAACTGACTAAAGCCATCAATAAATGGTACTACAGTGCTAAAACTACCAATAATGTTCAAAGAAACACGATATGCCTCTGACAGTTGTACATTTTCTTTTAAGAAGAAATAGATAATACTGTGTAAGTAATAAATACATTTTGGTTCGGTACGCATTAAGTAGAAATAACGGTGAATTAGTATCTAGTTCAAAATTGTTAACATAAATTGCATGACTGTAGTCCGACCATGCTGACTGGTGAAATTTTTGACTGACTGGTAAGCCATCTTAAAATTTGTCAAGCCCTGGCTATAGAGCTTGTCTAGTGTCGCCACTGGTGATGGCCACATGTGCTTTCTCTAGTCCTCATATGTCGAACAATTTTGCAGCAGATGTTCAGGGATCATCCCCAGAGTACCACAGGTGCATTCCTCAGTAGCACCTATATTCAGTTTATCGAATAGATGGTACCTCAGTCTGTTGTGACATGTGCAGAGTCTGAAGACCACCACCTTGCTCTCTTCTGTTCAACTGGTAATAAGCATAATTTTTTGTGCAGCCAGTCTGCTCCGTTTCCCATTTGTCCATGTATCTGGCCCTAATAAAAATGTTTGGACTCTTCATAAGTCACACTTGAATCTGGTTGTAGTAACCTTCCACCTTCTTTCGCCAGTCTGTCTGTCTCCTCGTTGCCATGAATGTTACAGTGGGATGGTACTCACTGTAGTACGATGTGACGAGATAGGAACAGGAAGGTAATGCCTTTATCCATCAAATTATCATTGGTGAAGAGTCATGAGCACATTATTACGCTTCTGACGAGGCGGTGCAAGCAGCTGTGAGTATCTGGTTTCGGGAGATGTTGGATTTTTGTGTGGACAAGACGCAACAATTTTACCGACATTGGCATGTGTGTGTGGACCAAAATGGTGACTATGTTGAAAAATACTGACATTTCACCGAAATGACATTCCAAGTTTTAAGAAAATGTATAGCGCATGTGTAAATCTTCCACATTCATGAAATTATCTTCTCAAAGGCCAATTGTTTCAAATCACCCTTGTATTTCCCACATAAATTTTTTTAAAAACCAACTGAATAAGATTGACAACTTACCAATAATATCTGCCACAGAAAGTGCAACAGACTGGGGTGTCTCTGTCACCTCCAGGGAAATGTCGTGAAGAAATAATCCCAAATTGTGTTCGGCTTCATTTATTTCTTGGCTCAGTTTCTTCGTTAAGATATAGAATGGTTCATTCTGTGGAGAAACATTTTCGCATAAATGTACTTAAAGCATTCCTGAACAATTGACCGTAACAATAGATTTGGGCCCTTTCCAGCTTGTAGGGGACGCCATTGACTGCCGCAAAAATATAAATTGATGACAAATTCAGACCTCTGGAATATTCTGTCATTTAGATTGTGGAATTTCATTTTTTATGACACTACATCATATCGACTGTAGAGTTATTTCTGATAGGTAGACATTTGAGAAAGTTGTTATGTTTCATCTAGTTGACATCTAGCGCGACAAAATTATTGGCTTCTAGAGATTATTTTTTTTTATCAGTACAACGATCATGCATCTGAATTACTCGTGGATATTCAACACACATCCGATTCAGACTGACTATAATGAGAAAGGTACGTGTTATGGAATTGACGGACATATTGCCAAAACACATGTCCTGATAAACAAACAAAAATTTTTTTAATTATTTTTTTTTACCCCTTCTATCTATCTTCAGTCCACTTATGTCATTAGATGTCGTGGGGAGGTGTGACCTCCTTTGTTTCATATTTTTGCAAGTGAAAATGCACTGGTGACTTGCTAGGTCAATCCCAGCATATGTTAGCCTCTGGAAAATAAGATCGCCTATTTTTGAGACTGGCGGTGGTGGAAGTGTAAGGTAGACTGTCAGGTGCCATTTAAGCCACTCAGCTAACCACATAACCAAGATCTGTTGTTATGGCCACACAGTCCCTTTTTTTGCGACATATTCTATGTGGGGCGAGAATCCCTAGAATAATTTGGAATTTTTAACTTGAATTTTGCCTGAGCAGCAGCCATTAAGCCTATTCGTTTTTATTTCCAACTGCTAATGTATTTTGAACGTGTGCGCCACTGAACACGGGTGTGTAATCTCAATACTCAGATCAGGGGAAATATTTACCAGATAATTCCCGTGAAAAAATCCAATGTCTCTCACCAGGATTTGAACCCGCGACCTCCAGCACCTGAGGTAACACATTACCTTGAGACCACTGGGTCCCCTCTTCAATTTCCCAAGATCTTTATTATGTTGTATGCACAGATGGATCTGCTACAGTGGCTATTACTAACTTTGTAAATGGTGCAGAAATTAAATATATTTGCCTGCACCAAGAAGACCACCCCTGCATCTACAGTTCTTGCTGAGAGACCTGTTCAAACTACAAAGTAGAAATAATAGCAAGAGAAAAGGTTTTGTGACGAATAATCTCAGACTTTGAAAGCCACACCATACAAGCTGAGGAAATTGTTATATTCTCAGACTCAAAATCTGAGCTCACACCTTGGAAAACTGAACGTCTCTAAATTAATTTGATCAACTGTCTATCTCTGATGGTGCTCCAGTGGAGGCTGTGTCGAGGTCCCAGGAAGTAAGACTGATTTCCAGCCAGAAGTGGAGCAATACTATCACAGCCTTTACCTAGTATCACACTACAGACCTGCAAGCAGATCCTGAGAAACAACTACATACAGAAATGGCTAAATCAGTGTGCCACATCCCAGAATATACTTCAGACACCAAGCAAAACCAGACCAGCACATAGCTAAGAACCTGGAAAAAAGAGACCAGAATGTGTTCTTCAAGCTGAGAACAGGCCGTGCACCTCTCAACAAACACATGAATAGAACAGACCCACTTCGTGAACCAAATAGTAGACTTCCGACCACAAGGAATCAGTCGAGCACCTTTTGATTCTGTACCCAGATCTAATCGACCTGAGAAACTGGCTGCTCCCATCGCAAACACACACTTTATATATCATTGCTACTGGGGAAGACATGCACTTTTGTCCAAAAGGCATTAGGTTGTCGAGAGCTGTCAGCTCACAGCTAAGGGGATTATATCACCATCATTATTATGATGAAACTTTAAACAGTTGTGCAGTGTGACATAAATACTAAAAGTACAAGAGATGGTTTGTTTTCTGTAGAAGATCTGAACTTACGGATTTTTTGGTGATGTCATTGTAGAGAATTAAACTTAAAGAGTTAAAACATTGAGTGATCTTATCGATGTGTGTTTTATCAACAGAGATAGTAAAACGAAAATTGTGAGAATGTGCACAACAATTTGAAACTGAAATTCACTCACCAACTTCATCGGGATGCGATGCACCTTTGTGAGGTATCGCACTTTGACAACTACATCCTTTATACTGGCTTCTTCTCCCACTATAACGACATCACTGTCTCGTTTCCGGTACCGTTTACTGGGAGTAGTTTGTTTGTCTAAGGAACTCTTGGCCTGGTTGAGGGCTCTGCAGAGACACACAAAAAACATGCAATTTAATTCTATCTATCTATATTCTTTGCATGCCAAATACGGCAGAAACAAATGATCTCCAGTTGGAACGGTGTGATGCCACTGTTTTTAAATCTTGTATGGTGCTACGGCCCACAGTTGAACCCTTTTGGACGATTGTTCTTCTGAGTGTTTCCTTGGGTCCTCCTCTTTTTTGACCGCCCCTTAGTGTCCATTCGAGTGCCGCAATGAAAGAAGGTTGTTGATCATTCTAAGGACATGTCTGATGTATGTCTATCTTATTTTCCTGATGATGGTGGACTTGTCTCTGTTCTTATCGAATCATTAGTTACTGGTCCCAGCGCATATTCAATAATTTTCTTGATTGAGCTGAATAGTCTGAGCTTGGTATGTTTTCTCATTGTCGTTGATTTCCAGATGTGGGTGAGCTGATTACAGGCTCATGATGCCAAAGCAATTCTAGTAGAAATTTCTTTCGTGACATCTCAATCTTGTGTCATTGCTTAGCAGGTATGTGAATTGTTGCACATTTTGTAGAGATTTCTACAAATTAAATTATAGAAGTGTAAATAAAACAGGTAAAGAAACCTAGCATCTATGGGTCTGTCCGGAGTGAATGACAACTCTTAACAGCCAGAACAGACATAAACAGGGACGAAACTCACTTTAATGCACAGGTCAAAGTCTTATTCATTCGTCTGGCTCGCCTTGCAAATGATTGTGGAGGTGGACTGGGTGATGGAATCTTAATGGATGTAGCAGATGTTTCCGCTTCAACTTCACACATGTGGTCAGTGAGGTCGTGACCCCTGTATTACGTGGAGGCAACAAAATGAAACTGTAAGGAGGAAGGACACATAAATGCAAGTCGGAACAGATTATCGTAACTGAATTTATTATGGCAAACTAAAATACAAATCTGTTCTGTGGACCTGGTGGGGTCGTGTGCATGCCTTGTTGATCCGAGGCATGTGTCAGCTGGAGCCATGTGCTCCTTGCAGGCCCAATCAAGTTCAATCAGGTATCAAGATGCTGGAGCAGTACACGGGCTGCAGCGATCAGCTACATAAAGCTGACTGCTAGCGTCAGAACCAGTGAAACAGATCTGCCAAGACTCTTCTACACCTCCATGCAGTGATCCTGGATGACAGACTGCAGCAGAACAGACTGACTAAAGAAAAGGGATCGAAGAGGTAAGGCTAGCCCGATACTCATAAATGCCGGATGTGTCCGACAGAAAGGTGGAAATATCGTAGTCAAACTAAACTACGACACAACTTGTGCCGTTCTCCAGCAACATACTGCTACTTGCAAAGCCCTAGTCACCCTGAAAGACAGCTCCTCTAGAAGAAGGAATGTTTTGATTTCAAAACCCTTTGCTGTCTTGCAGATGACTTACTAGCGCATCAAAGGCTACTCGAGGAAGCTGAAGATAGCTTGGGTAGATAAGACCGATTAGCTCAGAAGGTGGCTTGCTATATTCTGTTAAGAATCAAAATCATTGCGCTCCGGGTTGACTCATTGGTACTCAGTCCCTCTTGAGTAGTGTGTAGATACTGATGGTTTCTGTAGCTCACTAGCCGTACACACTCATGCTGTTTTCTCAGGCTCTCCTCTCTGCTGGACCCAGTCAGATTTTAAAATTGTGCAATCTGTACAGTGGTGGTGATTCATAGATTGCAGTGTCTTCATACAACTATTGCTTCTGTTTTGTTGGTCAATAAAAATTATTGTGTTGAATACAAAATTTGATATTGTTTTTGTTGTGTATGTTTTAGTTTCTGAGATATAAGAAGAACATTTGGACTAAACGATTCGGGAATGTCGCTCCTCAATAAATCTATTCAAATCACAACAAAGTATCGATACTATAAATAATATCAGCACAACCGTTAGTTTACACTAAAATCGTATTTAATTTCATCAACATAAACAAACTAAACAGACCAACATCATAAAGAGCTTTAGCAACAACTTAACTTCACCATTCTCAATAATGGGCTGATCCCAGCCCGTGTAAAAGAAGATAATAAAATGTTTCAATTCCATTTCTAATCCAACACAAAATATTTTGACTCTTATGGATGTGATGTATTCATCATAACAAACTATCTGATGGATGTTACATAGTCATCATAACAAACTATCTTATGGATATGACGTATTCATCATATAAACTATCTTATGGATGTGAAGTATACATTAAACTATCTTATGGATCTTATGGCTGTGACGTATTCATCATAAACTATCTTATGGATGTGACGTATTCATTATAATAAACTTTCTTCTGGCTGTGACGTATTCATCATAACAAACTATTTCTACAGCAACACAGTGTGGTCATTATATGATTGAAACGGCATATGATCGGGCCGCCTTACCACTTTTAGTTTTCGCAACATTGGCTGGCAAACGAACATTTTTTCCCGTCGCGATGGGGTGGTAAAGGTTATTAACATCAAGGCCTGCTTTCGCTTTACTATTGACTTGTTTAAAGAGCACATCACATCGGGCATGTATGGTTGGGAGAGTTAACTACCAAAATAAAACAATTTGCCAAAAGCGAATTTGTCGGGCCGAAAGTTGCAGATATCACTGTAACAAAGTTGAAAATCGCAATTAAGTTGCAATAATTAGAATGTAGGTACCTGAATGTTCCCTGATCTTCTGTCCGTTTCCTGCCCATGTTTATGCTTGACAATTCTGTACCTGTATCTGCAATTGTAACAAATAGTAACACTCTTTAAAAAAAAGGAATGCCAATTAGACATTTCATTGCTGATTTATATAACAGGTTTTAACTTGTTATATGTTCTGTATTTCGTGAAAATAGTATTTACGAGGCGTGTTCAAATAAAACCAGACCTTAAGTGAACATACGTATGATGTGCATGATGACGTCACTTCTGATGTAAACAGCTCATACCAACCACCAAGTTCGCACAATTTCATTATCCTCCTACTCATAGTTTCCTCAGCAGACCATTTAAAACATGGCGGGTGTGGTATCGAATCCATCCAGAGTTGATCAGCAAGCGGTGATTCAGTTTATAACAGCCGAAGGATGTCGACCAGTTGACATTCATCGCAGAATGCAGGCAATATATGGTGACAAAAGTGTGGCGAACGTATGCTCCATAATCAATTTTGGCGATGGCATCTTCTGACACCAACAACATGCGCCTGACCTGGTCTTGGAAGATTTTTCATTAGCTCGCGTCCTCCTTTAAACATCGTTGTCCAGTTCTTCACTGCTGTCTTCCAGGGAACGATACATAGAAGAGAGATTGTGGTCTTTGTCAGCGTATTGACCCTGACGTGACTTCCTGGTCAGTATTTGGTGCCTGACTGGACAAGTGCCTCAGTTCCCCATCCTGCAAGATATGTTCTGGTCTTTGTCAGCGTATTGACCATGACGTGACTTCCTGGTCAGTATTTGGTGCCTGACTGGACAAGTGCCTCAGTTCCCCATCCTGCAAGATATGTTCTGGTCTTTGTTTGGGTGCTTCACAGTCGCACGTGGCAGTGCCCTTTGGAGACCCATTCTGTGGGGGCGAACCTTGAGTCTGAGTCTGAAGGTCTTTGTCTGCCCATCTCTGCCAAGTTTGTCTATGCTGTTATTTTATGGCTTGTATTCTTTGTGCTGGTCTCTCCATTCCATCCCCATGGATCGCTTGAGTGTTTTCGCTTCTTTATAGCTCTGTTAATGGCAAGTATGTGTGCTGCCACTTCGCACTTTTGCGAGTTCATCTTTCTCGTATCCAAGGATACCAACGTGGGAATCCACTGTAGGACTAAATTGTTTTTTGGGGGACGGCAATCCTCCTTCTTCTTCGTACGCAGTCAGACGTCAACCTGTTTTTTTTCTCGAAAAAAGCAGCGGTCATCCTGAGGCTGTCGACACTGCCATAGAGCTTGTCTAGTGTTGTCACTGGTGATGGCCACATGTGCTTTCTCTGGTCCTCGTATGTCGGGCAGTTTTGCAGAAGATGTTCAGCGGTAATTTTCCCGGTACCACAGGTGCATTCGTCAGTGCCACCTATCTTCAGTTTATTGAAAAGGTGGTACCTCAGTCTGTTGTGGCCTGTGCGGAGTCTAAAGACCACGACCTGCTCTCTTCTGTTCAACTGGTAATAAGCATCATTTTTTGTGTAGCCAGTATGTTCTGTTTCCCATTTGACCATGTATCTGGCTCTAGTAAGCCTTTTGGACTCTTTGTAGGTCACGACCTGCTCTCTTCTGTTCAACTGGTAATAAGCATCATTTTTTGTGTAGCCAGTATGTTCTGTTTCCCATTTGACCATGTATCTGGCTCTAGTAAGCCTATTGGACTCTTTGTAGGTCACACTAGAATCTGGTTGTGGTAGTCTTGCACCTTCTTAAACTTAACTTAACGTCATTATACTGGTTTAGAAGACCCTGCAGAGTCTGTATACAACCAGTTATATTTACATCACCTTGCTCTAAAAGCTATGCGCATCCAGTTTATTCTTAAATGCATTAACTGTCCCTGCCTCCACTACCTCCCCTGGCAATGCATTCCAAGCAGACACCACTCTCTGACTAAAAAAATATTTCCTAATATCTAACCTGGACCTCTCTTTAGTCAGCTTGTAGCTATGCCCTCGTGTTATTGTAGGTGGCTGTATTTTAAAAAACTTGTTATAGTCTAATTTATCGATTCCTCTGATCATCTTATAAACCTGTATTAAGTCACCACGAATTCTTCTCTCTTCGAGACACTGTAGGCCGGTTTTTCTGAGTCGTTCCTCATAACTGTAATTCTGGAATCCCACTATCATCTTTGTCGCTCTTTTCTGTATTCTTTCTAGCATGTTTATGTCCCCTCTATGATAAGGACTCCACACCTGTACACAGTACTCCAATCTAGGTCTAACTAAAGCTTTATACAGTTTGACGATCACTTCCTTGTTCCTATGTTTAATATTTCTTTTTATCATACCTAACATTGCATTTGCCTTTTTCACTGCTACCTTAACTTGCTCACTCACCTTTCCTGTATGATCTATTATGACCCCTAGGTCCCTTTCCTTATCTATCTTTCTAATATTGTTTTCTCCCATTCTGTAATTATGTTCCATATTGGATCTACCCATGTGGATGACTGTACATTTATCTACATTAAACTCCATTTGCCAGCTTACAGACCATTCTCGAATTTTATGTAAATCCGACATCAATATATCCACTTCCGCTTTAGATGAGACACTACTGCATAGTTTTGTGTCATCAGCAAATTTTGCAATCATGGATCTCATATCAATGTCCAAATCATTTATATATATCAAGAACAAAATTGGTCCCAAAACCGAGCCCTGTGGCACACCACTTTTCACTTCACTCCACTCAGAGTACTCCTTATTTATGCCCACCCTCTGCCTTCTTCCCGTTAACCAATTTTCAATCCATTTGGCAACTTCCCCACCTATTCCATGTGATTTTAACTTTCGAAATAATCTTTGATGAGGTACTCTATCAAAGGCCTTTGCAAAGTCTAGATAAATAACATCCACTGGCTCCCCTTTATCTATGATTTTAGTAACTTCCTACATGAATTCTAATAGATTTGTTAAGCATGATCTCCCTCTAGTAAACCCATGCTGACTATTTCTAATTAGATTAAATTTGTCTAAATGCATTACAATGTTTTCTTTGATTATTGCTCGTTAAACTCACCGGTCTATAATTTGCCAGATCTGATTTTTTGCCTTTTTTGAATAAGGGGATCACTCCTGCATCTTTCCAATCCCGTGGAACAATTCCTTTTGTAAGTGATTGAGAACATAATATAGCCAATGTTTTTGTTAGTTGGTCTCTAATTTCATACAGCAATTTTGGGTGAATACCATCTTGACCTGGACATTTATTCACTTTCAACCCCTTCAATTTTTTAAAAACCATTTCCTCTGTAATACAGATTGATCTTAATCCCGCTGTATCCATGTCTCTTTGAAAAATATCTATAGGCTCTGGGATCTCGGAGCAGTCCTCCTTTGTGAAGACTGTGCCAAAGTACTGATTGAGCAGATTAGCAGCCTCCCTATTCTCACTTATTATTTTCCCTGTACTGTCTATGAGAGGGCCTACTTTGTCTTTTGTTCTTTGTTTATTCCTAACATAAGAGAAGAAGCTTTTACTGTCAGTCTTGATCCTCTGAGCAAGTTTTTTTTCAAAGTCTATTTTTGCTGTTTTATTCGCTTTCTGAGATATGTTCTGCTTGTCCAAATATTTTACATATGTTTCTTTTGATTTACCTGCCTCTATATATTTTTTCCATGCTTTATTTTTTGCTCTTCTACATTTCACTACAAATCTAGTTATCCACTTTTTACGCTTGGGGTTTACCTCCCTACATGGAACACATTCCTCTTTTAGCGTTTCTAGAACTGTTTTAAAACTTTCCCACTCCTGTTCAACATCTGTTCCTACAAGAATATCTTTCCAGATTATGTGGTTCGCTGCCTCTTTCATCCTCTTAACATCTGCCTTAGAGTAGTCATATGTTCGTGTGTTTATGTTTACTTCTTTCCCTGCAATAAGATCCCAACGGATGATTTGATGGTCACTTGAGCCAAACAGTTCCCCAACGGTAACGTTTTCAATCATATTTTCCTCTGTGGTAAAAACTAGGTCGAGTATGTTTTTGCCTCTGGTGGCTGCTTCTACATGTTGAATTAAAAAATTGTCAGTTATGCACTTAAAAAAAGGTTTTGACTCTACAAGTGCTTCTGCCATATCCCATTTTATTTCTGGATAGTTGAAATCTCCCATTAATAATAATTTCGAGACAACTGGAGATAGCATAGGATGCAGATTTTGCCTCAGGGTTACCACCGAAGCCTTTCCGTAAACATGTAACCCGCAGGGTAGAAAGGTGGGATGGCATCTAACGCAGTTTGTCGTGCCTTTTCGATAACCACAAGAGGTCATATGGACAACACTCAGTTTGTGAGTGTCTGGCATCTCTCCCCAGCTGTATTCAGCTCATCATAGTAGCATCTAAAATTGCCACACGCCAAATTCGTGAAGGTGAACCGGCAGAACTAACCCGTGAAATACGACACAGGTATAAGCGTAGTGCCATTCAGCCGGCGTCCAGACCAGGATAAACGGATGGAAGAAATCACAAAAAAATAACAAAATAACAAGTCCAGACGGAAAACAACACCATGTTTCTGTGAACACAAGTGTAAGTTGTCGACTAGTGAATTCCAGGCAAATCCGTGGTCAGGCGGCATCCATAATGATCCAAAACAGTAGAGAAATGTAGACACACAGCCAGTTATGGCGCCATCTTTGCCAGATGAATGTGAAAGCTAGAAAACAACAAAGGCGCTGGAAAACAAACTAAATATCTTTGAAAATAAATGTTTACGAAAATTATTGAATATACGCTGGGACCAGTTCATAACTAATGACTCAATAAGAACAGAGACAAACCAACTATATGTGTCGACCATCATCCGGAAAAAACGATGGACATACATCATACATGTCCTTAGAATGAGCAACAACCATCTTCCATTTCAAGCACTCGAATGGACAAGGGGAGTTTGGAAAAGAGGGAGACCGAAGGAAACACTTAGAAGAACAATCATCCGAGAGGGCTCAACTATGGGCCTCAGCAGCAAATAAGATCTATAAACAGTGGCGTCAGACCATTCCAACTGATCATTTGTTTCTGCCTTTTGCGCCGTATTTGGCAAAGAACATAGATAAATAAAATGGTTGTGATGGGGCTACAACAACAAAAAAGACGAGATAGCAGTATGTGTGCATACCCTTTGTTTCTGTTGAGACAAGCAGATCCCTTGAATCACCCACACTTGCTTCTGCTCCTCCTGGACTAACTCCCTGCAGCAATCTCTTAAATCCTCCAGCAACAGCCTGTGAATAAACTGACACCTTGTGTGATGGGAGCAATGAGCTGTCACTTGTTGATGGTTCACAATGCCTTTTTGCCAAACCACGTCGCGCTGTCTTCAGGCATAATGATATCACCGGTACACAGTTCTCTGTAGCAGAATCATCTACAGCTTCTGAAGTTCTTAAAGGACTAGCACTATTATCTTTGGCACTGACTGAAATAATTTCTGACTCGTCGCTTGCGCAGAGTGAGTCTTCTTGAAGAATGGAATCGTCGTCTTCAATTATAATTGGTGCTTTTTTCAACTGTTTTGATGGTTTGGGTTTCCTTGAAGGATGTGCTCTTTGTCTGCCCCGGCCTCTTCTACTATCACGACCGCGTTTCGGCTTTGGTGGACCTTCCTCATCTTCTGAATCTGAACCCACAAAAATAATATCTTTACTTGCTGTAGTCATGACGAATCTTCATAACACCATAGACATGGTGAGCAGCCTGTCGTGTAAATGAAACAAGTAAACCAAAAATGTGAGAACATTCTGAAAGACATAGTAATACAAATTGTACAAGGGATGCACTCTGACGGTAACAGATGAGATTTAATACATAACTTAACGTTTTTATACTGGTTTAGAAGACTATGCAGTCTGTAAACAACCAGTTTCATTTACATTTCCTTGCTCTAAAAGCTATGTGCATACAATCTATTCTTAAATGCATTAAATGTCCCTACTTCCTGTGGCAATGCATTCCAAACATTCACCACTCTCTGGCTAAAAAAATATTTCCTAATATCACAGAAAAGCAAATCTATTTAACAGATATTTGAACCAGTGTCCAATTCATAGTCTGAATATTATTATTATTACTACAGAATAGCTATCACACAGTGACAGTTAGTACCATCAGATTGTCTGATATTTTTTTTAATGCTCTCGTCTTATTTCTCTACTCCCCAAGGCGGTGCGCATTGCATTGTGATTTTTATTTTGCGACCGTTGGCCCAGTGCATCCGACTTCAGCATGGATTAATGTAAGGGTTTGCTTACCAGAGGTAACGGCCGGTGCTGTGATGGGGTTCGAACCCAGCACCTTCGATTTGTGAACAGTTTCACTTAACCACTAGCCCACGCCATCCCCGAGGTAGTAAATAATTCTATCTACCTCAGATCTATTATGACTGACAATCTTTCACTGGATGCAGAGCTGAAATATAGATTAGGAATGGCCTCAGCGGCACTTGCCAGGCTCCCACAGAGTCTGTGGAATAACAACATGCTTACCATCTCCACAAAGGTTGATGTGTAAGGATCCTGTGTACTTTGTATCCTGCTCTATGCCAGCAAAATCTAGACTCTGTTTCACAGGGAAAAAGGCTAAATGCTTTTCATATGCGATGCTTGTGGCGCACACTTGGAATTTCATGGAGTGACAAGAATGACAAACAATGACGTGTTTAATATTTTTCATTATTCAAAAAGGGAAAAAAATCAGATCGACCAAATTATAGGCAGGAGAGTTTAATTTGCATAGTCTGTAAATTGTCAATAATCAAAGAAAACATTGTAATGCATTTAGACAAGTTTAATCTAATCAGAAATAGTCAGCATGGACTTATTTGAGGGAGATCATGCTTAACAAATCTATAAGAATTCATGGAGGAGGTTACTAAAATGATAGATAAAGGGGAGTCAGTGGATGTTATCTTGCTAAGGCCTTTGATTGAGTACCTCATCGAAGATTATTTTGAAAGTTAAAATCACATGGAATAGGTGGGGAAGTTGCCAAATGGATTGATAATTGGTTAACTAGAAGAAGGCAGAGAGTGGATATAAATAAGGAGTACTCTGAGTGGTGTGAAGTAAAGAGTGGAGTGCCACAGGGCTCAGTTTTGTTCTTGAACGATTTGGACATTGATATCGGATCCATGATTGTAAAATTCGCTGATGACACAAAACTATGCAGTAGTGTCTCATCTAAAGCAAAAGTGTATATATTGAGGTAGGATTTAGATAAAAAGCTGACAAATGGAATTTAATGTAGATAAATGTACAGTCATTCACATGGGTAGATCAAATATGGAACATAATTACAGAATGGGTCCTAGGGGTTATAATAGATCATACAGGTAAAGTGAGTGAGCAAGTCCAGGCAGCAGTGAAAAAGGCAAATGCAATGTTAGATATAAAAAGAAATAGTAAACATTAGAGCAAGGAAGTGATAGTCAAACTGTATCAAGTATTGGTTAGACCTAGATTGGAGTATTGTGTACAGGTGTGGAGTCCTTATCATAGAGGGGATATAAACATGCTGGAAAGGATACAAAAAAGAGCGACAAAGCTGATAGTGGGATTCCAGAATTACAGTCATGAGGAAACTGACTTAAAGTGTCTAGAAAGCCGCAGGAAGCTCCACGGCTGACTGCCCTTCTGAGTTTCATGATTGACGATAAAAACCAATATTCTAAAATAGCAACATAGAATGTGCAAACAATTACAATGTATCAGGCAGGGAACTCCTGCACTAGGTGGTATCAAGGACTTTATTCTGTGGAATTGATGTGCTTTTGATTTGTTATCCTGTTTGTTATACTGGATTTCATGCTTGGCTCAAGCCGTGGGAGACCAGTCCATGATGGAGTTCAGCATTTCGCGTAACTGCACACCAGAATTCAGTCCAGATTATCACTACTCGAGGATCTTTCCGCTCGGACTGAAGCCGGCTTCCTCCTGCCCGCCCCTCCCTCCACCGGAGGTTACATGATACCTCTCCCAACCTTGTATTCTTAGCACAGCAAGGGTCATGCTGACCAAAAGGTGGACACAATCAGAAGCCTCGATGGCGGGACATGGTTTAAACAGGGAGTTTGACACGGAAAGCTTGACACAAACATTGGTCTAACACACTCCTCGCGGCCCTCATCCCAAGGCTGCGGAGTTCACAGCTCCACATGGGGAGTCTGTAAAGATTTTGATCAACACGCTACGCATGAACACAGCCTCAGCAGTTGGGCTCAGCTGCAAAAAATACTTAGATCTAACGTCTTTATGTATAAGTATATTCTACTCATACTGGTTTAGAAGACTGCACTGAAGTCTGTATTTTTACTATTTTTTTTTTTTTTATTCAACCAATGACTGTCCAATGTGAGAGTCCATCTTAATAAACTCAAACTTAGAGAAAGTATACCTGCATCAATGTAGGTGCCATCTATGCTGTTCTTAAAAAACCACCTAAATCCATGACCGGTGTTATGCCATGTCACGCAGTTAGTCACCGCTTTGCGTTACGACATGTCTCTCTCTAGTCTCTCTCTCTCTGTGCGGCAGTGGTGCTATTCACATTGATTCTTTGTCATCCCCAAAGACCCTGACGGACCATTCTTCTTAATTAACAGACCTTTGAACTCATGGACCTGCTTACGGTTGATATTGTTAACATTTATGTTAAGTACTACACAGAATTTCCTCAGGCCATTTGAATCCTGTATATTATGCGTCCATAAACGACTCATTTCTCAGAATTTCTGATTTCACTAGCTGAAACTTTCCAACTATTCTCAAATTTAGTCACTCAACTCAAGATAAGATCATAAATTGAAGCATGCATGTTGCATGCCAGAGTCGAGTGTAGCTGTTAGAAAAGCAAGTTTGTCAAGCTTACCTGCAGCTAGTACAACCTCTAGTTAAGAGTTGATTTAAATTTCACGGTTGAAAACGACGTGATGTTTAAATGACCATTGAATATTTGCACGCAAATGCTCAAGATCTCAAACTTGAAGTGTTCACTCTTTTGTGCCAGATATCCATCCTGTTTGAACATATCTTTTTCCCGGCACAATTCAAATTACTTTCATGTCACTTTTTGTTTGGCACACCAATTACATAATGTGATTAAATAACACAGAGACTATGTTACAAGTGATATAAATTTCTAAACAAAAACTATTTAAGGAACTAAACACATGTAAACTCATTGAATGAAAACAACCACCATATATTCTCAAAATGATTTAACCTGATCAAATAACAATCTGGCAAATACAGAAACTAGCTTAAAAAATAATCACCGATCTATAACGAAACAAATATCATTATTATGTAGCATGTCTTTTGTAGAACGTCGCACTCATCACATCTTGCCTGAAAGAGCGTTGACCCCGTGCCAGTTCGCCAGCAACACCACATTTTCAATTCATCTTTGATGCCCTGAGTCCACCTTCGTTTTTGTCGACCTCTACCACGACCGTCCTTTGTCTTGTCTTAACTACTTGTGTCATGGGAAGCCGTAGTTTTCTGTTCAGGGCAAGAGGCGTCGCTGAAGTAATCGTTATCCTGTTTTGGGTGTGTTAATTCGCATACTGTATCTTTCACACACATAGTTGAGCGCAGTCGGATGTTGCTGTAGATCGTCTTCACTCTCGTAAAGTAAACATTGATCATCTGCAAAAAGGGGATCAAGATGCTGAGCAGCGCATGAGCTGCAGGGGTCAGCGACATATAGCTGATTGCTAGCGTCAGAGCCAGCGTACCAGAGCTGCCAAGACCCTTCTACACTTCCACGCGATGATCCTGGATAACAGGCTGCAGTAGGGCAGACTGGCTAATGAGAAGGGATCGAAGAGGGAATGCTAACCTGGTACTCCAAAAATGCTTGCTGAAGTCTGATGTGTTGGACCGAAAGGTGCAAATATCGCAGCCAAGCTGTAAACTACGACACAACGCATTCCGTTCTCTGGACTACATTCTGCTACTTAAGCCCTTTCAGGGTTTGGTAGCGGGAGATTGAGAACGAACGAAGCCAAGCCACGCCATCTGCAAAAAGGAGTTCATTTAACTGATCAGCCTCTGTCTTTTCTTCCTCTGCATTTATTGATATGTGCTCCAATTTGGCCTCCAGCGTTTTTCTGTCCATATTTGTGTTGAAGAGTAGGGGCAACAACACACACCCTTGTCTCACCCCGGTTGTTGTCTCCCTTGTTTCGGACAAACCATATGTTGTTCTTACTATACTTTGACACCCTTGGTACAGACCATCTGTTGTTCTTACTCTACTTTGACACCCTTGGTACAGACCAGCTGTTGTTCTTACTGTACTTTGACACCCTTGGTACAAACCAGCTGTTGTTCTTACTGTACTTTGACACCCTTGGTACAGACTATCTGTTGTTCTTACTGTACTTTGACACCCTTGGTACAGACCAGCTGTTGTTCTTACTATACTTTGACACCCTTGGTACAGACCAGCTGTTGTTCTTACTATACTTTGACACCCTTGGTACAGACCAGCTGTTGTTCTTACTATACTTTGACACCCTTGGTACAGACCATCTGTTGTTGTTACTATACTTTGACACCCTTGGTACAGACCATCTGTTATTGTTACTATACTTTGACACCCTTGGTACAGACCATCTGTTGTTCTTACTATACTTTGACACCTTTGGTACAGTGCTCTAATATTCTCCAATAGCTGCCCCTGTACTCCGTAGTCGTCTAGGATGGCCCATATATTATTTATGTCTACTCTATCGAAAGCTTTTCTTGATCTATGAAAGCCACGTTGAGTTTCCAATCGTATTCGATGTTTGTGAATAGAGCGTCTGTGCAGCTCCTACCTCGTCGGAAACCAAATTGAGCCCCACTCAGCTGTGGTTCTAGGATAGGTAGAATTCTCTGCTCCAGGATTTTTGCGTACAGTTTTCCTGCGTGGCCAGAAGCGATATCCCCCGATATCACTCTTTTTTGTTGCCTTTGTTTTTCCAGATTGGCACAATGATAGCTTTTTGCCAGTCTTCAGGGACTCTACTTTGTTCCAAAGCTGCTAAGAATATAATATGCAACCATTTTACTCCTAGGTATCCACACGCTTTAATTGTATCGCAGGTTATTCCGTCTGCACCTACAGATTTACGATGTGGGCTTTTGTAAAGGACTTCCTCGATCCCTTGGATTAACTCGGCGTCCCGTGTTTGTCGTTTATAATTGTTGTGGGGTTAATGCTGTCGTCTCTAACTCTCATTGCCCTGACACTTTTAAAGAAATCTCTCGGATTCTTGCGACACATGAGCTTTAATTGCTCGCCGTATTTATTCCATGCGTCTGCTTTACAGTTCTTTCGTCTGTCATTTATATTTAATTTTTCTAAATTTTATTGGTAGTTTTATTCACTAACTGTATACTTGGGGACCAAGTGGTCTCGGGGTAAGATGTTTGCACGGGTTCAAGTCCCAGTGGAGACCGAGATTTTTTCACGTGGTAAATATTTCTCCTGATCTCTAAGTAGTGAGATACCCGTGTGCAGTGGCACGCACGTTTAAAATACTTTCATCATCATGTAGCATGTCCTTTGTAGAACGTCGCTCCCATCACAGTCTGAAAGAAACTCGTTCCCTTGCCAAAACACCAGCCTCCGCCAGTCATACCCAGGCATTCCTGGATATCTTGGTGCAATCGTATTCTTGGTCTACCCCTTCCTCTTTTGCCTGGAACCATACCTTCCATCACCGTTCTCTTAAGACCGTTGTGTCTCTTGATGTGACCAAAGTATTTACATTTTCTAGCCAAAATGGAATTGATAAACCAGTTTTCTTCTATGCGCAACTCTTGCCTAATGTCTACATTTGTTTTTTCTCTGTCCAGGGTATTCTGAGGCTCTTTCTGTAACATTTTGACTCGAAGGATTCGATTCTTTGTCTAGAAGATTTGGTAATCGTCCATGATTCACAGCCATAAGCTGCCACAGGAAAAACACAGGCTCTTAAGACTTTTACTGTTATCATTTTGTTGGTGCTCTGCCAAAATTTCTTCAGGCTGTTCAGTCTCTGCATTGTCATGGCTAGTCCTCTTCTGATTTCTTTCGAGCAGTCGCCATTTTTGTAAATTCTGGAGCCCAGATATTCAAAATGTGTGACCTGATCTATTTCCTCACCACCCACTGTAAATTTATGCTGACATTGTGTTTTATCGGTGGTCATTATCTTTGTTTTATTTATGTTTATGATGTTTAGGTTTTGATCTTGACTATGTCCATTAACGGCTGAAAGTAGCTGCTCTAGCCCTTCTGCACCTCTTGATAGTAACACTGTGTCATCTGCGTATCGTAACTATGGAATCTCGTAACCCCCCCCCCCATCATAAATGGGTCGAAACTTTTAATGTTCACATCTTCTCGAACATTTCTCATTATACATTCCGCATATTTGTTGTACAGATAAGGTGAGAGGATACATCCCTGTCGGACTCCCTTTTGTACTGCAAACAAATCCGATGTTTGCCCAGATACTCGGATAGCGGCTTGTTGATCTTGGTATAATGTTTCAATACTTTTGTAGTTGGAAATTGAAAAGAGTAGGCTTAACGGCCGCTGCTCGGGCAAAATTTAAATTGAAAATCTACTCAAATTATTGTATGGATTCTCGCCCCACAGAGAATATGTTGCAAAAAATTGGACTGTGTGGCTATAACATTAGGTCTTGTTTATGTGGTTAGCGGAGCGGCATATTTGGCGCTTTGCTATAATTTACGCTTCCACCACCACGTAAAAAAAATAGGCGTTCGTATATTCCAGGGGCTAACAGATACTGGGATTGACCTGGCATGTCACCAGCCGATATTCACCCGCCCAAATAAATGGGCGTTCGTATATTCCAGGGGCTAACAGATACTGGGATTAACCTTTCATGTCACCAGCCGATATTCACCCGCCCAAATAAATATGAAACAAAGGAATTCACACCTTTCCACGACGTCTAACGACTCAAGTGGACTGAAGATGGATGGATTGTTTTGGACAGCCCCACTTAGTACTTAAATTCTCTTCTGGTCTTCCTCTATCCTTTTAATTCACGCTATTTTTTTCTTTGTTTGATTAAACGTTTGCCTTTCTGGACTCTACTGGAGAAGGCACGCTCTTTTACATCCCCGACTGTAGTCCTTTGGGCGAATCTTCTTCTTTTGTCCTACTGCCATACGACGCCGCAGACAGACATGGTGCATAGATTTCTTGTTATCGCCAAGTGGAAGGCTTATGCTGTCGTTAATTTTAACTTCCGGAGAGTGTCAGAGACAACCTCGATCCACCGACGTCGAGGTTTGCCCCGTGTTTGTTGACCGGAGACCTGCATATGATATGCTCTTGATGCAGGCTGGTCATAATGCATTATGACTAAATGACCAATGCACTTGTTTGTTGAGAGTCAATGTAAGATCTAACTGGGTTTATCCATATGTCTGCCTCAGCGTGGTGTTGCGGATTCGGTCACGGATTGTCTTTCCGGCTGCACCTTTCACACAGCGCATATCACAGCTTTTACCTTAATCTTACGGGTTTCTAGTAACATCTGATTACTCGTAGATATTCAACAAACCGCTATTCATCGTTAACACAAACTATTAACAAGTTACTGTCCCCACAATGTAGAAGGAGGCAAGGACTATTCCCATCCTTAAACATGGGAAGAACAACATGAAGCCAGGCAGTTACAGACCTATTAGTTTACTCCGCTGTGTGGGGAAACTAATGGAACGAATAGTTAGCATTAGAATAAGCTGGCATATAAAATTAAAAAAATACTTATCCCCCAACAAGCAGGTTTTCGTAGAAACAGATCGACCGAAGATCAGGTGATATATATCTCGCAGGAGAGGCAGTCTGGGTAGATCTAGAAAAAGCCTTTGATAAAATATGGAAGAGCGGTTACATAGATAACAGGACAGCAAGAGTGCAACTCCAAGGACACCTCAGCAAAAAGATGAAAATGGAACAAGGAGTTTCACAAGGTGGAATACTCTCACCCATGCTGTTCCTCATATATATCAATGATATACTCACAGAAATCAATAAAAGAGTACACAGTGCACTATATGCAGATGACCTGGCACTATGGACATCCGAAGAGTCTACACCTGTAGCGAGAAACCAAATGCAAGAGGCCCTAAATAAAATAGAAACATGAACCAACAAATGGCAAATCGCTATAAACGAAATCAAAGCCACGTACACAATATTCTCCCTATCTTCGAAACCTCAAGACGTGATCCTAAATGTAAATGGCCAGACTCTCCACCTTGCCATAAGTTCAATGTATCTAGAAATAACAATGGACCCAAGGCTGACATGAAGAAAAAAAAAACATAATGAAAAGAAAGCCACCAACAAAGCTAAGAACAGAATGGCGATTATGAGAAAGATATCAGACTCAACATGGGGAACTGACACGGGCACCCTAAAGAAACTACACATGTTATTTGAGACTAGTGTTAGAATACGGGATAGCAGCATGGTCCACAGCAACAAAGAATAATTTCCAAAAAATGTATACAACACAGAACCAACGTATACGTATCATCACTTGAGCTATGAGAACAACACCAATACATGAAATGAAGAAATGGAGAACATCACAAGAATCGAAAGTATGGAGACGCGCAGAGACCAAAAAACACTCCAGCAGAGGGAGAAGTTAAAACGAATTACAGATCTCCAAATATATGACAGGATAAATCGCATGGGAAAAGGGAGATTGAAGAGAAACCACTTCATATCAAAAACAAAAAGAACATGCAATAGCAGACTAAATCATAAGCCAGACAGTGGTTAGAGATTTATAACAAAAACATCAAAAATTCCAGCATGGAAAAAAGCCAAATCCCCCGAGATGATAGAAACCACAGAGGGAATAGGGAACTCAAATTTAGAAAGGAAATTTATCCCAGAAGAATATCTTAGGAGAGTATACCCACCAGAAACATGGATACACGTATATATAAATGGCACATCTTCTTCTTCTTCGTACGCTGTCAGATGTCAACCTTTATTTTTTCGAAAAAAGCAGCGGTCATCCTGAGGCTGTCGACACTGCCATAGAGCTTGTCTAGTGTTGCCACTGGTGATGGCCACATCTGCTTTCTCTGATCCTCGTATGTCGGGCAGTTTTGCAGCAGATGTTCAGCGGTCATTTTACCAGTACCGCACATGCATTCGTCAGTGCCACCTATCTTCAATTTATTGAATAGGTGGTACCTCAGTCTATTGTTAAATGGCCCATCTAACAAAGTGACATCTAATGGAGGTGGAAGGGTCTATTACAGGCTAAGAAGGTGAGTAGAAAAACTATAGGATCCCGTACGAACAATTTTCCAGCGTGGCTAAGGAGGGATATGCCCCTATAAGAGCTGAAATCTTTTCTGTTGCCTTTGTTTTTTTCAAATAGGGTGATATCGGGGCATATTGGCCAGTGTAAAGATGCGTGCGTATACCTGTTTGTAACGTTTTCCACTATGATAGTTTTGTATGACAATAGTTTTGGCAATGTTTTCTGTACGTGGAAAAATGGGTATACATAGACAAATTGCCAAGGTGTCCAATCAAACTGGACACGAAGTGATTTCAAACACGGCATTGTGACAGTAGGATATCACATCAGGCATTCCTGAATATCTTGGTGTCATCGTCCTCTTGGTATATCCCTTCCTCTTTTGCCTGGCACCATACCTTCCATCACCGTTCTCTCAAGACCGTTGTGTCTCTTGATGTGAAAAAAGTGTTTGCATTTTCTAGCCAAAATGGAATTGATAAACCAGTTCTCCTCTATGCTTAACTCTTGCCGAATGTCTGCATTTGTTTTTTTTTCTCTGTCCAGGGTATTTTGAGGATCTCTCTCTAACAATTTGACGCGAAGGATTCGATTCTTTGTCTAGAAGTTTTGGTAATCGTCCATGATTCACAGCCATAAGCTGCCACAGGAAAAACACAGGCTCTCAAGACTTTTACTGTTATCATTTTGTTGGTGCTCTGCCATAATTTCTTCAGGCTGTTCAGTCTCTGCATTGCCATAGCTAGTCTTCTTCTGATTTCTTTCGAGCATTGGCCCTTTTTGTAAATTCTGGAGCCCAGATATTCAAAATGTGTGACCTGATCTATTTTCTCACCACCTCCTGTAAATTTATACTAACATTGTGTTTTGTCAGTGGTCATTATCTTTGTTTTATTTATGTTTATGAACAGGTTTTGATCTTTACTATGTCCATTAACGGCTGAAAGTAGCTGCTCTAGCCCTTCTGCACTTCTTGATAGTATCACTGTGTCATCTGCGTATCGTAACTCTGGAATCTCATACCCTGCACTCGTAAATGGGTCGAAACTTTCAATGTTCTCGTCTTCTCGAACATTTCTCATTATACATTCTGCATATATGTTGCGGCTTGTTCATCTTGGTATAATGTTTCAATGAGATGGACTACATGCAAAGGAAACCCCATTTCCTTCATGATTCTCCACAGATTTTGAAGTTTTACCGTGTCGAACGCATTGGTGTAATCAATGAAACATGTGTACAGGTCTACATTAAACTCTCTACATTTTTCGTAGAAATTCCTTGAATTGAATATGTGGTCCCTGGTCCCTCTGTCTTTCATAAAACCTGCCTGGACTACGTGAATTTCAGATACAAACCTTTTCTCTATCCTTCTTAATAGGATTCGCAAGAGTATCTTGCTAACGTGGCTGATCAGCGCGATAGTTCGGTAGTTCGTGCACATCTTCAGATTGCCTTTTTGGGGAGGGAAATATAAATTGGTATCTTCCATGCTTCTGGCCACTCTGCACTGTGCCATATCTGTTTACACAGCTTGTGATAGACTCGAGCACTTGCCTTCCCTCCTGCTTGTATTAGCTCTGCTTGGATATCATCGCATCCTGGGGACTTTCCCATTTTCAGGCTTTTAGTACTTCTTCCAATGTTGGTTCAGGTTCTTTCTCTTCCTCTGGTAGGATTGTAACTGAGCGCTTTGTGCTATCTCCATACATGGTTCTGCAGTACTCTCTCCATCTATTCAGTATGTCTTTGGTTTCTGTTAATCTGTTATCCTCTTTGTCATTTATGACATGTGGAACCGGACGGAACTCCCTTGTCGGTGTTCGTATTGGCTTAAATGCATCTCTCTCTCTGCCTTGTTGCTGTAGGTTTTCTATATCCTTACACGTTTCTACTATGTATCTTCTTTGATCTTTTCTTATTTATCTTCTAACTTTTCTTGCGCAGTTTTTATATGCTGTGATGGTCCCCTTACTTCCGATTTGTTTTAATTGTTGCCTTTCTTCAATGAGTTTCTGTGTTTCCTCTGTTATATAGCTCTGTGTCTTGTGCAACATCTTGAGAATAATTTCTTTCGCTGTCGAGATCAAAATATCTCTTGCATACGATGTCAACTTCTCAGATGTTATCTCTTCCTGTACCGCAAGCACACATAGGGCGAGAGAAGGCATCCTTGTCTCACCTCGAAGCTGCCAGTCGGTACCCATTTATGAATTGCTCTGCTAACTGTATCTTTGTACATACTCTGTTAGACGTTTATGCACGTCTCTGATATTGTAGACCTTCAGCTTAGTCATTCAGTTGATTTCTAAACATTCCGCCACTACCAAGTGCATTAGCCTAAAAGTTGACCTGACATTTTCTAATATTTTTGCCAGCTCATCAGCAAAAATCACAGATCTCGACAGTGTGCTACCGAGATTTACCCATCCCCCCGTTTCTATTTTCAATGCAGCGAAGGGTCCTAAACAGCTCCATGAGAGATCATTTCCTAAATACTGACATCCAGCATTCCGGGATGTCGTTGACTCTGTGTCAATGCGAAAGTACGGATGGGCCGGCCATGTGGTCCGCATGACTGACAATTGATGGATGAGGATGGGGCCTTTCTGGTGAAAATACAGCTGCAACCGCCCATGTACTAGATGGAGAGATAGCCAGCACCACACGCCTTTAGACCGTCACGTCATTCCAAGGCGAAGGACAGGTACAGATACCAGCAGCTTTTGACTCCCTGGGATCAGGCAACCTTGCCTGACTGAATACCAGCAGCTTTTGACTACCTGGGATTAGGCAACCTTGCCTGACTGAATACCAACAGCTTTTGACTACTTGGGATCAGGCAACCTTGCCTGACTGAATACCAGCAGCTTTTGACTCCCACTCCCTGGGATCAGGCAACCTTGTCTGACTGAATACCAACGCTTTTTACTACCTGGGATCAGGCAACCTTGCCTGACTGAATACCAACAGCTTTTGACTACCTGGGATCAGTCAACCTGACCTGACTGAATACCAGCAGCTCTTGACTCCATGGGATGAGGCAACCTGACCTGACTGAATACCAGGATTCGTTGGAGTATTCTCATTTCTGTCCCCTGTTTGTAATTGTTGTTTATTTATAAGTCCTATCTGCTGGCGCTGGTTGGTTGATGACGTCAGTATCTTTTACGCTTATCATCAAACGAAAATTGTCACAATCAGCAGAATACGGGTCCACATTGATTATATAACACTGACGACCTTATTAGTAGTGACGCTGATGGATAAATGTGGACCATCCTTCATCTTCTAACGACCGTTGCTGCAAATAACGTCACATCCTAAAAATGGCAGTGCTGTTTGTGGATTACAAGTAAAAATCAATACTAGACATATTTAGAGTTTAAGAAAAAAACAATATAGCTCCAATAGAAACTGTCACTCCATCTTAAAAATAGTGGTCCTCATACAATAACGTCCCCTAACCCTCCCTAAAGTGTGGTCCCCATACAATAAACTCATCTAACCCTCCCTAAAGCGTGGTCCCCATACAATAAAGTCCCATAAAGTGTGGTCCCCATACAATGAAGTCCCCTAACCCTTCCTAAAGCGTGGTCCACATACAATAAAGTCCCCTAACCCTCCCTAAAGCGTGGTCCACATTCAATAAAGTCCCCTAACCCTCCCTAAAGTGTGGTCCCCATACAATAAAGTCCCCTAACCCTTCCTAAAGCATGGTCCCCCATACAATAAAGTCCCTTAACCCTCCCTAAAGCGTGGTCCACATACAATAAAGTCCCCTAACCCTCCCTAAAGTGTGGTCCACATACAATAAAGTCCCCTAACCCTTCCTAAAGTGTGGTCCCCATACAATAAAATCCCCCAACCCTCCCTAAAGCGTGGTCCACATACAAAAAAGTTCCCTAACCCTCCCTAAAGCGTGGTCCACATACAATAAAGTCCCCTAACCCTCCCCAAATCGGGACCACATACAATAAAGTCCCCTAACCCTCCCTAAAGCGTGGTCCATATACAATAAAGTTCCCTAACACTCCCCAAATCGGGACCACATACAATAAAGTCCCCTTACCCTCCCTAAAGCGTGGTCCATATACAATAAAGTCCCCTAACCCTCCCTAAAGCGTGGTCCACATACAATAAAGTCCCCTAACCCTCCCTAAAGCGTGGTCCACATACAATAAAGTCCCCTAACCCTCCCTAAAGCGTGGTCCATATACAATAAAGTCCCATAACCCTCCCTAAAGCGTGGTCCACATACAATAAAGTCCCCTAACCCTCCCTAAAGCGTGGTCCCCATACAATAAAGTCCCCTAACCCTCCCCTAATCGGGACCACATACAATAAAGTACCCTAACCCTTCCTAAAGCGTGGTCCAAAAACAATAAAGTTCCCTAACCCTCCCTAAAGCGTGGTCCCCATACAATAAAGTCCCCTACCCTTCCTAAAGCGTGGTCCAAATACAATAAAGTTCCCTAACCCTCCCTAAAGTGTGGTCCATATACAATAAAGTCCCCTAACCCTCCCTAAAGCATGGTCCCCATACAATAAAGTCCCCTGACCCTCCATAAAGCGTGGTCCATATACAATAAAGTCCCCTAACCATCCCTAAAGCGTGGTCCCCATACAATAAAGTCCCCTAACCCTCCATAAAGCGTGGTACATATACAATAAAGTTCCCTAACCCTCCCTAAAGTGTGGTCCACATACAATAAAGTTCCCTAACCCTCCCTAAAGTGTGGTCCACATACAATAAAGTCCCCTAACCCTCCCCAAATCGGGTCCCCATACAATAAAGTCACCAAACATGTCATCCAGTATGCCAGTATCTACTATAGGAATGTCTCTCAAACTTTGTGTGCTCATGTCACAAATGGAATCTGTTTAAATTTGTTGTGTCCAATTCAGCACATATAAATGGCCGTAGTGGCACACCAACATTGGGATAATATATTATGGGACCGTTGTTGGATGCCCAGAATGAGTAGGATTATTCTTTTATGTGCCCTTAAAAGGACACTAAGTGGCGGGTTGTCGTAGCTTTTCTCCCATCCCGAGCGTGCTGATGAAGGTTGGTTGGTATCCTCCAGGCGGTTGTGCTATGCTTGGCTTCATCTGCATGTCGCTCAGTACTACGAGCATCACATCGATCCCCCACCTCGTTAGCCAGGCTACCATGCAAACAGCCCCTTTCCAAGATGGCTACGGGGAAGCCGAGGTGAGGGTCTTGGCCAGAATATTTTACCTGACCCTAACTAACATGTCTGATCAGTATGTTTTGCCTGACCAGACGTTAGTCTTCCTTCCCATATTATGGAATAAAATGTACCAATCGGACACAACTGCAGTCACTGACAGACAGATAGAGCGACATGCAGATAGAGAGTGAGGACCAAAGCTGAAGCAGTGAATGAGTTGAAAGTAACTAGTAACTCATAACTGATTAAGACACTATTTCACCTACACGTGGCAGTCCTGGAAACTTCTTCCTCTTCTTCGTTCGTCTTCAGACCTCAACTTCAATGACTCTAATGAAGGCAGCGGTCGACTCAAGGCTCTGTACGCTTCCTCTTGGAAGGACACTGGCTGTTGCCAAATGCTACTTCTTTTTGTCGGTTTACAGTGAACAGGACTGCAAAATATGTTCTGCCTTCATAGGGTCTGTGCCACAGGCACAAAGGTCTGTAGTGCCAATCTTGAACTTGTACAGATGATATCTCAGTCTGTTGTGACCTGTGCCTAGCCGGAGAATGATCACCAGGTCTCGCCTGGAGAGTTGATGGTAGGCCCCGTTTTCTATGTGGCCAGGGTGGTCTTTTTCCCATTTTGCATTGTACGTTGCCCTGACGAATGCTTTAGTCTCCTTGTATGTGATTTCTGTATCACTCTGCTGCAGCACTCCTGCCTCTCTGGCGAGTCTGTCCGCCTCCTCGTTGCCTGGAATGTCGCAGTGGGCTGGTATCCACTGGACTATGCTTTTTTTGAAGCACTAGGACAGGCGTTCGAGCGAGTCTGCCAGAGCACCGAGTTCCCTCGATTTTTGTGCTGGTTCTTGAGTGCCATTAACACTGCGAGGGCGTCTGTGCAAATGACCACTTGCTTTTCTGCCTGCTCCTTATGGTCTATAAGGGTTTCAGCTGCTTGTCTCAGGGCACTGAAGTTGCTGCAGCGTCTCGCAGTGGCAAATGCTGCTGCGTATACTGTCCTGGAAACAGGCTGCAACCATGCAAAGATCAACGAGGTAAGGCAAACGTGGTCCCAAAAATTTTGTGCTGAAATCGGATGTGCCGAGCTGAAAAGTGTAGATATCGCAGTCTCGCTGTAAACTATGACACAACATCCCAAATGTTCTTTACGGGATGAGAACTGAAGAAGAACAACTTAACTTCTTTATACTGGTTTAGAAGATGCTGCATCGTCTGTATACAACCAGTTTCTTCTACTCCACTTGATCTAGAAACAGCTACGTGCATACAATATATTCTTGAATGCATTAACTGATCCTGTACCCACTATTTCCTGTGGCATTCACCTCTTTCTGACTAAATATTTTCTAATATCTAATCTGGACGTTTCTTTAACTAATGTGTAGCTGTGCCCTGTTCTTCTTGTCGTCGCTTGTACCTTGAAAATCTTGTTATAGTCTAATTTACCATTTCCCATGGGACGATGAGGCTAACGTGTGGTCAGGCAAAACATTCTGATCAGAGAATGTTAGCCAGGGTCAGTAGAAATATACTGGCCAAGACCCTCACCTGACCTCCTCGTTGGTTGTCCTGGAAACGGGCTGTTGTCGAGAACAACAGTCTGGTTAACAAGGTGAAGTTCGACGTGATCTCCGTAGTAGTGAGCGACATGCAGATGAAGCCAAGCATAACAAACCGCCTAGAGGACACCGGTCCACCTTCATCAGCACACTTGGGATGTGAGGAAAGCTACTGCAACCCGTCACTTCACACCCTTTTCAGGGCGCACATAAGAGTAACCTACTCATTATGGTCATTCACAACAACAACAACCATTTCCATTTTTATCTTATAAACATGTACTAAATCTCTTCAAATTATTCTCTTTTCTAGACACTGTAGGCCAGAATGTGTAGTCTTTCCTCATAACTATAATTCTGGAATCCCACTATCAGTTTCATTCTCTTCTGTGTATCCTTTCCAGCATGTTTATCTCCCCTCTATGATAAGAACTCCACACCTGTACCCAGTACTCCAATCTAGGTCTAACCAATGCTTTATACAGTTTCACTATCACCTCCTTGCTACTATGTTTAATATTTCTTTTTATCATACCTAACATTGCATTTGTCTTTTTTCACTGACACCTGGACTTGCTCACTCACCTTACTTGTCTGAGCTATTATAACCCGATGGCTCCTAGAAGATAAAGACTGATAAGCAATAAGAGGATGAAGAAAAATAGAGGGGTAGAGAGAAAGAGAGATAAAGCCACAATTAACAGTGATGACATATGACAAAAAAACTGACGTAATCACCATACGTCTTTATCGTAAACAGTATTATAATATTTATTATAGGCGGTACATGTGAACATGTCTTAAAGCTTGGTATCTGTTTTTTTTTTCAAACCCCACAAAATACAGCACAAACACAATCGAGGAAGAAGATATTGAGCAATATTGAAAAATGGTGCCTCATTTTGGAGCATATCAAAGAAGAAAGCTATCCACATTAACAACATTTGGTGCATGCATGAAAGTGGCAATGGATGAGATATAAAGACATAGTTATGGTCTTTCACTCGCTCCTTGAATAATATGCATTTTTTTAAAGGACAAACAAAAAACAGAACAATGACATACACACACACACACACACGACTGATACAGTACAACAAATTAATTTTTGAATATCTTTAGTCTGTTTTTTCACATCGAGAGTTTACAAAAAATTTAAATTTCATAACATAACACTTTCTGATTGTCTGTGGTGAATAGAAGGAATAGATGGTCCACTGGCAATAAACTTCAAATTTGAAAAAAAAAGCCAATACCCGGATATATATATATTAAACCCACGATATCCGTAGTTTTGATATCTGTGACCGCTGCCGAAGACAGATGTGTCAGACCGAAAGGTGCAAATATCACAGTCAAGCTGTAAACTAGCGACCCAACGCATTCCATTCTCTGGACGACATCCTGCTACTTGCAAAGCCCTGTTCAGTACTTGGTAGCGGGAGATTGAGAATAAACGCAGAAGAAGAAGAAGATATCTGTAATAATGAAGATATCTGATATCGCATATCAATATTGATTGTCAGAGCGCTCCATTAACAGGGCAAAAACTGACAAGGTTCGTGCACCAGTCCACCCTGATGGCATTATCTTCTATAGATCTATCCATCCAAACAAGCTCAAACTTTGTATAAAGAAGTCCTCACTAATTTATTTCCAACGGTAGAACCTGCTACAAATCTGATCATATATAGCAACCAACATACTAACACAGAAGCATATAATCTGTTTTCCATACAACTAAAAGTATCAACACAGTTTCTTACTGAATGGAAAATGTTTAAAATGAGTAACACATTTTCTTACTAACAATCTTTTAGTGTACACAAGGATGATACAGTAGAGCTGCATCTTACGCAGATTTCATCCAGGTGTAGGCTATCCATTATTACAGTGATTATTTCCCTGGTTGGTTTAAGCTGGGATCGTTATTAGGTTGAAAATAAGATTAAACTTGCCCATATAGTCAAGGTGTAGTGTGCACTTTGGTTTCTATTTGACCCTCAAAAGACTAAGACATAGACCATATCAGGATTTGAACTTATGTCTTCGGACTAAGAGGCTACTTTTATTTTTCTATTCTACTGATTGCTTTGATGTTGTCAAAAGAAGTTGTTATATGTATTTATATAGATCTACGCAACTTATTTCAAGTTATTATGTCATACCCTTCATGAGTTATGGGTATGTGATTAACTTGCAAACAGAATGACATATCGAGCTGATTTTTTCACTGATCATTCTATGGTCACTACTCACAAATGACACAATATATCAAGCTGTAATTTTCACTGACCATTCTATGGCCAATTTCTAGATCAACGCAACTTATTCTGCTCTGTCCCTCCCTTAATGAATTATGGACATATGATTATTTGGTCACATAAGGAATGTTGTTCACCTGCAAATACTGACATGATGAACTGTTTGCTCCTTATATAACCAGTCTAGTAATCTGAACCAAGGAGTGAGGAGATGGGTAGGGAGCAGGCAGGTTTGGGGAAAAAACGGATGAGGACACGTTCAGAAGTGAAAGAAATGGACGGAGGGACGGGTGGGTTGATAGGGAAGAGTATGAGGGTGAGAAAAGATGGGTGAGGGAAATGGGTTAGTTGACTTGCATAACTATCCTGGGAAATGCAGCGTAATACAGCTAGTATTTATATATATATATATATATATATATATATATATATATATATATATATATATATATATATATATATATATATATATTGTAAGCCCAACATAAGATATGACGCTCCTGTACTTACAAGTCTGGCAGTTCAGATCTCCTACATGGGCTTGGGTGAGTGTGTGGGAAGGGCAGCGGCTGCATCGCGAGGTGGTTAGTAACACACATGGAATCCTAAACATGATTTCTTCAGGTTCATCAAGGCAGCGCCCTTTTTGGATATTCATCCAATTTAAAAAAAACGTGTGTTAAAGTCAGATGCACTGGGCTGTAAGGTGCAAAATCACTGTACAATGCACTCCACCTTAGGAAATAAGGTGAGTAATGACGCACCCAATGCACTTGGTGCAGGACAGATGACTTACACTCCCCATCATGCTGAACGGCATAAGTGGAAAGAAAACTAATTAACTAAGGAATGGTAAATATTTAAAATATAATACAAATAATTTTAGAATTAATAAAAAGAATCTACATCATCACCAGAAAGCGGGACAGGTCGGCCATACGAAAGAATACAACATCCCAAAGGTATATTATGTCTCAGAGTGCTAACTTTGCCTTAGTGACAGCTGCTGTCTACAATCTCATTAAGAGATACACATATTTCAAACTGGTGTTTCTAAATGATCGAATTTGGAGAAAACAGTTGTGGAAAGCTATGCTCCAATGGGAACCAAACGGATTCACTTTAAGCTAGATTAAGTGAAATTCACAAGGATTGCATTTATGCTAGATCAAATGAAATTCACAGAGATTCAGTTGAAGGTAGATTGAGTGAAATTCACAAGGATTACATTTAAAACTAGATAATGTGAAATTCACACGAATACAGTTTAAGCTAGATCAAGTGAAATTCACAAGGATTACATTAACACTGGATCAAGTGAAATTCACAAGGATTGCATTTATGCTAGATCAAATGAAATTCACATTGGTTCAGTTTACACTAGATCAATTGAAATTCACAAGGATTACACTGGATCAAGTGAAATTCACAAAGATTCAGTTAAAATTAGATCATGAATAATTCACAAGGATTACATTTAACGCTAGATCAAGTGAAATTCACAAGTGACTATTATCTTTACCATTAGTATACCATTTTCTGGATGAATCCTCCCATCTGAATAGCATCTCAACATTACTACAGCAGCTGTGAAGATTATATCTTTTATTTGCTTACAAAAAGAGATACTTATAACGACCTTCACTCAGTGCCAGATTAGGACTCTGTGAGGTCCTAAACCATATAAAGACTGGAGATCCCTTTTTGCAAATAATCACACTAGAAGGTCTCCCAAAACGTGAAAACGTAAATGGGTATGCCTTTATTGATAACATATTCGCATTAAGCTGACATTTCCGAGGCGCTTGTGAAGATTGTGAGGCCCTAAGCTGAGGTTTATTTATAGCTTAGCTCTAAATCCTGCAGTGCCTTCATTTTGATCAACTACATGCATTATGATCACTATACATCCACCAATCACAGCTGTCTAAATTCAAACATCCACCAACCACAACTGTCTAGGTTCATCAATCCACCAATCACAACTGTCAAGGTTCATCAATCCACCAATCACCACTAATTATGTCAACTGGTTCATAATAAATGTGAGTGCTAAACCAATCTTACTGTAGCATTTAATTGCCTTACATATATAGTTTTCTTGTGTTTTTTCCAGCATATTTTCATAAAGCATAAATGGTTGGCTATTTATACTGCTTTTGTACTTTAGATTTCATATTAAGTGTCTATATTTAAACTATACTCCTACTTCAGAAAATAAGGTGTATTTCTATATTTAGACTATACCCCTACTTGAGACAATAAGGTGTATTTCTATTATTAGATTATTCCCCTACTTCAGACAATAAGGTGTATTTCTATTATTAGATTATTCCCCTACTTCAGACAATAAGGTGTATTTCTATATTTAGATTATACCCCCTACTTCAGACAATAAGGTGTATTTCTATATTTAGATTATACCCCTCTACTTCAGACAATAAGGTGTATTTCTATATTTAGATTATACTCCCCTACTTCAGACAATAAGGTGTATTTCTATATTTAGATTATACCCCCCTACTTCAGACAATAAGGTGTATTTCTATATTTAGATTATACTCCCCTACTTCAGACAATAAGGTGTATTTCTATATTTAGATTATACCCCTCTACTTCAGACAATAAGGTGTATTTCTATATTTAGATTATACCCCTCTACTTCAGACAATAAGGTGTATTTCTATATTTAGATTATACTCCCCTACTTCAGACAATAAGGTGTATTTCTATATTTAGATTATACCCCCCTACTTCAGACAATAAGGTGTATTTCTATATTTAGATTATACTCCCCTACTTCAGACAATAAGGTGTATTTCTATATTTAGATTATACCCCTCTACTTCAGACAATAAGGTGTATTTCTATATTTTGATTATACCCCTCTACTTCAGACAATAAGGTGTATTTCTATATTTAGATTATACCCCTCTACTTCAGATAATAATGTGTATTTCTATATTTAGGCCGTACTCCTTCTTCAGACAATAAGGTGTAATTCTATATTTGGAGTATACATGAAAAGTGTGGACAAATTTTCCATCATCAAATAAACATTGCTGACTGTATCCTGGAGAAATATCTAACATTCTCAAGAATGAAACAATGGCACTAGCAATACAAAATAATGAACAATTAGAACGTCACAAGAACGAATACTCATGCCAAATGTAGAAATGCAGGCAGAGATGTCATAATGCAGATGGCGGATAGGGTATGTAACAGAGCTGCTGATTGGCTGATTTTAACTGTAATTTAGGTACACAGTCTTTTATTTGAAAATTTTGAGGCCAGAACCATTTCGGAATTACAATTTTATCAGATTTCAGAATGGTAGTTAAAGGGGTGGTGGAGTGCATGACCAAATGGTTTTGATGCCTGTCTGCCTACAAGGAGGGCAGTAAATCGAATCCCTGGTAAGGCATATGTTGCTTTTCCTGTGAAATAAACAAACACAGCCAGAACACGACAGCAGTGGCAAAGAGGACTGTAGGCCTCTGCCTAAAAACCCCTCGACTACACCAGTAGTGATAATAAAGTCGTACAACGACAGTCAGAGGGATGTGAGGAGAGAGTGTGGGACAGAAAGTTGATAAAAACACATACAGTGTGAGATGCAGCTCAGTGGCCACACCAGGACAAAAAGAAAGCGATACGAACGTTATGGCCACAAGGCCTTTGTCAGGGAAAAATAAAAATACCCAAACGAAAACATGATGCAAAAATTAATGGTTCAAGTTGACTACCCTTACAGGATGTGCCAGGAAAGTGTGAGACATGACATGCCAGTTATGAAATAGAGTGGACCAAACCAGAAATGGTTAATATGATTGCATACAATCAAAGACAGATAAAATATGAATAAATCACAAAAAACAGACTTCAGGAAAAAAATCCCCAATATCAAGGGACACTCATGTACAAAAATATGGGTTTACAATTCAATAAATAAACAATAAAACAGATGACAAGCTCCGAACTTAAACAAGTCAGAGAATTAGAATACTTGGGCAGCGTGTTCACACAAGATGGAAGGGTAGATAGAGAGAAGAATCAAGAACACAGAAAACTAATGCAGTTTCTTATCAGCTCTCACCATTACTAAGCTACAAACACAATCCAATGAAGACAAAAAAACAGCTGATAAATTGTATTTGTATACCAACTCTCTGCTACCAGTGTCAGACATGGACTCTCATCAAGGCACAAGAAAGAAAAATCATGGTATGCAATATGAGGTGTTTGAGAAAGGCTGTTGGGGTCACAAGGCTGGACAGAGTACGAAACGAAGTAATCAGACAAACGGTGGGGGCAACACCGTGCATGGAATACGTAGAAAGGCACAGCATAAAATGGTTTTTAACAACTGACAAGAATGCAACTAAAGGTACTAGTTGCTCGTATTTACAATACCAGACATCAGGGTTGCAGAGCAAGAGGCAGACCATGAAAAAGATGGATAGATGGTGTCAGTGAGACACTAAAGAAACACACAATGACAACAACATCGTCGACAAAGCTGGCATATGACAGAAAACGACACCTATCCACAATGTCAAATGACACAAGTGGATAGAAGATGATGATGACAAGGAGAGAATGTGTGGTAGAGTAGATAGGACACTGATTTCTGGACAAAGGGAGAAATGATTCAAAATCATAGTAAGACATCCTTTTTTCTTTTGGAGGTAAAAATAAAAATTGGGCCTTTACATTATGTAGTGACTGTAGGTGTAAGTGGCCTTTATTCATAAGCCCTACGATCCTTTCGGTGGAATTCAGTGAAGGGACTAAACATCAGAATGCCCTGGTTTTTTTTTTTTTTTAAACTGCGGAAATTAGGTCAAGAATTTAGTGGGTATAGGTAACAGTGTATTAGTCAATCAATCCATCAATGTCCGTCGCTCCTTTTGAGGCACAGAAAGTTCAAACTTTGAGCGGCTCTTTCTGCCTCTCTCCAGTTGAGGTCCAGCGACTAAAGTTAATTTTCTCGTTTCTTCTTCATGTGTTTCTTGGTCTACCTATCTTCTTCCCCTGTAGATTCCATGTCAGAGCCTGTCTAGCCAAGTTTGATGGTGCTTTTCGTAGCGTATGTCCTATCCAACCCCATTTCCTAGATTTGATTTGTTGCTCCACTCCGTGTTGTTGTCTTCATTTCTCACCAGTCTATACCCATTATCCTCCATATACATTACTTGACGAATGACCTGATATTTCTCTGTATTGCCTTTGTTGTTCTCCAAGTTTCTGCTCTGTACAGGAGTACAGGGTTGACATTTCAACTAAACAATCTTAATTTGGTATTAGTTTTTATTTCCCTGGATTTCCATATGTTACTCGGTAACGGGGATGCTGTCCTTGCCTTTTTAACTATAGCCCTTACACCTGCCTCTGTGCCCATTGATGTATCAAAGGTGTTGCCCAAATATGTGAAGGTGCCCACTTCTTCCAGTGCCCAAACTCCAAACTGGCTCTTTGCTTAAGGTATTGATTGTTTTCTTCGATCAACTGACGCTTCTAGTCCAGTGAGGTTCCCAAAGGAGGCTGTGCGTTTCAGGTCTTCACCTGAAATATGGTCACTCTTCCGGGCCAGTCTTCCTCTCGTTGGTCTGCATAAGTGGGGCAGTCCTGCAGGAAATGTTCTGGTGCTTGCATTGGTGCTCCACAATCACACGTGGCGGTGTCTCTAAGACCCATTCTCTGGCAGTGGGCTAAAGATCTTTGTCTGTCAAGTTTGTCTATGCCGCCATGTTCTGGTCTGTATTCATTGTACTGGTCTCTAAATTCTGTCCTCACGGATTGTTTTATTGGTGTCTTTCCTTCTTTATAGCTCTATAGATGCCAAGTCTGCATGCCGCCACTTGAGGCGAGCTCATCTGCCTTCTCATTTTCAAAGATCTCATATTGGGCTGGAATCTATTTGTTTGGGACAGCAACCCAATGTTATATTTGATTTCATGCAAGGTCTATCTTGTTTGGGTTTTGAGATGGCATGGAGTCTGTTAGAATGACTGTTGTATTGTAGTTGTCTTTTGGCTGATAAGAGTCTGAGTTTCTGCATGTACAGCTGTTGCTTCAACTCTGAAATTGGGACAGGTCTCTACTGCCGGTCATCGTTAGGGGTTCAATGTAAGTTGATGATTTTAAACAACTTGGTTTTATTTATGTTAATAGTTAGTACCGGTTTGGCGAAATGTTTTCTCACCTAATTTAGTTTTCTTGCATCTGGCTATGGTTGTGTGCCAGTAGTACGAAGTCGTCTGTACAGTCCAGGTCCTCTAACTGTGACAATTACGTATTTAATGCATATTGGCAAATATTGCTCATTGTGTTTTTTATATTGAGTGGAATAAAGTGTTTTTCTATGTAACGACACGCTTCGCTCTTCTGCGTGTTTTTGTCACTCCAGATCGTGGAGTTTAGGTCCAACGCTGCATTCAGTTTACAACTAGCTTTTAGGGGAACCTGGATCCGGTTATGTGCGGTACGGTTTCAATAACAAAGGTTTTTACATGGCAAGGTTCCCAGCCACATTATCTGGTCACATAGCTGTAAATAGGTACCTGACTTACTTTTTAGGGAAGGTAATGCAATGAAAATGGTAAATGGACACGCCAGCTCTAAACCGCTAAGTCTCTGGCATTTCATTCCTGATGACAGTGTCTGCTATGGAGCTACGTTGACCTTACTATTTATTTACATGTAGAACTTTCAGTTGACCAAACTGTAAATGGTTACCTAACCTAATAGTTCCCTAACATATGTTTAGGGAAACAAAAGCATAGAGGAAGGGAACTGGCCACCCCACCACACACAAGATGTGGCTGAGTAAAATTAAGTCTGTAACACATCATCCCCAATGGCAGTTTCTATTTTGAGGCCGTATTTATAAAGCTTTCAGTATTACCTCAAACTTGAACAAGACCATACTTATCTAAACACCCGTACATATACCGATACTTGCCAGAGTGTCGTAACATTACAAGATATATTATCAATGACTGACATACAACAGACATAACACACCTACACAGTGTTTTGCTCTGCGTGTATCGTGTCTGGCATGTTTAGCACCAAACTTTTATCTTTAGTGTGCGGATCCGACCTCAATGAAAGGAACTTTTTGGTTTTCAGAAATTCGGATAAGAGATTGTGTACCTGTATGGCAAGGGTCTCAAACACGGACCCCCTTGAGGGTCATGATAGTCAGTTAATGATGCAGGGGAGGGGGCAGCATGAAGACAATTGTTATGGCTATTGGTTGGATGAAGTCGATTACGATTGGATTATAGCCAAAACTTGCACACGTACTCGATAAAGACGATTTGGTAGAAACACAGTTTTTCTGTTAATTGACCTACTAAAATTGACCCACAACTCATTTTTCTACCATCTTTGTAACCTAGGCTCGTATTTGCCCTTCCCTTACCATCATCTAATATTTATTCGGTGCTTTCTCTTTCATAATCCCCATTGATTCTATGATATTAATATTTATATTTCAACTAATGTAGTTGACTGCATATCTTCTCAAACGTATACTATCTCTAATCTCAGATTGTGATGGCAATTACCTTTTGGGCCACAGAGTAAGGCTTGGTGGGCCGCTTGTTTGAGACCCCTGCTATATAGCAAATGGACCCATGCAAATATAGGCAGGTGGAATATAAAATATACACATCATTGGATATATATTTACAAAGTATACACACATGTTGACAGTTAGAAACGCATGTTTATTTCTTCTGCATTTGAATAATGCATATGACAGTGTGGATATAAAAATATAGAATGTATAAATATAGTAATAATAGTAGCGATAGTAGTGGTAGTTGTAGTATATGTATACAATCTTTGGTAGCAACAAGGATTAGCAAAATGGAGATGAGTGAGCGCTGACCTATCCCTTGTGGATTTCTTCCAATCATCAACTTATGGGCTCTAATATGTGTGATAAATCTACAGGAACCTTTCTAGTCAGTGTCCATAGCAAACACTGGGTCACATCCATGGATTGATGTCAGGATGGCGTGGGCTATAGTGGTTAAGTGATACGGCTCACAACCCAAAAGTGCTGGGTTCGATCCCCATCACAGCACCGGCTGTTACCCCGGGGAAGCAAACCCTTTGAAAATGCAGGAGAAAGCAGACCCTTACATAAAATGCATGCTAAAGTTGGATGCACTGGGCCGACAGGCGTGAAATAAAAGCGTAGTGCAGCGCACACCGCCTTGGGGAATAAAGAAATAAGTCAAACGCCAAAATAAAAAAAATAATCCGTGGATAGATTGGAGTGGATTTGTCAACTTTGGGAGCAAACAAATATAATTTATTGCAAGTAATGTTAGGCGGATATCTAAACCACGATAACTTTCATTTTTGCTATTTTGTTTTTAGGTAGCTATATAGAAGCACACATATAATATTATATACCGTACAAAGATGAAACCTACGTTACGATTAAAAGGCCTCAAACGGGGCAACGAACTAATTTTGTTGGTGTTCGTTGCACCTGATGAAGATTGTTTGGTCATAATGTAGCTTTCGTATCTGTTTTCGTCCTAACATGGTATCTGACTAAATTTATAAATGTTTTTACACTTTAATTTAATTCACAGTGCCAACGCAGCCTTGCTGAATTTTTACATTTTATTTTACCATATCTCAAATTTATTTTTCTGGTAATAATCTTGATAATTGTATTTCCATGCAACTGGTACCAGCTTGAACCCTTTGTATTTTATTTTATGTTGCTAAAAACATCCTGAGAAAAGGCCCATATGTTTTACGGAGTCTATAAACTTCACCAGACTACCGAAGGGGTCTAAATCCTTCACAACACTCCTAAATGGACCCGTAGGGTTCTTCTCTTCTTGTTCTGTTTGGGCTCCTTATAAAGCAGAGAGCCACTACTGAAGTTATGCATAACAGGAAGCCTACATCAAAGAACTGCATATGATTATCATAATATAAGTAGGCACGAGCAGATTGTCATACTGCGCCTCAGAACGGGACACAACCGACTCAGCAGCCACATGTATACAAAATTTAGGATTGGCAGCTCAAGTATGTGTACATGTGGACAGGCACCCCAGACTGTGGAGCATATACTTCAGGACTGTCCAGAGTATGAGATACTGAGGCGGACATACTGGCCAAGAGAAACAACACTGGAAGGGAAACTATATGGACCTATGTGCGAACTGCAGAAGACAGTAAGGTTCATACAAGAGACAACTTTGCAGATGTAGAATGAAAGAAGAAGAAAAAAAAGAACTGCATGTGTCTTGCAGTATTGCTTCCTATAGTAATTTCTTTCACATGATGAGGTTGCTAGCCCCATGCATAACCTTCTTCAGTCACTTTCTGCGTCCTAACTGAAAGGTCTATTCTTTTCTCCCAGGGTGTCCTCAGACTTCATTCAGCAAACTGAAATGTGTCGTTCAAATGTCCCGCACTACACGCCGAATGATCTTCCCTTCCTAGCACTTAGTCCTTCTGATGAGATTCATTTTAGTTCAAGTGCCATCTCTGCATCGAAGTTCGGCTGTAGTGGATCTCCAGTTCTCCTGCCGTAATGGTGCAATCGAACAGGCTTTTCCCAGTTTCCTGATGTTATCCACCCACTTATAACGTTGTCTGCCTCTTGACGACTGCCTTCCACCCTACCAAATAGTATGGTATTCAGCAAAAATGTATGACTTGTTATATAGTCAAAATAACTTAACTGCCTAACCTTGATTTCAGTCATTAATTCTCTTTTCGTCAACGAAATCAATACTTCCACATTTGTTATCTTCTCTTTCCAAGAAATGCGACCCAATCTTCTAGACACCCACATTTCAAAGGCTTTGATGCTCTTTTCCATCTTGATATTCAGTGTCCATGTTTCTGCACCATAAAGTAGTGACGAGTATACATAACACCTGACAATTCCCATTTCAATTTATGATTAATCTGTTTGGATATCAGTATGTGTCGCATGTTACCGAATACCATCTTAGACATACCTATTCTCTTAATGATTTCTTATTCCCAGCTGACTTCTTCCGTTATCATATGACCTAGATAAGGGAATCTCTGCACCTGTTCTAGTAGCTGATCTTTTATTTTGTATCTGCATACATGGTTTCATATCACTGATGAAATGTGTATATGCCATAATATTGTAATGAATACAGAAAACCTTACTGGCCATATCATGACCTTGACATAATAAATATGTGGATATAAAGTGTGACGGTGCAGATGAGCAAAAGGGAAGTACGAGATGACTCCAAAAATTTATTGCAATAGGTTTGTCACAGGATCATTGATTAATTTGAGAAAGGACTGAAGGCCTAACCGTTACGATTGCCTTAAGAGAGGTGACACGCAGGACAATTTACAGGACGTTTGAGGTGACACGCAGGACAATTTACAGGACGTTTGAGGTGACACGCAGGACAATTTACAGAACGTTTGAGGTGACACGCAGGACAATTTACAGGACGTTTGAGGTGTCTGCAGCGCAAACTTATTGCAGTTGTTTTCAAGCTGGTCGATTTATTGATTTAGAGAAGAACTGGAGGAATAAACATTAATGACAACTTAATGAAGGTGTGAGATGTCTAGTAAAGTAACGTAACCCACAGCATTACTGCCGTAGGGGTGTGAAGTGTTAGCAATCTCACATTTCAAAGGCTCGGCTATATGTGGGCAGTAGCCATCTCCTCTCCCTCGCCGCTTTTACTTCCCGGCCTGAACCGGTGCCCGTTTAAGGCTGGGTCGACCCGGGAGCCATTGCGGTCTGAAAAAAAATTACCGCCTCAACTGGGGAATGAACCCAGGACCACTCAGATGCAAAGCCAGCACGCTAACCACTGCGCTACGCGGCTCCACTAACAGATGTCTACATACATTTATTTAAATGGCTTTCTGGCGGGCTCATTTGCGGAAAATTAGCATGGAGTTTAAAATTAAGACATAATTCTGCGCAGCAGCGAAGTATTTGACAGATAATTTATTAAAATTGTTTTGTCAATGATTAATTATTTTGTGGGAGGCACTAACCTTTAGATCATCTTTCGGAGAAAATGTGACAGTTCATTGGTTAATTATTCCCTGTAAAAATATCACATCTGGAAAAATAACAATTAAGTATCTCCCGAGCTTTGAGTAAGGGACATTAATGATGAACAGAAGAAATCCACAACGTGACTTTCAGCTGTCTGTTTAAAAAAATCAAGTTTGTTAAAACTCACTTTATGAGTTTACATCAATATCTTTCAGTGGACACCACCATGAAAAGCCCGCACACTGTAAGGTCACATCTCACAACAAGTGGTGTTTGAAGGAAAACAACAAAAGTCCACAGGAAAAAAAAAACTGTAAAAAAAAAAAAAAATTCATACAAAGTCACTCGCTGATAGACTTTCACACAAAAATCACGTGTGAAAATTGAAAAACAAACGGGCAGAACCCTACCACAACAGAGTGAGCAAATAGTCCTTGGAAAAAAAAAGATGTAAGTTATATGTTGTTGTTTTTTTTACCCATAATATTTGCAAAATTCATGGCATTTAAAAAAGAATGTGTACATAACAGGAAATGTAAACGTTGAATGGTTGTAAAATAAAGGAGATGAGGAACTTGTTATGGACAAACAATTAAATGGTTCGGTTCATATGTTGGAACAGCTTGCACTTGCTCTAGAAAGGCCATGTAATGGGTTCGGTTCATACGTTGGAACAGCTTGCACTTGCTCTAGACAGGCCATTTAATGGGTTCAGTTCATACATTGGAACAGCTTGCATTTACTCTAGACAAGCCATTTAATGGGTTCAGTTCAAACGTTGGAACAGCTTGCACATGCTTTAGACAAGCAATGCATTAACTGCCTCAACAGTTTGAGTGAGCAAAGAAATGAGCTTGAAAGCTAATCTGAAATCTAATCAAACTAAAAATAAGACTAAAAAAGCTAATCTAAAATCTAATCAGATTTGACTATTTTTGACAATTATAAAATCAATTGACATCTAATTGCAATGCTAGTTACTCGACAAAGCAGAATTTGGAATCATATCCAAACACACTATTTGAAGTCTTCATGGAAAAACTTAGTAAATATAAATCTTGTTAACATGCCAGTGTGGCATTTTTGGAATATTGTGTTTAGCCCATATTTTCTTTTTACTTACGGAGCATTAGGGGTGATGTAGTCAACATCATGCCAGCAGCCTTTACTTTCACAAACTATTCTGGTATCCAATTTTTGAGGTTGGGTCAACCCCAGGAGCCGTTTTGCAATAGCAAAAACCCCACGCCAACTGGGGACCGAACCCTGATCACTCCGCTGAGAAACTAGTGCACTAATCACTGCGCAATCTCAGCTTATCTTTATTTCTAAATGTTGTTGGTCGGTGATTCTAAAACAGATGTTGCCCAGGATGTAAGAATGAACATAATTTATAAAGGGGGAGTGCCATCCACTACAGTTTAAGAACTGCTGTTCCGTTTCAACCGTTCCTGAAATCATTAAATATCCATATTTGTTTAGTTTATGCCTAGGAATACTAACATGACTGCTGCCACGTAGCTAAAGGCTATCTATAGCACGTCCTTTATTTTGTAATGTTGACTTCCTGCGGCTGGCTTACTAGGCCTTGGGGAAAGTAGGTTGAGTATTCTGTTCTCTGGACAACATCTTGCTACTTGCTAAGCCCTATTCAGGGTTTGGTAGCATGAGATTGAGAACGAATGCAGAAGAACGGAAGAGTAGGTTGCGTATAGGGTAGGAATTTTACTACTTCGTAGATTTTTTGCATGGACAGCGGCTAACAGCCTATTTTTTAAATTGATTTTTAACTGCCAAAGGTTTGTTTTCATGGGCTCTCCAAATTTTTCGCCAATCCCCAATATGACTCGACACTGATCTCTCCTCCCTTGAGACCAAGGGATGATTGAGACTTGTGGGATTCAAATACCCACATATATAAATAGGGCCAAACGAAGATGGTGTAGCATAGCGATTAGGTTTTTGAGATCTGTCTATCCGGTCACTCGTCGCGGGAGACCGGTTATACCAGTGGATCACAAGGATGTGTCTTTGGCCACACACGTAGAAGGTCTCAATGTGTCTATGATCATCATCATCATTGACATCTCAGTATCTGTAGACCATGGTACGCTGTGAGTTTTGTCCAGCCGTCTCCTGGATTTCGACACAGTCTGCTATGACTGTAAAGGCTGATCCACGAATGGCAGTCCCTGACAAAGATCGTACAACCATGATGAGGAGGCTGGCTTGCCGAGGTGTCCCCTGATATCTTCATTCTTTCTCTTTTCTGAACAGCCAGAAAGTCTTCACGATCGTTGGTCTTCCAAATGATTGTCTCTAAACAGCTCGATCCTGAACAACCATCCCCTAGCCTTGGGTGGGATGTCGCTCTGATTACTCCGCAAAATATTCCAGGTTCTGAAAGCGTACAGCAGGATGGGGAGGACACAGGTTATGTAAATCCATAGCTTCGTTTTCAGTGAAAGTCTCCAGTTGCCCAGCCTCGATGCAGGACATTCGTATAGGCAGAAGCCAAGCCGATTCTATGAATGACATCTGGCATTGACACCATATTAAAACATCTTTTGCTATCTTTGTCTGCAATGGGGAACTATTATTACTATTATTGGGATCAAGATGCTGAGCAGCGCATGAGCTGCAGTGGTCAGCGACCCATAACTGACTGCTAGCGCCAGGGCCAGCGAACCATAGCTGCCAAGACCCTTCTACACCTCCACGCGGTGATCCTGGATAACAGGCTGCAGCAGGGCAGACTGGCTAAGGAGAAGGGGTCGAAGAAGGAATGCTAACTCGGTACTCAAAAAATGCTTGCTGAAGTCGGATGTGTTGGACCAAAAGGTGCTAATATCTCAGTCAACCTGTAAACTACGACATAACGCATTCCGTTCTCTGGACTACATTCTGCTACTTAAGCCCTTTCAGGGTTTGGTAGCGGGAGATTGAGAACGAACGAAGCCAAGCCAAGCCAAGCCAGCCAGCCATTACTATTATTAAAAGATCCCTACATGGATTCTCTAAAAATGTGCCCATATATATCATCATCATCATCAAAAGATCACACAACAGTTTAATCCAATCCATCTTTTCAGAACATAAAATGTTACGCAGCCATCCACTTGCCTGGTAAGTTTTGTAGTAGGGATGGTTATGTCTGCTTCATTCTGTTCATTCTGCTTCCGTTTATCTGTTTGTTCTATATTTATGATTCTGTCTTTCAGAAAGAGTACTTTTACAATTTTATTTCTGGGGTCGAAGATGCAGCACAATGAAGGAATTGACAGCAGCCAACAACTCACAGCTGGCTGTTTGCGGCGTCAGGGTCAGTGAACCAGAGCTAACCAAGACTTTACAAGCTGCGGCCTTGAAAACAGGCTGAATTAGTGTAGAAAATAGAGATCGCAGTGGGAAGGCAAACTCGGTGACGAAGTAAGCCAGCTGAAATCGGATGTGTTCAACTTGAAGGCGCAGATTCGCTGTAAACTATGACACAGCATTCTTTTCAGAACAAATGCCAAAGAAGAAGAAGAGTACAAGCTCTTCCGATCCCCGTAGTAGTCTGCGACATGCAGATGAAGTCAAGCATAACTGCCTGGGGGACCACAGTAAACCTTCATCAGCATGCTAGGCATGTAAGGAAAGCTTCTGCAACTCACCACTTAAAGTCCTTTTCAGGGCGCACAAAAGAGTAAACCTACTCATTGTGGGCATTCAAAACAACAACAAGTCCTTTCTACCAGCCGAGCTTAACAGGTAGATCTTTTTGACACCTTTTTTCTACCAGTGAGACTTTATCTAGTTTTTCTACCAGTGAGACTTTATCTAGTTTTTCTACCAGTGAGACTTTATCTAGTTTTTCTACCAGTGAGACTTTATCTAGTTTTTCTACCAGTGAGACTTTATCTAGTTTTTCTACCAGTGAGACTTTATCTAGTTTTTCTACCAGTGAGACTATCTAGTTTTTCTACCAGTGAGACTTTATCTAGTTTTTCTACCAGTGAGACTATCTAGTTTTTCTACCAGTGAGACTTTATCTAGTTTTTCTACCAGTGAGACTATCTAGTTTTTCTACCAGTGAGACTTTATCTAGGGTTAGAAAGATTGACCTAATTCTGTCCAGTAACTACTTAAATACAAGGGAATCAACAAGAAACCAAGGCCAAGCAGGTGTATTGAATCTCCCTTTACAAATGTCAATCCTTAGTGTACATGGTTTCCCTAAGTGTACACCATATTGTTACATGTTATATTGCAAATATATATATATGACTTTTTTTTCCAATCCCGATTACCTGGGTTTCCAACGTAATGCAACACCATTAAACAATAGATCAAATCAGTCTAATGTGTGTGCAATCATTGATTATTTATTACTCACTGGCACCAACAATGGTTGTGATCGTTTTGCTTTAGAAAATTGGTATCTGATAGACTCTGCGTACGCATTTCCACCAATCTAATGTCAATCATGAAATCCGCTTTTTGTTGACACATTTCCATCAGTCCACTGTTAATCAGCAATACTTTTAGAAGCTTCTATATTTCATCATTAGATACTTATTAAGTTACTTATTAAGCCATAAATGAAATAGGCCCTGTTTCAACTACACTAACCAAATAAAAAAAAAAAAAATTTATTAAAGTGTACACTTTAAAAAAAATCATGTACAACTTTTTCTCTCTTTTGTACATGTTTTATTGTTCGGGACTTCCTCTGGCACAAAGTTGACAAGTTTATAATCTGAGGATACACATCTTGCGTTTGATCTAATTCATACGACTGAGCAATGAATGGAATGCTTTAACTGTCAGCTCCGTCAACAGACTTTACATTAAACTCTACACAGTCAACAATGTATGCATGACCTTGTCGACATATACAGTCTAGCTTAAGGGATGTTCTGGTTTAATGAATGGCAATCGCCCATTTCAGTTTCAATGAAGTTCTAACTACTTAAAAAACACACATGATTGAGATAACACTGCAATACTTCACGAACACGTCTTTCAGTCAAGAAATCAACATTTCTGTTTGAGTTTCCCAACAATTCTGAGCTCAGTAAAATGAAACAAGTCAGTTCAGCAATATTTACCTCAGAACTCAGATCTACAACATTTTTATTCAGCAATATTTCAGAACTCAGGCCTATAACTTGTATATTCAACAACATTTACCTCAGAACTCAGATCTATGAGGTGTTTATTCAACAATATTTACCTCAGAACTCGGTTAGATCTATAACTTGTATATTCAACAATATTTACCTCAGAACGATTTATAACGTTTTAATTCAGCAATATTTACCTCAGAACTTGGTTAGACCTATAACTTGTATATTCAGCAATATTTACGTCAGAACTCAGATCTACAACTTGTATATTCAACAATATTTACCTCAGAACGATTCATAACGTTTTAATTCAGCAATATTTACCTCAGAACGATTTATAACGTTTTAACTTGTTTATTCAACAATATTGGTTTTCTCGGAGCTTAGTTACCAATTGCATTATATGTGATGGGACTACTTTTTTTGTGGTAAGTGAATGCAGCTTTGCATTTAATTTATATTTAAAGAAAATCATCTGCTTTATACCAGAGTTCTGTGTACAAGACATCTGATAACAGCAGTTTATAATCTCTGCTTTATATTTCAGTTCTGATTACAGGATATCCGAGAATACCAGCTTTATACTTTCAGCTTTATATCTAAATTCCGTACCGGACATCTGATAACACCAGCTTTATACTTTCAGCTTTACATCTAAATTCCGTACCGGACATCTGATAACACCAGCTTTATACTTTCAGCTTTACATCTAAATTCTGTACCGGACATATGATAACACCAGCTTTATACTTTCAGCTTTACATCTAAATTCTGTCACATGACATTTGATATAATATTAGAAGGACTTCACTAAAACAAAATACCAAAGGGGACAGAAAAACAGAAAATGTTTGAAAAGGCAGTGTTAAACAAGCATATTAATAGACAAGGGCTGACATTTCAACCATAAAGGTATTGAGAACTGGGCAAAACAACAGCAGCACAGACGAAGAAAACAGCACACTAATCTCAATGAATAACATTAGGTGGCACTCGTTAATTAATTCAACAAATCAATCTATTGAATATACATGCCAACTTGTACAGGTTTATGTAAGTTTTCCCGTATTTCCTTCGGTGTACACCCCCCCCCCCCCCCCCCCCCCCCTACACCATTTTGTACAGGCTTCTACCTAAAAAGTTTTCCTTTGATAAATTGTGTGCAAACAAATTGAAAAAAAAATCCTTAGTGTCTGCATTTTTTCCAACCATTATGGTCTTCTTGAAGAACGAATAAAATAAATTCATAATGTACAACCTGGCGGCGGCAGGGTGCGGGCTCAGTGGTCTCGAGGTAAGGTGTCCGTCTCGGTTGCCAGAGGCTGTAGGTTGGAATAACGGTATACCAGGATTTTTACACTGGTAAAAAAAATTCCTTTGATCTCTGGATAGTGAGATCCGTTTATACTCTCCCTGTTCCATATCAAATTCTGTCACATGACATCTGATTTAATATTGAAAAGACTTCACTACCTGGCAACAGACATTGACCGTTTGAACCCGTGATCCCGATGAACTGGTGTGTATGTACATAACCCGTGCCCCGAGTCACCGGTTTGCCGGTAGAGCACACGTATCTTATAAAAACGAGCATAGTATGGATAGACACGGCAGAATTTGTATACTACTTCCGGAATGTTACTTCAAAATGGTGGCGCTCATGAACTGATCACACTGCGACAAATTTTTACAATATTTTCACGATGAAAAGACTTGCAGAAAAACCAGTAAAAGGCTTACAATGGAACAAGCTGTCGAGATTGTTCTCAATGATTCGGAGGACGATGAATTAGATTTAGATAGCAACTATTCTGAAACTGATATAGAAGTTGAATCAGATGATCATTTGAGTGATAACATGTGTTCATCAGACTCTGATGAAGCTACATCTTACCCTGTTCCTGATTTTTCTGGCGATCAGGCTGTTTTACAGGGGCGTGGAAGGGGGCGTCTCCCAGGTAGTGTCTCTAGTAAATTTGATGCAAGTTGGTCTCCAATAAATATATTCAGACCTGTGTCTGCAGTAGACACAACATTTATGGAGCAGATAGGCCCTAAGAACATTCTAGAAACTATTAATCCAGAAAGTAAAGCCAGTGAATTTTTGGAACTTTTCCTGGATAATGATTTCTGGCACAATTTGTGTGAGCAGACAACTCGACGCGCTGAGCAGGTGAGAAGCAAGAAACCAACTAGCTACTATGCCAACAATTTTAAAAGTGTAGTAGTGCCAGAGATGAAAGCATTCTTTGGACTGCGTCTTCAAATGGAACACAGTGTGAGTAAACCACGTTACGAGCAGTACTGGTCTAGCTCGTCTGCTAACTTCGTGTCTCATACTCCTGGTTTCCGCACTGTGATGGACCATGATCGCTTCCTTGCTCTCTGGACTTTTTCTTCATCTTGCTGATGAGGAGGACCTGGCTTTGGACAAAGCAGATAAACTTTACAAAGTAAGGCCTATGTTGGATGTATTGCTACCAAAATTTCGGCACTACTATTCGCCTTCACAGCACGTGAGCTTAGACAAAGGTATGATCCCCTCGAAGAGCAGGCTTGCCTTCAAACAGTATATCAAGTCAAAGCCCATAAAGTGGGGAATAAAGGCTTACATGGCTTGTGAAGCTAGCTCTGGAAATATTCTGAATCTGGAAATCTACACTGGAAAAGCAGACAATATTATTCCAGATCTTGGTGTTGTTGGTAGCGTCGTTATTAAAATTTTAACTTCTGGGAATTTGGTCAACAAAAACCATATTGTTGTTATGGACAGATTCTACAACAGTCTAACTCTCTTTGACAAGTTGTACACTGATTATGGTACACCTGCTGTAGGTACAGCAATGACAAATAGGAAATTTTATCCAAAAGTACTGGCAGTAAAGAAGAAAATGGACAGGGGTCATTCAGAATTTATTTGCCATAACAACATTGTATGCCTTGTCTGGATGGACCAAAGACCTGTAAATTTTATATCCAACTACCACAACCCAACAGAAATTGGAACTGTTAGAAGGAGAAGAAAGGACGGAACAGCTGTAGATGTTCCAACTCCTCAACTTTGTATTGACTATAATGCTTTCATGGGGGGCACAGATGTCAACGACCAAATTTGTCATCTCAACAAGACACGACGGCATTTTCGCTGGCCTATGAGGCTAATTGTGAAATTCTTTATGTGGGCATGTAATAATGCCTACATACTTATGGATCATTATAGTCCCCACAATACAACAGGAAGACACTACAGGACATTTGGGATGTTCATGAACGAAGTTTGTTTATCCCTCATTGGGGATTATAGAACAGCTACTGCAAAACTTCACAACAGAGACTGCAAAATGTTGGTTCCCATCATCCACAAATGTCTCCAAAAGCTACAAGAAATAATGTTTGTGTAGTATGCTCATTTAAATTTAACAAGCATGTCAAGGACTTCCCAAACATGGCCTACAAAGACAGACCATTCAAATGAGTCAAGACAAAATTTTGGTGTAAACATTGTGAAACTTATCTGTGCCTAAAGGATGGGTCTACATGCTGGGAGGACTGGCATAATGAGCAGGAATATTGGAGATGATCAGGTCAGTCTATTTGAGATAAAATAATTGAAACAGATCACATAGTTTTGTCATTGTAACTAGTTTTGTTCAGGTGTCCATTTTTGGCTTTTTTTCTTCAGGAGCCCAGGGGAGTGGGGTTTTACAGGCCAGGTGACCAGGGTTCAAAGGGTTAACAACATGCCTTTTTGAATACCAGGATTCCAAGTATACATCCTGATAACTTTTCTTCGACAGCGATCAGAAATGGCTGCCGTCATTTCACATTGGAAAATAGGAAGCCTCCATTATATAGCTCATTCTGCTAATGAATTTCTAGAAGTCGTGTCAATCACCAATAATCTATGAAATATGTATTTTTATAATCAGATTTATAGTTAGTTGTTAGCTGATCCACTTTGAAGAGCCAGGTTATGATTATCTGGCTATGTACAGGGCACAACAGACTGAGATGTCATCTGTACAATAAGTTCAAGATTGGCATTACAATCCTTTGTACCCGCGGACCAGTCTCCATGACAGTACAACACATTGTGCCTTCCTGCCCATCGTATACCGATAAATCAAGTAGCATTTGGCAACAGTCAGTGTCCTTCCACAAGAAGATGTACGCAAGCCTCAAGCCAACTGCTGCCTTTGTTAGAGTCATTGAAGTCGAGGTCTGAAGACGAACGAGGAGGAAGAAGATTCCAAAGAGCAGATATGCTGGCTCTTAAAATTTCTTTCAATGACCTAAAGCTGATCAAGGGTCATGCATATCTTATTAACTATAAAACAGAAAATACATGCATCTGTTTGTCTAGCGATGCATCTGTTTGTCTAGCGATGCATCTGTTTGTCTAGCGATGCATCTGTTTGTCTAGCGATGCATCTGTTTGTCTAGCGATGCATCTGTCTAGCGAGAACACTCAAACGGTGAGCTCTAGCGTTGTGAAATTTGCACAGCTCATTCTGTTTGGATTTTCTAGGTCAACGCAACCATTTTCTGCTCGCTGGGTCGTATGAAGTTAATAACTGTGATGTCAGAATAGGCAATCTGCTGTACATCTTGGCGGCCGGCAAAGTGTAGCAATAAGGCTATCTCAATGAAAAACTGGAGCAAAAGTGCTCTAACGTTGTGTTTTCTCATCATGCCTTCTGGAGGTTAGTCCACTTTTGCACTGAATGTCTCAATTATTGTTTCAAATCCCACAGAAAACAGGTGGTTACCAAATTTATTTGTTTCCACGTTTTTCTTTGGATTACTTTTTTTTAGGTTTCCCAGGCAACATAAAATAAATATATGCACGCAACGATTCAGAAAAACTACCATGTACTTGCATACAATCACCCAAACACCCCCCCCCCCCAAATCTTTATATGGTTTATGTATATCTGGTATACAGGTTTTTATCTGGTACAAGTTGACATGCGTAGTCTCAAGATATCAGATAACATCAATTTTATACTTTCAGATGTATATCTAATCTCTATCATGATATAACATCAATTTTATACTTATATCTAAATTCTATCATGCGATACGTAGCATGAACTGAGAGGGACTGCAGCCATGCTGGATACAAATGGCCACTTTAAAATATTAAAAGGCAGTTTCACAAAAGAACAGTATTAGCAAGGACCAACATTTCTTCCAATGAAGGTCTTTATCAAATGCTGGACAAAACAAAAACAGCAACAAAGAAACCAGTTAACCAAGCTCGATGAATACCATAAGGTGGCAACCACTAGAAAATGCATTCAACAAGTCAATTATTTAAATTACGTTAACATAAAAGAAATTTGGCGTTCAAAGTTCCGAGACTTTGCTTCGACAGTTCAGCTAGCTTAAACAGCACATACAAAAGGTGTGCCATAAATGTATTTGATTGCAAGAGCGAGGAACAATAAATCCACTTTCGGGAGTCTGTGGTAATTCTTACAGAGGAATTCTTAAAATATAAATCTGCATTATTTGTCACTTAGCAACAGACTAAACAGAAAAAGGAGACAACACAGATGAAACACGCTAACATGGGGAAAATACGCTTCAACAAACAAAATCATACATCCTTTAGTATTTCCTTGAAAATATATTCAGTATCAACTCTATTGTTAACTGCTTCAAATTTTGAGAGGTCAAAAGTGTATTTTTCAATGGGTATTATCAACACTTATATAGCCACTTATTTTTACTAAATATCTCCCAATGATTCCACTAAGAATTCTATATCTCCCAATGATTCCACTAAGAATTCTACATCTCCCAATGATTCCACTAAGAATTATATATCTCGTAATGATTCCACTAAGAATTCTATATCTCCCAATGATTCCACTAAGAATTCTATATCTTCCAATGATTCCACTAAGAATTCTATATCTCATGATTCCACTAAGAATTCTATATCTCCCAATGATTCCACTAAGAATTCTATATCTCCCAATGATTTCACTTAGAATTCTATAATATCTCCCATTTATTCCACTAAGAATTCTATATCTCCCAATGATTCCACTATGAATTCTATAATTTCTCAATTACTCTACTATTAAATCTCTAAAGTATTTGCACCAAGGTCAGCGATTCACTGGCACCAAAAAAAAGCCAGCTAATTTCAAGTATTTCACTATGAACTATAATTTCTCCCAAGTATTCCCCTAAAAACTCTAGACATCGTAGAGTATTTCACTTAAGTATCTATATAATATCTTCAAGTATTCTGTTCTGATTTGCCTAGAAACTGCACTTTTCAAAATTGGCACATGATATTTTTAAATTACAAAGACAAATGAAGCAAATACAAGAAAATAAGAAAAAAACAGAGCAAAAAAAAGTGTGATCGAGATTTCATTACCTCAACGAGGCTTCTATAACAATAATGAGAAATGAATCACATGACTATAACATGCACAGGTGGTCCTTCTATGTACATCAATTTGGGAGAGGGAGGAGGGGGTGTGAATAGAAAGAAAAGTAGGTAGAACTTAACTATGTTAAAACAGAGGGTTAACATAATTAGGGTTTAATTATGCTAGAATGAACCTAATAATGACGTTAAACCTAATAATGAGTTTAACAACTCTGTACCAGTGGGACTTATCTAAAGTCAGAACAGAAAACTGAACCAAATAATTGATTTAACAATATTAGAACCAGAAGCTGAACCTTACTAGAAACAATACCTCAAATATCACACAAGAAAGACAAGTTTGAAAAGTTTGTCATCCTGGGGAGCAAAAGAAGAAGAAGGTAACTAAATGGTTGAAAACCACACATAAAAAAAAAACAAAATTAAAAACAACAACATTGTCAATTAAAAACTGAGAAAAAAAACAAAACTCAATTTCTATTTAGGCATAAGTTTGAGAGGGTTAAACATGGCTCTGTAAGTTTGAAAGTCTTCTCTCTCTCGTAGGAAATATTTGCAGCAAAGATTCAGAATAAACAACAATTCCTGAAGAAGCATGCAGGGTGCACCATAATATCTGTATACGGGTAGATAATATTGACATTATGTGTCTATTTTACAAGTCTGTATATATTTATACGTATATATAGTTCATACATTTTTGTTTGCGACTACGTGATTATTTATACCATCTCTGGGTAATTTAATCACAAACCTCCATGTAGCATAATATGCCAGGCAACAAAATATAGTTAAAAAAACAACAGACAACAACAATGCAATACCAAATACAAAATAATGAACCTGTTCGGTATCAAGGTTACAAAAGAAGTTCAGATGTAAAATCTTCGCATGCAAAAAAAACAGTTCACCAGCCACTTTGCAAGTTTAAAACTTACAAAACGAATTTAATAAAAAAAACAAAAAAAAAACAAAACCAAAACAACTAATGTATGGTAACAAATGACATTGTTAATAAAGACATATTGTAACAAATGACATTGTTAATAAAGACATATTTTAACAGAAATGAACACCCAGGTTGATAAAAATGTGCATGCAGGTTGTTTTTTCTCTCTCCCTTTTAAACAGATCAAAAATCTTGGATACATTGCAATCAACAGAAATATGAAACGGATAACAGCACAATAATCAAACATAACAACACAAGCTTTGTGAATAAAAGGTGAGTTTCTGTGAGTGCTCAACAGTAAGAGTTATTTAGGTAACGGCCTTTGCCAACGGATAAACTCAAAACTGGATTGGCAGAGGGACATTTCCAATATGATCCACAGACAGCGTATTTGCTGAATGACCATGCTTGACAATCTGTGGGGGATCGACGAAGGCCTGAAACTCATAGTCTTGTTCGTGAACCTCACCGGACTAGAAGCATAGCATCAGTTGATCGAGGAAAAAGAAGAAGAAAGTATTATTTGGTAATATACTTTGGACAGTAATCTTCTATACTTGTGTGTTTTACTACTCTTGCCATGTGGTGTCGCAGAGAGGCAGTATACGTAGTTTTCTTGATATCGCCAAGTGGGAGGATTGTGCTATCGTTAGGTGTAACTTCCTGAGAGTGTCAGAGTCACCCTCAATCCACAGACGTTGAGATAGGCATCTTGCTCGTGGACCGGAGACCTGCATATGATATGCTCTCGCTGCAGGCTAGTCATAATGCATTCTGACTAAATAACCAAACCACTTGATTTGTTGGGAGTCAATGTAGGAACTAACTCAGTTTGTTGGGAGTCAATGTAGGCACTAACTGGGTTTGTTGGGAGTCAATGTAGGCACTAACTGGGTTTGTTGGGAGTCAATGTAGGCACTAACTGGGTTTGTTGGGAGTCAATGTAGGCACTAACTGGGTTTGTTGGGAGTCAATGTAGGCACTAACTGGGTTTGTTGGGAGTCAATGTAGGAACTAACTGGGTTTGTTGGGAGTCAATGTAGGAACTAACTGGGTTTGTTGGGAGTCAATGTAGGCACTAACTGGGTTTGTTGGGAGTCAATGTAGGAACTAACTGGGTTTGTTGGGAGTCAATGTAGGCACTAACTGGGTTTGTCCCAACTATCTGCCTCAGTGTGGTGTTGTGGATTCGGTCACGAATTGTCTTTGCGGCTGCACTTTTCACACAGAAAATCTCACAGCTCTGAATTTAAAGTGTTTCTAGTAAGAACCAAGATTGACATTGGTAACACAATGTAGGAATAAACAGTGCATTTATCAGCCCCCTCTTAGTTGAAAAAAGCACTCTAGGGTGTTTCAAAATTGGTGCAAATTGATAGTGGACACTGTTCGTCTTCTGAATTCTATGTGCATTCTCTCTGTCCACTCTGCCGTCATCATTGGCGAACATACTATCTAGGTATTTGCTCTCTCGTACTTGCTTTATACTAATGCCCCTGATGTGGAAACTTCTCTTCTCTGAGCATGGTTAGGCGATATCATCATAGTCATGAGCTTGTCTGTGTTGATCTTCATGTCAAATTCGTTACAAGCGAAATTGAGATATGTCTTCTCCATTTTGGTAAAAGATGACCTACAGGTAATCTAATAAGATGAAAAACTGCATTAAATTATAGTCTTCTTCTTCTTCGTTCATTCTCAATCTCGTGCTAACATGTCCTGAACAGGGCTTTGCAAGTAGCAGGATGTAGTCCGGAGAAACGGAACAGTTGTGTCGCTAGGTTACAGCTTGACTGCGATATTTCGATCCGACACATCCGACTTCGGCAGTAAAATTACAATAAATTCTTGTCCGCAAATTTGAAGCCATCCCTTGGCTAGAACTATGTCAAATGTGGCACAACATTTACTGTGTGTATTCATTTCGATGAAAATGTTTGAGGAATGCGGATTGGAAAGCGATGTCCAGTGGAAAGGGCAATTACATCTCCAGACCTAACTACTTTGGAATATTTCTTGTGTGGTCATCTAAATGTGGACTGAAAAGCAAAATTCAGTAGAAAGGTCTTCTAGGTCTCCAGACCTAACTCTTTTTGAATATTTGGTCATCTGAGGTCTGTCATTTACATAAACCAGTTCAGAACTGTTGATGCAGTCAAGGAAATATTGTTACGGACAACATCCGGAGCATCTGGGCTCTTGCTCTTCAACCCATTGCGATGTACTGGTATCTGGATGTATTATATTGATTGGCTCATATCAAACTTGATATGGTTATATATAGATCCAGAAAAGATATTAAGAAATATTTTTTTGTAATCAGAGAGTGGTGAATGCTTGGAATGCACGGCCACAGGAAATAGTGGAGGCAGGGTCAATTAATGCATTCAAGAATAGATTGGATGCTGGATGCGCATAGTTTTTAGATAAAAAAAATGTAAAAGAAACTGGTTGTATACAGAATCTGCAGAGTCTTTTAAACTAGTATAAAACATTAGGTTATATTTTTTATGGATCGAATTTGCCATAAAGAAGGTCTCGATTCTTGTGTGTGTGTGAGCTCTCACAGAAACAAACAATATAAACACAATTTAACAATCCTAGTATAACTACAAAAATTCAAAAATCAAATTAAAAAAAACATTGATGAACACTATTCTGCAGGGTAGCGCGCACCATTATAGTTTATGCAACTGCAAAATTGCACTAAAAATATGCACCAGTGATCTATTTTCAAAGTAAAATATTTATGCAAATGAACACAAGCATTGATAGCTTCTAGGCAACACGTTGGTTAGTTTTCAGAAAGGAAAGATCCAATAACAAACACAGCAAAATATTGCAGGTTACCGAACACATTGGGACAAAAAAAAAATATTTGCTTCTTCAAATTCGTACACTATTGCACTGATCGTTTTACGCTGTCTAAAGAAATGAACTATCGCATTGGCCCAAATATAGTATGGACTGGCCTAAGCTATGAACTATTAAATTGGCCCGAATACAGTATAGACTGACCCAAATTTTGAACTATCGTATTGGCCCAAATATAGTATGGACTGGCCTAAGCTATGAACTATCAAATTGGCCCGAATACAGTATAGACTGACCCAAATTTTGAACTATCGCATTGGCCCAAATATAGTATGGACTGGCCTAAGCTATGAACTATTAAATTGGCCCGAATACAGTATAGACTGACCCAAATTTTGAACTATCGTATTGGCCCAAATATAGTATGGACTGGCCCAAGCTATGAACTATCAAATTGACGAGAATAATGTTGTTGTTACTACAGATTCAGGCAGCAAATGGGCTCTCATCCTTCAACCCAATGTCATGCAATGCTATCTATACATGTTTATCAGCTGCTGTTTATTTCCATACAAAATGTATCATGTATTTAGCATCGGAGGAAAGAAGTGTTAGTTAAGTGATAAATTAACCATTTGATTCTTATTGTTCAGGAGAAGGTAATTTGTGGAAACTTCGAGGCAGTGATTATAAACAAAGAATATTTGTTTGCAACAACGATCACATGATAAAGTATTTGTCTGCACTCGAGTAATACAGGGTGTTCCACTCACTGCCAGCCCCTGGTTTTCCCTTATAACTTTTAAACCAATGAACATAATTCAGTAACATTTGACATGGACAAACTGTGAACCAGTTGGACGACAAGGAACTACCTTCTGGCTATTTTCAGCAGGTTGGAGCTACATGACCCAAGTTAAATGTCAGCATGGCTTACTTCTTTAAGATTTTGGTCACCATGGCCGCCTGACCTTGCCCTACCTGATTTCTTCCCATTGGGCATGCCGAAAGGGAAAGTGTTTCTCAACAAGCCAAGGAATCTCATGAAACTACAAGAAAACATTCGGTGGGAAACTGAGTCTGTAACTACTGTTTCATTGGTGAATGTTTCTCACATACCAAGGTACATCCATGCCAAATTTTATTGAATTGCGTTAATTTGTTAAAAAGTTTTCCAGGAAACCTGGGGCCGGTAGCAAGTGGGACATGCTGTATATATCACACACTCATCTCTCTCTTGGGGTAAAAATTCAGGGCTGTCCATTTCTTCTCTGTTGTTCATTATATATGTTACCTGACTGCAGATAAATACTTGTCTTGAAATCGTTATCACAAGAAACCATTCTTTTTTATTATTTGGTATTGTTCCACCAAATTGTCACCCTTTCTTTCCCTTCTACATGTCTCCGTATCTACAGTAGCAGCAGTCAACACAGATTCAGGGTTGGGTCTTGTCAGGTATGCCATACTCGTTCCCAATCACAGAAAACTTCTCTACATTTCATATTTAGTTCAAGTGCCATCTCCGCATCGAAGGTCGGCTGCAATAGATCTCCAGTGTTCTCTGTCTCTTGCCGTAATGGTGCAATCTGAGAGGCTTTTTCCAGTCCATCATCTGATGTTATCCACCCACTTAAACCGTTGTCTGCCTCTTGAACAACTGCCTTCCACCCTACCCTCCAGTATGGTCTTCAACAAGGAGGTATGTCTTGTTATATGACCAACTAAAGTAACTGTCTAACCCTGATTTTGGTCATTAATTCCCTTTTCACCCCCAACTTTTCCAGTACCTCCAAATTTGTTTTTTTCTCTTTCCAAGAAATGCTAACCAAATCTTCAATATACCCACATTTCGAAGGCTTCAATACTCTTTTCCAACTTGTTATTCATTGTCCATGTTTCTGCACCATAAAGTAGTGACGAGTATATATAACATCTGACAATTCTCATTTTCAAATTCAGATTTATCTGTTTTGATTTCAGTATGTGTCGCATGTTGTTGAATATCGTCTTGGCCATACCTATTCTTTTTCTGATAACTTTTTCACAGCTGCCTTCTTCTGTTATTATATGATCTAGAAAGGAAAAACTATGTACCTGTTCAAGTAGTTGATCTTTTATTTTTATCTGCATTCAAATCTTCTTGTCACTTTTCCCAATTATCATAGTCTTTGTTTTTTGCATGATTATGTTTAATCCAAACTCTTGACTTATTGTTGTCACAGGCTTCTGTAATTCTTGCTCACTTTTTGCGATAAGAACTGTATCATCCGCATATTTAAGATTATTCATTGCCACTCCTCCAATGACCTTTCATGACGGTTACAGAAATGACCTATAGCAATCTGTGGGTTCCTTTTCCCAGTACCCATTATTATGCTGTATAAACAACAACGTGGCACTCTCTGGAAGGATGCACTTAACTTAACATCTTTATACTGGTTTAGAAGACTCTGTATACAACCTGTTTAATGGAGGGTGGATAACCGATGTGCGATTCCATGTTAATAGACTACAAAAACTAGAGCAAAGTATACACGCAGCCTATTAGGCGACATTTATGCTGCTCTTACCAAAGCACCTAACCATGTGTTATGCCATGTCCCACAGTTAGTCACCTCTTACGACATGCTCTCTGTGGTGCTATTCTTGTCCTTGTCATACACAAAGATCTAGGGGTACCATTCCTTATTTGTTTTCTTTACTTTGCATAAAATGTGGTCAATTTTTATAAATGTCTACATTCTGAAAGTTTCATTAAATTCTCTTGTCTAACTGTTTCCCTTGTCCATGTTTTACTTCTCACATAGTTGTGTGTTAGTTGTCCATCGCAAGCGAGGATGGCAGCATCCTCAGATGATTTTGTCTTGATGATGTAACTTGTGCTGTATTTCGATTGTAGAGAGGAAGAACTGTGCTGGTCATCAACCTCACTCTCTAGTCCCGAGCTACCTTGTATCAATGGCAAGACATAAGTCAAGACTTAACTCTCTTTAGCTTGGTAGTGCCTTATTCATCCAGCCAGAAATGGTAAAGTTGAACTGATCCGTCGAAATTCGCACTTTGAACACTAGCGTTGGCCATTGTTGCATAGCAACAAACTCCTCTTGGTTAGGAAGACTAAATCATAACCGAAAGTCCAAGACACACAATGCTTCCATTTTCTTAAAACAACACGCAATTTAAATGTGTTTTAAATTTTTTTGCAAATTTATCAGAAATAGCATTTCAAGCTTTGGATTCTTTGCTTCAGAAATTATTTATGATTTTATCAGTTTGATACATCCAATGATTTCGCATCTGGATTACTCATGGATATTCAATACACGCCATATTTAGACTTTGACTGGGATACATAAATATAAAATGTAGGCGTAAAGAAATTGAGGGATATATCAATGAAATTCACAATGTAATAGGTATCAAAATTTTGTTCTATATAATTTCCATCTGTGCATTAATGTCATTTAACACTTCACAATAATATATAATCATTATTATGAATACTTTATGCCATGATTTAATTATGTCTTACGATGATTAGATCGCAATTGTAGCTTAATTTATTAATTTTATTTTGAATAAAACTTTAACGCACAGAATTCCGGCATTCTGGTCTGGATGAAAAGACACAGATCAGCAAATTTTTTTGGAACTGTAAAGGGTTAAGAGAAATAGCACTGCACTATAATTGGGCCAAAACAATGTTTTTCTTCTAAATATGAATATATCTGCAAGGCTGAGCCCAAATTTAAGTCAAGAGTACCCAAACTGAATAGAATCTATATTGCATGCAAGCCCTTTAATGGCAAAAGGCTCCCCAAGACTTGCGCAGCATAACCCGCCCAGAGAAGGATGATTGGCCTTGTGGTTTTAAAGAGAGCTCTAGGTATTGAAATGATCTATTATCTAGGGAATACAAGAGTGAATAATTCCATTTCCATCAGAGGGGAGCCTGGTCCAAAAGAGGAATTGTCATCATGTGCCATCCCCAAAACAGTGTTAAAAAAAAAATTGAAAAAGTAAGGCACGTAGCGTGTAAACTGGAGGCATTTATCTTTTACGAACTTAGTAGAAAAATAATCCACACAAGATGGAACAAATGTGCAGTGACCTCAGAATTAATAAAAAATAATCATTTCCAAATAATGGTCATCCAAAGAAACATGCAAGCAAAGCAAAAATGAAATCTGAGGAAATCTGAGAACATAACGAGAAAACAGAACATGAGATAATTTGTCAAAATTAAGACAGATTGCACAATCTGGATAAGAGCACCAAAATGACACATCTTCTGAACACTTGATAATAATTGAGATGTGAATTTTCTTTAAAACATGAGTTGTAACAAATCATACCATTTCTGTTTAAGAAGATTCATAATTACATACCTAATCTCGGAATTTAAATACACAAAATATTGGAACCTGTTCAGGGAAGCATTTCTGATTGGTTGAATACCATTTAATGGTATGTTCCTGATTGGCTGAAAAGTCAGGAGATATCAGTTTGTTGAGGAACTTTCCAACACTGGCTGAAAAGATTTTAATTGAATTTTCCCAATTGCTTTAAAAAGCACAGCCAGGAAATTATAGCTGCTTTAGAAAACAGCGCTGAGTAACTGAAAATAAGAGAAATTACTATTACAGACTATGAAAAGAACGTTTCTGATTGGCTAAAAAGGAAAACAAAATATTACAGCTTTTTAAATGAATAATTGCTATTGGCTGAGAAGATTTTCAGGGGTTATTTATGATTGGCTGGAAAAGATTTTAAGCAAATATTCCTGATTGGTTGAAAATTCAGCTTTGTATTAATGAAATATTGGCTGAAGCAATTCAAGTTTATATTTGCTACAGCAGAGAGGATCAAATGGTGAGTCACCACCTATCAAACAAACTCAACCAGCAAACATGCAACAGTTCTGACAGGCAAAGCTTTTGAGAGGTCAAAAAAAGAAAATTGACAAACAAGAATTGCAGAATATGGAGTAACTTAGAATGTAGTAATTCCAAAAATAAAACATAACTCTGGATTACTGTCGCAAAATACAATGACGACAATGAGGGTAAAGATTGAACTCCCCTTACAAGTTCTACATTATTAGAATATCCGTTATCTATGAACACTAGATTGGCTAGAACACTTGTATCTTACAGCAAAGGGACTGGACTCCCAACCCAGTAACATCATCCAGCTGTAAATGATACTTGACTTTACAGCCTTAGCAGTCAAGAAATGAACTGATCATTGCAGCTCCTGAAAACATCATACAATGAAATCTCCAATGATTCCTCCCCAACAGCAACATCTATTAGGGAGGAATATTTATTTTTCTATCTGTGATGTCGTTGCCAAAATATAAAAAAAATATGCAATTTATTTGTTTCTTGTACGAAATGCGAGAGAGAAGCAATTTTAAATTATTTATTCTAAACAATACAAGAAATTGAAACAAACATGCCAAAATTGCCATATAGAAGCAAGGTCGACAAGAAAATAAACACAGCGACAATGGAACAAAAAGCACAAAAAAGAGAATGAATATGTTTTAAACGCAATCTGTGCTGCCTCAAAAATTATCCGCCCCAAGCAAATTTTGGAACAATGCAAAATTTGGACAACACAAAATCATAAAACAGTATTTTTTTTGGTTGCTATTTCTGGAAAGAAAAAAAAAAGAAAAAAGAAGGAAGATGAATATTATCCATGCTTGAATGAGGTTGAAAAAAAAAAGGCAGTGCAGCGAAGGTCATGATTACTGAGTTACCATCCACAACAGCAGATACGGTCAGCTCAGATGTGAGAAGAGTGTTACAAGAAAGAAATAGGAGAAAGAGAGAGAGAGAGAGAGAGAGAGAGAGAGAGAGAGAGAGAGAGAGAGAGAGAGAGAGAGAGAGAGAAAGTAAAGGATAGAGTGAGGAGAGTCAGGAAAAAGAAAAGATCACTTCGGATTAATACTTTTCATGGAGTGTGCGTTGTCCACTTCGAATACAAGAGTTTATTTAACAATATTAACAAGTAAACAACATAAAAATAGTTTATAATTACAGGAGCCTCCTTATACAAGGAAAGCCATAGGCTGTACCAGTGGGTATGGTGACGGACCAGTGGGTGACGGACAAGATGTCGTAGTGAGTCTGTGTATCTTGAGGGGGGGGGGGGTTGTGTGCCTGAGGGAGTGCAAGTGACAGGTCGATTAGTGCTTGCCTCTTACAGGAAGCCGAGACTGTGCAGGGGCTAGTGTACCAGTTTGGTGTGGGCTATTTTCTCGATGGCATAAAAACGGCTCCTGGGATCGACCCAGCCTAGGAAATTGGGTACTGGAACAAGTCTGGGAAGTAAAGGTGGCCAGCATGATGCTGACTACGGCATCCGTATCGTGGCTTTGGTCAATGTAATATGGGCCTTACAGCATATTCCTATATGCCACACAATGGGTGAATTAGACCTTTACTTTTTTGTTACAGTCACAGATAAGATAAGGGTTCTCAGATAAAACATGGGGTTCTCAGATAAGACATGGGGTTCGTAGCTAGTCCACCTGGTTTCCAGGACAGAGGTAACAATGGGCCCACTGTTGCATTGGAAGCATGCCATAAGAGACAACTAGCAGTGTAGACTAACGCCTCTAGGGTAGAAGACTCTCCATCACATGTTAAACGCCTGCTCAGTGTGGAATAATGTTTTGTGGAACAGGACCACTGCAATCTTCAAAGTACGTCATGAAAGTGGCGAGCAACTGTATCCTGTACAACTGATTGCTTCGTAAACCACTACTGCAAAAGTTAAAGTAAAGGCTTTAATACAGGCTTCCTTACTGGTACCATCTGCAGTGATGGTCCAATGCTTCATATGGATCGCTTACAAGAAGGGGGTTAGTAGAGGGTTATCACTAGAAAAGTAAACAAAAACTGATTAAAAACTACTCAACATGCCTCCCCCAGCAGTACCCAAATTGCCCCTTGCACTCCATTTATTACTGTCCTAATAACTGTGGCTTTTCTGGAAGATTCAGATCTCTATTCTGCAGCTATATCTTCCTTGGCTGCAAAAACCTGCCGTGTCTGACAATGCAAGAAAGGTTCTCAATACAGAATGGAAGAAACAGAAATGTGCGTAGCAAGGACAGCAACCTGCTTTATCTGTTTTTTATTGGTTGTTTCCCTTTGAATGTGGAGCTTTACAGAATTCTCAGATTTTTCTAAAGGGAAATTTGCTCAAATGTGGAATTCTATTGAAATATCAGATCTGGCACAGAGATTCTCGGCAAGTGAAATTCTAGGATGTCTTAGCTTTGACCATGTGGTGGGCGGGCAGAGATGTCACCTAAGATCGATGTAAGTATACACATAAATATATTGAACTTCCTGGATATCATGAACAAAAATGGTTGAGTATGAATGAACAGTTGACAATTGACATCACAACAAGTTTATGTAATAACCAACAAAAAAAAATATGCAAAGATGATATAATACAGTTCTGGTTATGGGGGTCACAGTAACTTTAAGGCTGTTGAAAAAAAGGCAGGGGGGGGGGGGGGGGGAAAGAAATGTCAGACAGGAAAAAAATTCACAAAGCATTTGATACGAAGGTTCGTCAATGAGAGGGTTAACAATAACTCTCTTTTCTGAAGCATAGTCCGTGCATCAGCCGGAGCACGGAAGCCAGTACTTGTATTACACATTTCGTTGTGTTACTAGAGTAAGCTTTGGTACGTGGGTTCGTGTGAATAGAACAACAACAGCCTGGTGGATGAAGTCGTAGGGACGTTCACATAATTCATCAGAACTCCCAGTCTTCATCAGTGGACTTAGTTTCTAGATGTTTCTGAATTTTCTCTATGGACAATGATGACTTTTTGTCGTCGTCATCGTCGTCCCAGTGCCCAACCGCAGATTTGATTGCCTTTTGAATTTTCTCAATTTTCTGAAGCCGGTGAATGGAGTGCTCTTCATGGTCATTTTTGCTTCTCGGAGCTGTGCTACATTTGGCATCTTCAACAGCGTACTTGTCAATATAGATGGGCGATGAAAGAGTGTCTCTGATAGAGCCGCCACCATTAGTTTCCTCTTGTGAAATGTATTTAACTTTGACACCTTCATTAATATTATCACTGCAGTCGATCGGCTGATCACTTTGAGAACCCCCCTCTGTTTGTTCCTCAACAGCATCGTCACCGTTACCAGGACAAGCCGCAACTTTGTCTGTGCTCAATGTTCGGTCAAGCTGAGCTCCTTCGTAAACTCGCTGAGGGTTTGACCGCTTACGTTTATTGACACTACTGCTGCAGTTTGCTGATGTCAAGGCCACGCCTCCCCGGCTATCCGAGAAGCCGTCTTCCTCAGATCTAGTTACTCTTTGGATATTCCCATTTCCGTCATCTTCGTTCCTCCCGTTCTCATCATCGTCACATTCATTTTTACTTTGACTCTCTCTGCTGTCTGCGTCGTCTTTCTCCATATTGTTATTATTAATGGTGCTTGAATCTAAGCCGTCTGGCTCGTCCATTTCGTCCTCATCGTCGTCTTCTAAGCCACCGTTGTTCTCCTTGTTTTCTTCGCCAATGTCCTCGGTATGAGAAGGCACTTTACACATAAGGGCGACAGGCTCAAACTGGGGAAACATCCACTGGTTTACATCCGTTGTAGTGATGCCGCCGTGGAAAAACTGGCCACCTGACATGGCAGACGTCACGTCACCAGATATACTGGACATATCACTCTGGTTGGAACTCTCGTCTGGCTCAGACTTGATGGACGTGTCACCGCCAGCATGATGCTGCTGCTTGGCTCGCATGCGGTGGTTGTGGAACCAGTTAATTACCGTTTTCACACCTACATTCAAGTTTTTTGCTAAAGCCTCGATAGTACTTTGATTGGGATATGGATCCTGGGCATATGCCTGACGGAGAGAATCCTTCTGGTCCTCTGTGAAGAAAACTCGTGGTCGCTTTGGCTGTGTTGGTGAATCAAAACTTCTGTCATCCAAGCTGCTCTTGCGGCGACGATGAGCTGTAAGAAAAAGAAACTGAATTTACCAATTTGTTTTCAAATTTGTGTGAATGAGAAATCTATCAAACAAGATGTCTGAATCATAATTATTTTGTCATTGAATAGTATTACAATTATTTAGATCCTATTACCAAAAAAAAATAAACTAATGAAATCAATAGGGAATGTAATAAATATTATTAGCAACAATCTAACATAAATTCCAAATAAGAAAGTTCAAGTTTATAATAGTTTTATTGTAAAAAAGTAAGACCACAATTATCATTAGCTTACTCAATAGAAACAAAATAAATGTGAAACTGATGGGATACTTAAGAGAAACTACAATAAATATCAGTCAGCAACAATATGGTCCAGATTAGAGGTAGTAAAAATCAATTCCAAAAACAAGAACTTCAAAGAATAAGTTGCAACTGTATGGCCATATAGATCAATAATTTATGGTCAGAAATGACCAATATACATATAAAAAACATAATAGATTCATTTATAGTAAGCAAACGTTTATTTCTTATAAACAAAAGATATTTACTTTTGATACATCAAATATATTTAATCAGACAAACTTAATATTTTTATTACTGACAAACTTAATATATTTATTACTGACAAACTTAATATATTTATTACTGATAAACTTAATATATTTAATCAGATAAACTTAATATATTTAATCAGATAAACTTAATATATTTATTACTGACAAACTTAATATATTTATTACTGACAAACTTAATATATTTATTACTGACAAACTTAATATATTTATTACTAACAAACTTAATAGATTTATTACTGACAAATCAATATATTTATTACTGACAAATAAATATATTTATTACTGACAAGCTTAATATATTTATAACTGACAAACTTAATATGTTATTACTGACAAACTTAATATTTTTATTACTGACAAGCTTAATATATTTGTTTCTGACAAACTTAATATATTTATTACTGATAAACTAAATATAATTAGTACTGACAAACTTAATATTTTTATTATTAGTAAACTAAATATATTTATTATAGATAAAGATATCTGAACCTCCAATCTCAAAATATATTTGTTACTGAAAATTTGATATATTTATTACTGAAAATTTAATATATTTATATCAGACAAATTTAATATATTTGTTACAGACAAACATAAGATATTTGTTACTGACAAACTTAATATATTTATTACTGACAAACTCAATATATTTATTACTGACAAACCTTATACTTATATTACTTATAAACTGAATGTATATATATATATATATATATATATATACATTCAGTTTATAAGTAATATAAGTATAAGGTTTGTCAGTAATAAATATATATAAATATATAATTATTTTTTTTTCATCAGAGATATATGATGGAAAAAAAAAAAAATAATTTAAAAAAAAATCTTTACATATCCTGAACATGAATCTTAGCTTTTAACCTTAAATTACTTGTTCAAATAGTAAATTATTGCATGCAGTAGAAGACATGAAATAACATGCAATTGGCGCAATGAAAGCAGCATACAACTGGTCAAACGAAAGAAGTTGGTTCAGCTCATGTTAAACATCAAGCATGTTAATATATACAATGTATTCATAACAAAAGCAATATATATAAATATATATACATCCTGCGAGTATATGAACAAGAATACAGGATACAAGAATATAGGATGTATTAGTCTTGTCATTAATGCTCGTTCAATATGATATTGTTTTGTTTTTTAAACTGAAATTCCCAATTACAGACTAACAAAATATTTCCTTTTTCTTATGCGAAGAATTAAAGACAGCAAACAGGGGGAAATAGGAATACACAGTATGTGTTGCAGTCATTACAGATACACAACAAATCATATCAGTGACATTTGCGATGCCATAATAAATCATCCACCTTCTCAGCGAATACCATATAAAGAGAAAACTTTTTGTACTGCAAAATCTTGCGTATAATACGCATGCCTGATTTAGCCGCAAATTCTCTGGTAAAATGAAAGTATGGGCAAAAACAAGCAGAAATAGGTACTCAACATCTACATTTTAAATACTTTTGGCTCTCTCTCCAACTTTCTTATTAGAAAGTAGCTCCATCTAGTGAGAAAACGTACACCATATTCAATTTCATGCCATTTTAACTGTCTATTTGCTGCAAACTATTCAATGTAGCTAATTTTTGGTGTAGATAATGGCATATTGTTAAGTACCAAAGTCTTAACAGGTCATAATAAGTAAAAACTGTGCGTATTAAGATGCGTGTTCAAATGAATCCGGACCAAACTGTAACAAGTCAACATTCGTACGATAAGTATGACGTCACTTCTGGTGTAAACAAAACATATCAACCGTTAAGTTTGTGAAATTTCATTATCCTCCGACTCATCGTTTCCTCAGCAGACCGTTGAATCCGTCCAGAGTTGATCAGCAAGCGGTGATTCGGTTTCTAACAGCTGAAGGATGTCGGCCAGTTGACATTCATTGCAGAATGCACGCAGTGTATGGTGACAGAAGTGTGATGAACGTAAGCTCTGGTGACGGTCCACCCAAAATTGCTGCAACAATTTTGGCGATGGCATCTTCTGACGCAACAATATGGGCCTGACCTGGTCTCGGAAGATCTTTCGTTAACTCACATCCTTCTTTAAACATCATTGCCCAGTTCTTCCCTGTTGTCTTCGACACACTTTTGTCACCATACACTGCCTACATTCTGTGATGGATGTTGACCAGTTGATGATAATGAAATTTTGCAAACTTGATGATTGGTATGTGCTGTTTACATCCGAAGTGACGTCACCATGTATGATTTTAGAGTGTATGAAAAAATGCATCCCTTGTCATTTGAAGTTATTACAATTTTTTCTTGGGTGTGTAGCAATGGGAATACAATTATGTGTCATATCACATTGTATGATTGTAGCAATAATAAAATAAACGCTTCTGAAAAGATCAGGTTCTAAAGGTGGAGTAATTGTAATTTTTAACCCTTAGCAGGTTCGAACACTGGACCAGGTTACAAAAACTGTCCGCTACACACTCCGAATAGTGAAATGCTTGTCGTATCTTATTTCAATGTCAAAAAGTGCTTCCACAAATTTTTCATAAGGTTTCCTTTCAACTTATTTGTTCTGTTCCTAAGAATCGACTTCACTGCACTCCGGACATACCCATAGGTGCTCAGTCTCTCTCAGTAGATGGCAAAGTGTGTAGATTCTGGTGGTGGTTCCTGCAGTTCATTGGTTGTACATACTTCTGCTCCGCCCTCTCTTGAAGACCATTCAATATCAAAGATCTGCAGTCTATGAATTGCTGATTCATCTATCGTGGTGTCCTCAAATAACAGACGGTTATTGATAGACTTCAAAATGTCCCTCCTATCCATCTGTAGTGCACCTGTACTTAGTGCCTGCGAGGCCAGGATGTCAGCTCTTTCGTTTTCCGGAAACCCAAAATGACCATGGCAGTAGATCCACACCGGGGTACAGCTGCCATCCACTCATGCCTTATCCAGTCGTACCTTCTGAAGTAAGAATTGTGAGTCTGACACGATGACTACCCCTGTTAAAGAGATGCCACATAGCCTCCTCTGAGCTGCACTCCCTGCTTACATCTCCATTCTCGTACTCGAAGTTGCTGTTCTGCATGAACTGCTCTGCTCAGCGACGATCAGCCCTCTCATTCTAGCAGAGAAGCCCCAACTAGATATCTCACTTCATTGCACTGATTCATCGGTACACACATGATGCCATCCCGTATATTGCATGTTATCATTTATCAGTTTGTTAACCTCGAGCTCTGCCCTTCCGTTGCGCCACTCTCTGCATTCCCTGCCTAGCGAATTCTTTGATAATCTGTCTTTCTATCATCAATGTGAACACATTCTTTTTCTTTATGACTATCGTCTCAATTGTCCTCAAGACACTCCTCTCTTGATTCTCAATACCTTGTTGTCTGAGGTGTTATTGTGCAGTGGATGCTGCCTATTTGTGGTCACCAACAAATATGATTATAGAAAACGAAAAAGGAATTGGGTCGTCTAAGATTTTGATGAAAAAATTTAATTGGGTAATCTAAGATTTTGATGAAAAAATTTTATTGGGTAATCTAAGATTTAGAGAAATAAAAATGCATTGTCGCCTAATTTCTAATAGCCCCTATAATAAAACAATCTGTACGGTCATACAGTCAAGGAAATATGACCTCTACGAATCACAGGTATCCTGTACGCACTGACAGGAAAAATTATGGTAAAGCACGGACATGAAATACGCAGGCTACCAGATACAACAAGGATACACATATCAAAGCGCAAGTCATCACATACAACACATTATTTAACGTACACAGTTATCACACTGATAAGGAAACCACATTTCATGAACGAAGGCTTTAAAACACTTCACCGAGAGGCACAACAAACAGAATAACAAGTCATAGCAAAGGAATGAATGAATGTTGAGATGAAAAATGTTTTCTTCGGAGCCCAGGAAAAATAAGACATTCACTGTTTTATTTCCGCATCATGCTTGCGGTATGGTTTGTTAAGCCTTCTTTGAAAACAGGAAGGAAACTCTACACTCGGTTTTTTTTGGCTGTGTTTATAGCGGAGTGCGCAATGAGATGAGTTTGAGAGCGAGCTACTCTTGAGGGTTTGGACTGCACTGTTAGGTCTCTCTTACAGTGTGTTAAGTAGAACAGTGATCTGTTCCCAGCCATCAGAAGGCGAAAGATGGTTTGGAATGAGCACATCACGAGGTCCAGCGAAATGACCAATTCGATACTGCATGGTTCCGTACCAGGAAAGAGAGGGTGGGGACATCCAAGGAAGAGATAGGCAGACAACATCACTGAGTGGTCAAACCTTCATCCCCGTGAGGCATGACTGGTGGCAGCGGACAGAGAGAGCTGGCATGGGATTGTCTTCAAGTGCGCCCCAACAGCCTGATGGGTTACAGGATGAACTGAACAGTGTATTCTCTCAGTATGGCAGTAATCCTATTGAGAACCCTCAATCACGGTACACAGCCACTGTTTTAAAAATGTTAATAGTACCATGGCAGTACTCTGTCTTAAGTTATTCACATAGATGATGAGGTAAATACAACAATAGCCAGGGCAAGTGCGGCATTTGGTAGACTTCATACTAAGGTGTTGGATAGACGAGGGATCAGGACTCAAACACAAATGAAGGTCTACGCTGCAGCTATTCTACCTACCCTCTTATATGATGTGAGACCTGGACCACTTCCACATGCATTGCTTGTGAAAACTACTGAGAATTAGATGGCAGGACATCGTGCCAAATACAGATGCGTTAGCGCAATTGGACATGACAAGTATACACACCATATGTGCAGCACAGCTGAGATAGGTTGGCCATGTGGCATGCATGTCGGATCAACGTCTATCAAAAGAGCTGCTCTATGGCGAATTGCAAAATGGCAAGAGAGCAAGCGGTGGGCAGCGGAAAAGGTACAAGGACACGTTTAAGAGATCACTGATCCAGTACAGTGTTAACCATGATAACTTGGAAAGAATCACCCCCAATCGCACAGACTGTTGCAGCACTATTGCTGAGGGTGTTCAGAGACATGAAGCATCAAGAATAAATGAGGCTATCCAGAGACGATCGCTCCGCAAGTCAGCTCACATCAAACCTTCTTCAACCTCGGTGAATGGGGGTGAACTATTTCCCTGTACTAAGTGCAACAGACAATTTAGGGCTCCGATTGGCTTATTTAGCCATCTCAGAACTCATGCGAACAGCGAATGTTGACAAAGCTGGTCCTCATCGATTAATATGGACGAAGAACACAAACTCTGTTAATGTCTCTATCTCTAACATACACAGAAACTATCCGTGAATATAAAAAAAAAAAAACCAGTTATGAAACCAACAAGAGAAAACAGTTGAAACACTCAGTGATTATTGAGACAAAAAAAGAAAAAAAAAGAAAATGACAGACAACAGCAAATAAACAAGAAACTTTTTGACAGATATAAAAATATTTAAAAAAACATACTAAGTAGATCGGTGTAGTCAAAAAAGTTGAACAGCCAGCTGTGATCTTCATGGGGGCAACAGGAATGAAACAAAAAAAAAAAACCATTTTGTGGAACGTGTAAAATAAGACATTTGTAATATAAGTTTGGGAAAAGTGTCAAAATTACAATTGTAATATAAATTTGAGAAAAGTGTCAAAAATGACAATTGTAATATTTTTGGGAGAAGTGTAAAATAAGACATTTGTAATATAAATTCAGGAAAAATGTCAAATAAGACAATTGTAATGTAAGTTAGAAAAAAGTGTCAAATATGAAAATTGTAATGTAAGTTAGGGAAAAGTATCAAATATGAAAATTGTAATGTAAGTTAGGGAAAAGTATCAAATATGAAAATTGTAATGTAAGTTAGGGAAAAGTGTCAAAGATGAAAATTGTAATATAAATTAGGGAAGAGTCAAATAAGACAATTGGGACCGAAGATGCAGCACAGTGAATAAGCTGACAGCATCCAGCGACTCGTAGCTGGATGCTTACATCAGAGTCAGCGAACCACAGCTGACCAACGCCCTATTTCGTCTCCATGTGGTAGTCCTGGAAACAGGCTGCACTAGTGTAGTATGGCTTAGAAATTATGGATTGCAGGGACTAAATGTCAGACTCTGGGAGGGTTGTGGATCATGGATCCACTGATGTGCCATCATCCATCAAGAAAGAGGTCAATTGATTGCAGTATGCTGGGGATTGATGCGGTTCAAGTGGCTATTGACTCTGGGGTGTCCTGTTCAGAACTGAAAGATGAGACTTTGATCTCTTCTATGTAGTTTACTTATGTCATTACTTTTTGGCTGTGACATTTCGCTAAATACACTGCGACCTGTTTTTCCCGTCGCCCACCTGTTCATCCAGATTTCCCTGGCATTATTCTTAATAATTCGTTCTACTGTGTGGTTTCTGCAGGGTCTATCCAATTGTTGTTTCGAGGCTCCTGTTTTTGCCAATCTGTCAGCCATCTCGCTCCTAGTAGCCCACTATGTCCAGGGATCCATTGCAAGACGACATTAATCCCTTGGGCAGTGATTATGTTGTTGATTGTTCTCCACATTATGAATATCTGTTGTATGGGGTTTGCTTCAGCCCCTCCAGAACCAACTTGGACTCACTGAAAATCACAGTGTCTGTCGCCCAAGTCAAACTGTTGGTGCAATTTGCACAGTGGTTAGAGCACTTAATTTTCATAAAGAAGGTACTGGGTTTGATTTCAAGTAGCAACACGCTCTATTTGACCCAGTTGCATATGGATGTCTGGCTAACTGCTAGTGAAGGTGTGGTATTGAGAAAATGAATTGGTCTCACCACCTGACACAGCTAATACCTAATACAATCAGGTCTCACACGGATGTGTTGGGCCGAAAGGTGCAGATATCACAGCCTCACTGTAAACTATGACACACCATCCTTTTCAGGCTAACAACCGAAGAGGAAGTCATCGACCAAGCATAGAAGAGGAGAAGGATGAAATAATTTCTTTTAGAAAAAAAAGTTTGAGAGAATGTAACTATTCAGCCTGTAATAAATGAAACATAGTTAATTTTAGGACCATCGCTGTCGGAGATAAAGTGTTAAAGCTTTCGCTGTGTTCGGTCTCAGCTTTTTGAGAGGTGACCAGTACTCATCCTCGACTTCACTAGCAGTCAGTCAGGTATCCATTTACAGCTGGGTAGACCGTTAACGTGTATTTTCTGGAGAGTGAACTAATACATAATGTACGAGTGTGTGTGCATACATATATAGGTAATTTCAAAATGATTTGGGTGATTTCAGCTTGCTATATTTGTTTCTGAAATTGACAAATTTAGAAGTAATTTTACACATATATAAGGTGGCTGTCCAAGTCTAATTGCCAATGGTTATCTGCCATTAAGAAATGACTTTAATGAGAGACAGCCACATCGATGGATAGGGCGTGTAGGTAGCAGTGATCAACACCTTCTACACTGACCACCAAAGCCACGGAACCTCACACCATGTGACTTTTTTTAACATGGGGAAATATTAAAGACATTGTCTACAACAACAACCCCCCCCCCCCCCCCCCCCCCCAAGGGCGTGAACTGTAAGATCACATTACCGCTGCGGCGCAGACCATTAATGACGACATGCTGCAACAACACGCCTGGAAGGAGTTAGATTACGGCACTGACATTTGTAGAGTAATAGAAAGGCGTTCACATTGAACATTTGTGAGTTAATTTTCAGGTGTTGTTGTTTAATGCCCACAATGAGTAAGTTTACTCTTTTATGAGCCCTGAAAGGGACGTTAAGCGGCGGGTTGTAGTAACTTTCCTCCCATACCGAGCATGCTGATGAAGGTGGACCACGGTCCTCCTGGCGGTGGTGCTATGCTTGGCTTCATCTGCCTGGCCCTCACTACTACAAGGATCACATCGATCCACATCTTGTCAGCCAAACTGCCTTAAAAACAGCCTGTTTTCGGGGAATGCTACATGGAAGAGAGATTGTCGTCTTGGTCAGTATATTGTGCCTGACCCTGACATGACATCCCAGTCAGTATGCTGTGCCTGACCAGACTGGCGCCTTAGTTCCCCTAACTTTGGAATAACCAGCGACAGTTGAGCTTGGACAGTTACATTATATATGTGTGAAATCACATCTTAATTTGACAATTTATGAATAAAATATAGCGAGCGAGAATCGTTCAAATAATTGTGAAATATATCATGCTAGGGTATACTTATGTTAAATTTAAATAATGTAATTGCATATATCTCAATTCGCAAACAATTAGGCCTTATTGTACGTATCCGGTATAAATGTATATGCTTCTGTGTACAAGTATGTGTGCTCGTATCAAATGTGTGCATGCTACATACATTTTCTGTGTGTATATGTGTGTGTACAATAAAACAATATGTTTAGTATGACAACCATACATTGATTAGTAAGGTATTAGACCAAAATACCAGACACATACATCTAGGTTACAAGTGATGCCACAGAGGGATTTTACACATAGAGTCCAATGAGCAATTGCAAGCTAAGGTCTTAGGTAAGGTGGTCAATGCTAGGAATGCATCGCCACAGGAAATAGTGGAGGCTGTGCTCAGTCAATGCATTCAAGAATAAATTGGATGCACACAGTTATTTCTAATTTACGTGGAGTGGAATAAACTGATTGTGTACAGACTCTGCAGAGCCTTCTAAACCAGTTAAATGAAGTTCAGTTAAAGTATGCAGGTGCTTACGCATTTATATATGATAATTAAGAGATAAAGATACACAGGCTGTCAAAGCTCATAACAGAAAGTTTGAAACTAGAACATGGGTGATAAGGGTAGTATGAATGAATGTATGTTGATTGACGTACACAACTAAGAGGAATAACAAACAAAGAACAACCCTTGGCATGAACACACAAACAAATGGTTCTAGTAAGGAAAGAAATGTCAGTCAACTATGGACTAGCAATATTTTCTGGGACCGAGTATCAAGTTTGGGCCTGGGAATGTATTCCAGGAAATTGTATCAAGTTTAGGCCTGTGAATGTATTCCATGAAATTGTATCAAGTTTAGGCCTATGAATGTATTCCAGGAAATTGTATCAAGTTTAGGTCTGGGAATGTATTCCAGGAAATTGTACCAAGTTTGGGCCTGGGAATGTATTCAAGAAATTATATCAAGTTTAGGCCTGGGAATGTATTCCAGGAAATTATATCCAGTTTAGGCCTGGGAATGTATTCAAGAAATTGTATAAAGTTTAGGCCTGGGAAAGTGTTCCATGAAATTGTATCAAGTTTGGGCCTGGGAATGTATTCCAGGAAATTGTATCAAGTTTAGTCCTGGGAATGTATGCCAGGAAATTGTATCAAGTTTAGGCCTGGGAATGTATTCCAGGAAATTGTATCAAGTTTAGGCCTGGGAATGTATTCCAGGAAATTGCATCACGTTTAGGCCTGGGAATGTATTCCAGGAAATTGTATCAAGTTTAGGCCTGGGAATGTATTCCAGGAAATTATATCAAGTTTAGGCCTGGGAATGTATTCCAGGAAATTGTATCAAGTTTGGGCCTGGGAATGTGTTCAGGAAATTGTATCAAGTTTAGGCCTTGAAAATTTCTGAATGGAGGAGGTAGCGAGAGAAAGGAAAAGTGGAAACATATCAGGTGAAATACAGAAGGACAAAATGAGTGGTGGCAGTAACATTTGGGCATGGTTGTGTCCAAGGAGAGTGGAGGGAGGACTGGTGTATAATCTGGGCCGGGTTACATTCTAGGAGAGTGGGGGTCAGGTCTAATCTGGGCTGCGTTATATTTGAGGAGAGGAAAAGGGGGGGGGGGTCTAGTCTAATCTTGGCTGGGTTATATTCCAGCACTCAAACAACCCGAAGGACCATATGAGGACATGTCTGATAGCACAAAGGCCCTATGAGGACACATTTTGAAGCCTTAAGGGTCCTATGATGTCAAGTTGAATAGTTTTATTGCATTGCCATTTAATGACAAATTTGATTCTAGGTTCCTATGAGGACATTTTTGAAAGCTTAACTGCTGTTTGAGGACAAGTTTGATTGTCTAAAGGCAGTATGAGGACAAATTTGATACCTGGTTCTATGAGGACAAGTTTGATGATCTAAGAATACCAGGTGAATGGCACCAGGAAACCATGGGTGAAGTACAAGAAAGGTGGGGGTGCCAGGTAGATGGCACAAAGAAACCATGGGTTAGGTCCAAGAAGGGTGGGGGTGCCAGGTAGATGGCAGCAAGAAACCGTGGGTTAAGTCTAAGGGCAGGATGTTGGCAGACACCAAGAGATCATGGGTTATGTCCAAGCAAGAGGCCACCCAAATAAGGGGCAGAGTTGTTAGATTATTTGACTTGCATGGCAAAAGGAAAGGGTCTGAACACAATCCAGTCTACTCGAGTATCCCTGAGGACACCTGACGTCATTTAGAAAAGATAAGACGACGAAGAAGGAACCTGGTTGTAGCACATCAGTCAGAAAAAAATAAAGACCTGGTAAAGTCAAGTTGCTTCTTCTTCTTCAAAGTTTGTTCTCAATCTCCCGCTACCAAGCCCTGAATAGGGCTTTGTAAGTAGCAGAATGTAGTCCAGAGAACAATGCGTTGTGTCACTAGTTTACAGCTTGGCCGTGATATTTGCACCTTTCGGGCCGACACATCCGTCTTCAGCAACAGTCAAGTCTCTAATACTCCATTCCCCTCGGCAGTGTGTTCTACAGGGCTACTTTTACTCTACCAGATAGACAGAAAAAGGCAAGAAACAGAAATGATTGTATGAAAGAAAGCAAAAAATGTATGAGACACAAGGCATCACGATATAGTTGATATATAATGTTATAATTACAAATTGTATATAAAATGAGATACATGTTTCAGGCAAAGTAAGGTTAGCAGTGTTGTGGGCGAATGATACATGAGTTTATAGTTTTGATAAAGGATGCACAAGCAACGAAGACGATGAAGGAACGGATTGCTGGGATAGGTATGACTGAAAGCTGTACATGTGGTTGCCGAGACGCATACACAGACACAGGAAGAGAGATGCTAGCCAAACAAATCAGCCAAAGAGGCCAACAAAATGAATGAGGGTTTATACAGGAAAGATATATATATATAATGGAGTACAGTGGGGTTACATGGCAGTGTAGGGCAGGCAGCGAGCTGGTTTTGATTGACATGTCCGGGTAGCGCCAGTGAGACACCACGTACCTTTCATTTGAGTCTGGTAGAGCTTCAGATGCTCCACGTTCTGAGCGTCGCCTAGCCACAGGTGCATTTTGATAAAGGGTTCGCGCCCTTTGATGCTGAGCATGTGCCAGGGTTTCGGTTTGGAGAGCAGCTCGGAGACTGAGCCTTGAGACAGGCCTAGGACTGCTTCCCCGAACAGCTTCTGTCCCAGATTGTGGAACTGGAGCACGTCCTTCACCCTCGAGGTCAAGGACAACGTGTCGATTTCAGAAGTCATGGCGATGACCTCCAGCATTGAGGATGGGTAGGCGAACGTGGTCCAAACCCTCTGGAGTGTCGCTGGGTCAGCGCTGACAACATTGTTGAGGAAATGCTCAGGCAGAGGCAGCCCTGAAGGGCCTATTCCATGGGGTAGTGATGGGGGTATGTGCGACGGGGGCCCCAGCCGGGCCCCTACTGATGTCGGGGTTGTGGGCGAGGGCAGAATCGGGGAGTGGGGCAAGGACAAGGGATGCGGGGGTGGTGGGGGCAGCACAGGGCGTGAATGCCGTGATGTTAGCAGCGGTAGTGGTAGTGGCGATGATAATGATGAGGGTGGGGAGGATGGGTAGGTGGTGGAAATGGAGCATGACGTGGGCTGGGAGGAGGTGAGTGACAGTGGTGGTGGGTGTGACACGAGGAGTGGGGGTGGCGGTGGCGGTAGGGGTGCTTGTTGGTGTTGCTGTGAAGGCATAGTGCTGCCCAGACTACGAGAGTGAGCAGGCAGATCACACGGGGACTCTAAGAGATAAAAATAAAAAAAGGAAACAGAAGAAAAGGGTGAAAATAAGTTTTAAAAATGAACAAAACAACCAATGGGAAACAAACACAATTCAATATGATCCACATTAACATTCTATGTATACTAGATCTCCTAACAAACATTAAGAGTCTCTGTAACATTTCTTAGTAACCACGCATTTCTTTCACCGTGAACGTAACTCTTCACAGCCCAGCCAGTACAGTGGTACTTAAAGGGGTCGCGGTGGTCGAGAGGTAAGGCACTCGCCTATCAAAACAACAAACGGCGTGGGTTCGAGCGCAGGTTTCAAGACACATATGGTCTCAAAGAGGTGGGTCGAGAGTGTCTGAATTAACTCCATTCGTCTTGACTCATGTCTTGCCACTGGTCCAAGGTAGTTCGGGACCAGAGAGTGAGGTTGATGACCAGTGCAGTTTCTTCCTCACTATCATCCAAATACAGCGCAAGTTACATCATCAAGACAAAACTGTCTGATGGTGTTGCGATCGTCGCTTGCGATGGGTAACTAACAACTTAAAATAACAATACCGAAACCCCCTCGCAAGCTTTTTGCTATAGAAACAACAATATATTAACTTCCTGCACAAGTAAAACTTCCGATAATAAAAAAATTATTAGAAAAATTATCAATATTTTAATTCTTTGTGTTAATTTGCTTTTGCAAATGACATTGCGCTCATCAGACGTAGTAATAATTGTCCATCGCTAGTTATGATGGTTAAAGATCAGACTTGTGCTGAGAAATGTGTTCTTTTATGGCAGTAAAGACCAATCCTGGAACGGCGTACCCTGGCATACATGTGGTGAGCTCGCTGTGGAGTCCTTGTAAGTTTTGATTTTTCGAGCAGCACGCTTTCACTGAGTCTCCCCTATGGTTTTTCTCTCCGCGATCTTTTTTTTTTTTTTTTTTTTTTTTTTTGTGCATTCGCCTAATTTTTCTATTTCCCAAGCTGGTGTGCGTGCGTTGCACTATGTTTTTATTTTGCGCCTGACGGCCAAGTGCATCCAACTTCGGCATGTTTTTATGTAAGGATCTACTTCCTCCCGCATTTTCTAAAGCTGTGTTTTCATCAGGGAAACGGTCAGTGCTGTGATTGGGGAGCGAACCCAGCACTTTTAAGTTGTGAGCCATGTCACTTAACCACTAGCCCCGCCGTCCCCTTCTCTGCAATCTGAGCACCTTTGGTGATACTAGCGCACCAGGTTTTGTGCAAGCAACTCCCATGAGGTGGTCCCAATGTTGGAACTTGTAAGAGACACTTTCAATGAGTTTCTGTAGCATCTCTTCTGCCCTCCTGTTGTGAGGCCAACAATCCTGGAATGACCTAACTGAGGAACATAACATGCCTTGAGCGGTAGGTAACCTGTTCATTCCCCTTTCATGTGATGCTACACTATTCCACGAGCAGCAGCTTCCATGCAGCCTTCTTCCCACTCCACATGAATTGAATTATATACACACACGTAGACCAGTATTCTTGATAAAGGTTGGCATGGTGGAGGGTTCGGCAAGACTTCCAAACAACTTTGGGACTTAACGTCCTTTTTAGGGCGCACAAAAAGAGTAAACCTACTCAGTGTGAACATTCAACAACAATCCCACAGCTGCTGAGCAAGCCTTATCTTGGCAGCCCAATGCCATTCCTATATAGATACAGATCATCTTCAGTTGTTTCCCTGCTCCATACGGTGTGTTGGAAATTGTCGACAGTGCTTGTAAGAATCTTTTTCTCATGTCTGCAAGTACCTTGCACCCAATGAGTAAGTGTCTGTTTCATCGGGGTGAGAGTATTGTCTTGTATGAAATGTTCAGGAGTCTGAGCTGTTTGTCTGAACATATAAATGCGTGATAGGGCCAGTTTTAGTCTGTGCTTCTATACGAGTGGTTGCCCTTGTGCTGGTCTCGACTCTTGTGCGAGTTGGTGGCTGTCGGTTGGTGCATTTCTCTGCTTAGCGGTCCGGACTTGAGCAGTGCTGTGTTCTTTGGTCTTGTGTGGTTTCAGTCAGTTCTGTTTCGTGCATGAGCTGTCCAATGGATACCTAGCTTGTTCGTTTCAGGATCGCAAGTGTTTTGCAGCTCGAGCGAATCTTGTGACCTAGTAACGGGCTTTCCATGTTTCTTTTTGCCGAGCGGGCACCACAAAGTGGTTGCTGTGCTCCAGCGTTCATCCTGGCATGCTGTAGGACATCCTTGACGTGTCACATTGCCTGGATGTCACTGTTGTGTAGATCTATCTGGCGCTGCTGTCTATGTGATAAAATCACGAGACCTCGCTCAACCGAGGCATGTGTTGTCCTTAACTGGTTCTCCGTGGCTTTTGTCAGAGACCAGATTTCACTTACATAGCATAGAGCTGGTAGGACCACTGAATTAAATAGGTCTGATCGTAGTCTGGTATGTTTCGTGACGATGTTGCCGTCTTGATCGAGCTGAAGGTGGCCCAGCCCACTCGTGGGCATCTGAGTCTCAAACATCTAGTTATTTTTCACGTTGAGGAGACAGCCAATCAGATATATTCGTCGACATCTTGTAGGGGTGTTTTGTTTAGAAGCACGAGGCTATGAATTTGTATGAAGTGTTCTGTAAGCTAAAGTTACATTTTAAAATGAAGTATTTAATTTAAGGACTTTGTTAAAGAATATTTGAAATAATATCTGGGATCAAGGTGCTGAGCAGTGCATGAGCTGCAGTGGTCAGAACCCATAGCTAACTGCTAGCATCAGAGCCAGCGAACAAGAGCTGCCAAGACCCTTCTACATCTCTGTGTGGTGATCCTGGATAACAGACTGCAACAGTGCAGACTGGCTAAGGAGAAGGGATCAAAGAGGGAAGGCTAACCAAGTATTCAAAAATGCCTGCTGAAGTCTGATGTGTCGGACTGAAAGGTGCAAATATCGCAGTCAAGCTATATTTTTCGACACAACGCATTCCGTTCTCCAGACAACATCCTGCTATTTGCAAAGCCCTTCTAAGGGCTTGGTAGCGAAAGAGTGAGAACGAACAAAAAAGAATAAATAGTGTCTTCTATTTAATTCTTATTTATTTATAAATGCCTTTGCTAAGAAAAATGCAAATGAGAAAAATAAGAATATTCTGTGCACAAATCTCAATTTCAAGTTTTCCACCTGAAAATGGTGAAATGACTTGCTTGCCCTCCTATGAGCTGTGAAAGAAGTATTGTACTTCTGACAGCTAAGTCAAACAGGTCATCAGAGTTAGCATGCTGGTCTGCCAGGTTCGCAGGTTTGGTTTAAGGCTCTATCCATCTATCTATCTTCAGTCCACTTGTGTCGTTAGACGTCGTGGGGAGGTGTGACTTTCTTTGTTTCATTTTTTTTTGGCATGCGAAAAACAGCTGGTGACTTGTCAGATCAATCCCAGTATCTGTTTGTAGTTCTTGGAATAAACGATAGCCTATTTTTAGTACTGGTTGTGGTGGAGGCGTAAATTAGAGCAAGGTAGACCCTCAGCATGTTAGGCGTCATCTATGCCGCTCTGCTAACCACATAACCAAGACCTGATGTTACAGCCACACATTCCCCATTTTGCGACATACGGTGCGGTGAGAATAACTAGAATAATTTGAGCAGACTTTTAACTTGAATTTTGCCCGAGCTGCCAAGGAATTTTTAATGTGCGCGTTTCAAACTTCAATGAATCAACAAATTGAGTCTCCATTACAAACCCTAAGTAACAAGGCAAAACAGAATGGTTAAGTATGCGTACAATTAAAGGAGCAGGCAAAAATAGCTTTTCAAAAATTCATTACGCTAATTGCGGCACACAGCCTTTACAAGACTCATCTGAGTTCCATTATTTTGTTATGTTTCTTTTAACATACTTTGAAATTGTATAATTACTTACACATATTTATTTGGCAACATGGTATCACAGAAACAAACACATGTAAAAACAAGTATTTCTGCAGGCAAATAATTCATTACCCAACGACAAAAAAGTAACGAAAAACAGAAAAAAATCTAGTTTGCTAACATACTCAAATTCTCACTCGAAAACTGAGTAAAAACTACAGCACAATCGGCTACTAAAACACACACAGCTAATTGAAACAAACAAAAGAAACTGGCCTAATCTAGAACAAAGAATTATTTAAAGCCAAGTGTCAACCAAAGGTTTTCAATTCTAGTTTTATGTCTCTCATACATGTCAACTTGTGCGTATCAACTTTTACCAATTTTAGAATTTCCTTCACACCAGTTTTCTATGACTGCTGCTTACCCCTTCAAGAGTTTTAAAATATAAATTACGCAAATATATATATTATTTTATGTCCCATGTGGCCTTGAGTCATTAACAAGATATCGAGACTTTAGCCCTCAGGGTCTCATAAATTATCAGAGAGAGATATTTTTCTGCCAGCATTTTTTCCACATACTCCTCGTGTGTTTTTTTCATGTAGTCATTTCTACCCATTGCAATATTTGTGGTTTGTCGGGTATACTAGCTTTGAGTAGTTTTGTGTACAGTTTCCATCAGCTGAAGTTGACATGTACGAGAATTAAATATTACAAACACTACCACTTATTTACAACATAAAAACATGGGAAACAGGGCATACCATATTCTAAGAATGCATTGGAAGAACATGAGAATTGTTGTTTCACATCAAAAGTTACCATCAAGTAATAACAAAAATATCAACTAAAAATGTATTAAAACAATAAGTGACTCAAAAACTGTTGGGATCAATGTTAAATAAATCAATAAAAATCTATTTTCGCCCACCATGCTTATATATTTGAGATGATCAAAATACTAGCCATGATGTGATTAGGAAATGAAAGTGTCTGGACATTTCTGTACAAATAATGTGATCAGGAATTGAAAGTGTCTGGACATTTCTGTACAAATAATGTGATCAGGAAATGAAAGTGTCTGGACATTTCTGTACAAATAATGTGATCAGGAAATGAAAGTGTCTGGACATTTCTGTACAAATAATGTGATCAGGAATTGAAAGTGTCTGGACATTTCTGTACAAATAATGTGATCAGGAATTGAAAGTGTCTGGACATTTCTGTACAAATAATGTGATCAGGAATTGAAAGTGTCTGGACATTTCTGTACAAATAATGTGATCAGGAAATGAAAGTGTCTGGACACATCTGTACAAATAATGTGATGGGTAAATGAAAGTATTTCTGTATACATAATGTGATGGGTAAATGAAAGTATTTCTGTATTCATAATGTGATCAGTAAATTAAATGAAAGTATTTCTGTATACATAATGTGATGGGTAAATGAAAGTATTTCTGTATACATAATGTGATGGGTAAATGAAAGTATTTCTGTATACATAATGTGATGGGTAAATGAAAGTATTTCTGTATACATAATGTGATGGGTAAATGAAAGTATTTCTGTATACATAATATGATCAGTAAATGAAAGTATTTCTGCATTCATAATGTGATCAGAAAATCAAGTGTCTCCACATTTTGCATAACCCATAAAATAATAAAAGGAATCTTATAAGAACATGACAGATAAAATGTATTTTAACTGCACCAAAATAAAGCAATGGAGGAATTTGAGGTCAAACATAAGTAAAAGATAAGAATTAAACAAGGCAGAAACTGATCAATAAAATGACACCTACCAGGTTCGTTTGATCCTCGCGAGTTTGATCTCAATAGTTTGTCAGGCTGGATGCGATACTGGGAGGCTACTAACTTAGGAATAGAATCTGCATCTTCTAGAAAGATCTGCATGCGTATGAATGGCTCTCTGCCCTTTTGAGTAAGCATGTGCCACGGTTTTGGGCGAGCCAGGAGGTCAGACACTGACCCCTGAGACAAGCCCAGGATGCTCTCCCCGAAAAGTCTCTGGCTGATAGAGTATTGGGATAGGGTTTCCTTTACCTTTTTGACCAGGTCATCGGTGTTCATATTTGCATAGCGATCAAATTCTTCTTGTGAGATGGGCGGCAAAACTGCACGTAGGGGTTTGGCGTTGGCAATGCCCACATTAGGACGTGTAGTCAGTGAGTTGGCTATGTTCTGCATTCTCTGTAGTGGAGACAAGCACTCCGCTGGAGGTACAGATCCATAGCGGGGTCCTCCAGTGGGTCCTTGCAGTTGCTGCTGTGTTGGAGTTACGGGGCTGTCTGAGACTCTGGGGTCATGGCCATTCATCCGAGGGCGCACAAGGAAAAAGGCACTTCCGGCATGACGACCGGATTCACTGCTGGGTGATGAGCCTGGAGTGGATCCTGCATGGGATGACGGCTTGCTGAGGTCAATTGCTCCGCAGTTGTTGTTAATTTGAGAGGATGTCTCATCAGATGTACTATCGGGGGGCTCGGTCTTCAGCTTGAGGCCATTGGGATGTGTGGATCTACAGTCAAGCGGTGATGGTTCAGGGCTGTCTGCTGGGGGAGGTGAGGATGAAGATGAATGGCGGTGCCGAGACGAGGACGAGCTGATGGACATGCTAGTATTCTGTGGTGTATTAAGGCGACCTAGTTCTTGTGCATACATAGCACTGGCTGCAATATTGCCTGCGGCGTCTGCAGCCTTTTTGAGCTTGACAAGTTCTTGCCTATAGATTCTGGCGACCATTTCTTGAGCAGATGCCATCTCATCTTGCGATGAGGATGATGAATGATGCCGAGAGTCTGTGTCTCTAATTTTCCGAGCCATCTCACGGGGATAGTGCGGCCCATTAGACAAGGAGATTGGAGGCATTGTGGGGGACATCATAGTCAGCCCTGGTGGTGCCCCTCCCAGCTTTGAGATTTCGTGATGGTATATGCTGGACACAACAGCATTGGCAACCTGTTGCTGAAGAGCAGCCAGTAAAAGAAAAACACAAAAGTTAATAGAGAAAGAGCAAACAAAATATGGGCATATATGAATAACGAATACACGATGGCAGTCCAAAAAAAAAAACTGAACGTTGTACAAAATGTTCTATTTTTTTTAACTTACAATTTGTCCGCTTCGAGAAAACATAGTATTCCTGACTGATTCCGCATCAGTATTAACAGTGCTGAAACAACACAAAGATGAAGATCTGGAGCAATGTATATCCTACCTGGCCCATCTCTCAGCAGAACACCCAAGGGATCCTATCCCAGTGCAATATTGAAGGCAATGAAGCTTCAGACAAACTAGCAAAGAGTGGAGGAACATCCACACAAACAGACCTGAGCATCACATATAATGAGGTCAAGTCCATAGTTAAATCCAACTTCAGGGTCAAATGGGCTGATCAACACCACAACTTCCGAAAAGAAGACAGCTACTTTAACTTAACTAGAGAAGAGCAAGTCATCATCTTCAGACTGAGAACTGGGAACAACAGACTCATCTTTACAACAAAATGAGTATTGGGACAGATGACAGGTGCCCACGTGGGGAGCATACCATGACCGTGGAACACATCCTACAAAGCTGCACGCTCCCACAGGAAGAGAGAGAATACTGGCTTCGTGAGACAGATATGAGACAGAAGCTGTATGGAAATAAAACGGCCTTGCAAACAATGGTGTCCTTTGTAAGAGAAACCAGAACCTTGATCTGTGGATAAATAAAGAAAGAGAATTCCCCTTCAAAATAGTTCCCTCTACTGTTGATACACCTTTCCCAACATATTTTTCAATTTATGAACGCGCCCTGATACTTTTTTTTTGGTACCCATTTCAAAGCAAATTTTCTTTGATACATTCTTAGAATCATGGTATTCAAACAGGCATGTTAATGTCTGTTGCCAGGTTGTCAACATTCAACTTTTAAAATGAACTTTTAAAAATTCCTACTTTGTCACCCAGTCAGACGCCAATCTGCACAAACTACAGAACTCACCTTCTTGATGTGATCGTCATCTATGGACGACGACGACGACGGACATCCAGATTTATGATAATCTTCTGTGGAAGGGCTGCCTGATTTGAAACATTGGTACCATACGTGACAGTTATAGGCTTGTTTCAGCATTTGAAAAGTTTCAGTAAAAGTTTTACCTATTTTGAAACAGATCCTTCACTGCCCAACTTAAAAAAAAATTGCCAAGTGCACTACACGTGTATTCATTTCACGGGATGCACATCAATGACTAACTGTCGTGGCATGATGCGGCTATTATTAGACTGAAGGTCAACGTCACTGATACACATACAAGCAGTACCTAGCTCTCTGAGTCACTTAAAAGTTTGATTTCTTTTTGAACTGCCTTTGTATGAGTGATGAAATTATAAGAATGGCGAACATATAAGAATGGCGAACATGCGAAGGATGACGAACATATAAGAATGGCGAACATATAAGAATGACGAACATGCGAAGGATGTTCAAAAAGTAACTTTTCTAATGATCATTGTGCACCACCGAGAGTATTGCTTTGAACATGCGCAACTGATTCCTCGATTCACTGGCAATGCACAGACGACATTTTTCTATATTTGTTTTATGCTTGAAGATGTTATTAGGCGCTTAAAATGTTTTGGGCAATCGAACAGCCCGCTGAGTGTGATATACGTTCGATAATTAGTTTTTAAAATGTGAATGGGGCAGACTGTGTTCTCCAAGAAGAATTCATGCCCTAAGCCAAACAATCTGCTTATTGTGAGGCATTGAAGACGCTGAGATGTGTAATTTAGAACAACAGGCGCGGGATGCTGAGTGGCTGCATTCCTTAGCTTCACGACAATGCCCAGTCACACTCCGAGAAAACACACTCAAACCCAAATCACCTTGTTTGGATGGGTACAAATGGACTATCCACCCTTACATTCCTGACTTGGTACAGGGTGACTTTCACCTATTCTTGCATTTGAAATGTTGCCTTAGTCGGCCATCGTTTTGACAATCAGGTGGATCTGACATTGCAGGTGACACCTTTCTACGAAATAACTTAACTTAACTTATTTATACTGGTTTAGAAGACTGTATAGAGTCTGTATACAACCAGTTTTTTTCCTCTTCAATCAACTAATGCTATGCTTCTAGCCTGGTGTGGTTCATGAAGGAGACTATGTGTTTAGGTCTTTGCTGGTCCTCCAAAGCTTTTCGAGTGTAGTCGTTCCTCCGGGTCAGACTGCCTTTCTTTGGTTTGTATAAGTGGGACAGTCTTGAAGGATATTTTCTGGTGTTTGCTTGGGTGCTCCACAATCGCACGTGGTGGTGTCTGTAAGACCCATTCTGTGGAGGTGGGCCTCTAGCCTCCAATATCCTTTTCTTATTTTGAAGTTCTTTGTCTGCCCATCTCTACCAAGTTTGTGTATGCTGTCATTTTCTGGCTTGTATCCTTTGTGCTGGTCTCTCCATTCTGTCCCCATGGATTGTTTAATGAGTGTCTTTCCTTCTTTATACTCTGTGGCTGGTAAGTCTGCGCGCAGCCATTTCTGACTTTTGTGAGCTCATCACAGCAGTTAGCGAATCAGGTACTGTTTGCATCAGGGTCAGCAAACCCAGCTGATCTAGACCCTATTCAGCCTTCAAGCAAGAGCCCTGGAAACAGACAGAGTGCAGTCTAGCTAAGAGAATAGAGATCGCAGTGGGAAGGCAAATCCGGTACTAACAAAAAAACCAGCTGGAGTCAGATGTGTCGGACCTCGCTGTTAAGTTTGATACAATGTCACAACATTCGTTTCAATACAAACGCAGAGGATCAAGATGCTGAACAGGGCATGTGCTGCAGCGGCCAGTGACCCAAAGCTGACTGCTAGCGTCAGGGCCAGTGACCCTTCTACACCTCCATGTGGTGATCCTGTATAACAGGAAAAGAAGAGGGGAGGCTAACCTGGTACAAGAAGAGGGAAGGCTAACCTGGTACAAGAAGAGGGGAGGCTAACCTGGTACAAGAAGAGGGGAGGCTAACCCGATACAAGAAGAGGGAAGGCTAACCTGGTACCCAATAATGCCATGCTGAAGTAGGATGGGTGGGGCCGAAAGGTGCAAATAGCGCAGGTAAAACTGTAAACTACAACAACGCATTCCATTCTCTGGACTACATCCTGCTACTTGCAAAGCCCTTTTCAGGGCTTGGTAGCAGGAGTTTGAGAACGAACACAGAAGAAGAATACAAACGCTGAAGACAACGAAACAACTATCACTACGTGCATTTGCTCATGAATACCTGTTCCAGACTCTTCTTCATATGCATGGCAACCTGAGCTTCACTGAGTATGTTGGCAATCCTTTCCTCCGTTGCTGAATCCTCTTTCTCTTTGTACGAGTTATTGGAGGCAATTGGCTGTGTGCCTGCCAGAGGTTACGGAAAATGTGTTACAAAATAATGCTCAAATTTTGAATCAGTTGAAAAATGGTTTTTTAACAAAAATCAAATAATTTAATTATTTATAATTTGTTAAGCAATTGTGTCTGTCTAGGAAGAAATTGGAAGAATCTACATTTATTATAAGCTTGCAAAATGTCAGAGAAGGGGTTCTAGAAGCATATGAGGAGGTAGCTATTGGTAGCTTGTATCAGAATGCATGTAATATGAACATTTTGCTGCTTCCATGTTACCATACTTATAAAAAGGCAAAGGTTGTCCCATAGCAGACAATGCTGTCGAGGATGAGGTGTTATGGTATTCATTGTACTAAGTCTCAGCTTTGTGAAGTGGGGTGGCCAATTCCTTTTCTCGCCACATTTTTTTCCCCTGTCGTCAGTTAGGAACCCATCTACAGCTTGGTGCACTGGAGCTGCTAGTAGTGGGAGTTTAACCCTGTACCTACGCCATGGAAAGCAAGTGCTATACCATTGCACTTATCAGCCGCTCACCATGCTTATAGCTATTATTATATTTCACATCTGCCGAAGACGGATATGTCGGACCGAAAGGTGCAAATATCGCAGTCAAGCTATAAACTAGCAACACAATGCATTACCGTTCTCTGGGATACATCCTGCTACTTGCAGAGCATTGTTCAGGGCTTGGTAGTGGAGGATTGAGAACGAACGTCAAACCCCCCCCATATCTAACAAAAACAAACATTCTCTACTACAAAATTATAAATTACAGGCCAAACCCTTTACCGACTAGGCACATGCCTTCCTCACTCCATTTCAACTATAGTTAACTTCACAATGCCTTTATGTGGGTGCACTGATACAATGTTATAACAAAAAAATGAAAAATCATAGGTGCAAATCATTTAAAAAAATTAACTCATAAATCTCGCTGTTTGTCCATCCGCCCGGCTTTTCAGCCAATGTGCAAAAATTGTCAAACGTAATAGTACCAAAACAGAAACCAGATAAATTTTATGCTGACAACCATGTCCCATTGAGACCTGAAACATCTTATAGTATTGAACAAAACTTGCACTTTTTAAATTGAGTGAAATATTAAAACATAAAATATATATGAAAGTATTCGATGTCACTATTTACCCAAAGTTTATCCACAACAAAGTCAAGATAGTACCTTCTTTTCCAAAACCCAGCAAAGATAATATGCGATCTTTGAAATGTCAATTGACATCACAAGTTCTTGACATCACTGGAGTCATCACCAAAATCCATTCTCCTTCACAATACACCATGAACCTATCATCATCATCATCTGGCTGATCAGTCCTACAACTAGTTGAAAGGTTGTCTGAGCATGTCTCTCCATTTATTTGACCATATCTTCTGGTTGATCAGTTCTAAGACTGGTTGAAAGGTTGTCTGAGCATATCTCTCCATTTGACCATATCTTCTGGTTGATCAGTTCTAAGACTGGTTGAAAGGTTGTCTGAGCATATCTCTCCATTTGACCATATCTTCTGGTTGATCAGTTCTAAGACTGGTTGAAAGGTTGTCTGAGCATATCTCTCCATTTGACCATATCTTCTGGTTGATCAGTTCTAAGACTGGTTGAAAGGTTGTCTGAGCATATCTCTCCATTTGACCATATCTTCTGGTTGATCAGTTCTAAGACTGGTTGGAAGGTTGTCTGAACATGTCTCTCCATTTTACCATATCTTCTGGTTGATCAGTTCTAAAACTAGATGTAAGGTTTTCTGAGCATGTCTCCCCATTTGACTCTATCCTGTTGATCAGACCTAACAGTGGCTGTAAGGTTTTTGAGCGAGTCTCTCCATTTGACCTTACTCTCTGCAGCTCTCTTAAAAAGATGAGTCTTGGTCGCCCCCTTTCTCTTTTCCCCTGTATCCTGCCCTCTAGTATCTTCTGTAGAAGACTTTCATGTTGCATATTGTGTTCGAGCCAACCCAATCAGGAGTTAACATGTAAATACATCAAATCTAGAAATATTTGTAGCTCAGCTGGTAGTGGAAAATTTAAAAATCCTTAGGTCGTTTGTGCTGTAATTTTTCCCTCTTCTAACATTGTGTGATACAAACCTTTTAAATTTAACATTTTTATTTGATCGACATCCACAATTTTCATCATTAGTGACAAGATAAATATTAGTTGTACATAATTCTCAAGTAAATGGGATTGGATAGGACATATGCTACGGAAAGCAACAGCAAACAGACATGGAATCCACAAGGCAGGAGGAAGAGTGGTAGACCGAGAAACACCTGGAGAAGAGACTGTGGAAAAACTTTGGTTGCTGGACTTAAATTATAGAGAGGCAGAAAGAGCAGCTCAAGGTCGAACTTGATGGAGAAGAGCTGTCACCCGAAAGGAGCAACGGGCATTGATTGATTGGTCAGATGCACAGAGTTGGCAGGCATGCTGCAGATACCACAATGTGAAATTTTTGGAAGTATTGTATTTTGTGTTGTTGTTGATTGCCTACAATGAGTAAGTCTGTATAAAGCATTAGTTAGACCTAGATTGGAATACTGTGTACAGATCTTATCGTACAGGAGATATAAACATGCTGGAAAAGATACAATGAAGAGTGACAAATCTGATAGTGAGATTCATGATTACAGTTATGAGGAAAGACTCAGAAAAACTGGCCTACAGTGTTTAGAAAAGAAAAGAATTTGAGGTGACTTAATACAGGTTTATAAGATAATCAAAGGAAAGGATAAATTAGACTATAACAAGTTTTTTTCCAAAATACAATCACCTACAAGAACAAGAGGACAAATTAACTAAAGAAAGGTCCAGATTAGATATTAGAAAATATATTTGTAGTCAGAGATTGGTGAATGCTTGGAATGCATTGCCACAAGAAGTAGTGGAGGCAGGGACAATTAATGCATTTAAGGATAGATTGGTTGCGCATAGATTTTAGAGCACGGAAATGTAAATGAAACTGGTTGGATTCAAACTCTGCAGAGTCTTCTAAACCAGCGTAAAGACGTTAAGTGAAGTTACTCTTTTGTGCGCCCTGAAAAAAGCGTTAAGTGGAGGTTAGAGTAGCTTTCTTCACATCTCGAATGTGCTAACAAAGGTGGACCAGGGTCCTTCAGGTGATTGTACTATGCTTGGCTTCATCTGCGTGCGGATCACTACTATGGGGATCATGTCGATCCCCCATCTTAGCCAGCCTGTCATAAAACAGCCCGCTTTCAATGGGACCTGCGTAGAAGTGAGGTAAGGGTCTTGGCCGGTATATTTTATATGACGTCGTCTAACATAACCCGTTGGTATGTTTTGCCTGATCAGACATTAGTCTCCTCTCTCCAAGGCGCTGGTGGGGATTATTATGTGTCTAATATACTGCTGGAATTTGATTGGCTGATTATTTAACATGCTTTCATAATTCATCATCATCATCATCAGTCCCATAACCTGAAAGGTCATTGGCATCAACACTGCAGATTGTTGGATGAGTTCCCGCCAGATTCACTCGGTTTTGTGCCAGGATATTGAATCTTCCGTCTGGGCGAGTTAACCTCAGCGGTAAGACTGTCATTGTTGTGAGACAGCTGGTGCATGTCAGATTTTTTTCAATGCTTTCTACAATATAAGTGTTTCTTGGGCCATTTTGCACCTGGCGGAGCCTATCCCTCTCCAGGCAACATAATTAGGTTACAATATGAGGTTCTGCTGAGGATAATTATGACAGTCTTAATTTTAACAAATTGTCCCCATAATATCACTAAAGTGTACTGTCATTGCATTTGTAAATGTCCTGAAAGTTTCAGTTCTCATGATCATAAGGAAGTGTTTGAATTTTCAAGTATGATATTTGACCCTAAGGACCTTACATACGTATAAGTACATGTGAAGTGAAATAAAAACTTTTAATTCTTTCCAGACCTTTAGCCACTAAAATGGTTCGCTAATGGAACCCTACATGACCATTAGCCACTATATTGGCTAAAGCTTTCTTTGTTTCGCAGAACGGCGATTCAGATTTTTATGTGACCTGATACTTTATTGCTAAGGACTAGAATAGTTCTCGTATCTAAATTTGACCAAAACGAGCGAGTTCTATGTTGAAAACGAGTTGTTTCAATAAATGAAAAGTGTGTTGTTAAAATAATGGGCACTGTATCTATATATTATCTGCCCCTTATTCTGCCAAATAATCAAATAATAATTTACTGAAATGTAAATTTTCTGTAACCATTTCCCTTGTCAGTGATATATAATATTAATATGTTTATCTATATTATGGTGCAAAGTAGTAACATTTATGGTGCAAAGTAGTAACATAAAAAAAAAATGCAGTCATTTTTTTTCAAAAATGAAAATTAATTCTGTCCAAACCTACAAAAAATGAAGTCCCGAAAGAGTTAAAAAGAGTCCCACCTTTTTTAGGAGATATGGCTTTCAGTGCCATAATGTTGGCATCGTCAGTGGCCCAGGCATGCATCTTGCGGTAGGATTCCCTGCCTTTCTCTGTCAGCTTGTCCCAGGACTTTGGCTTGGAGAGTAATTCACTGACCGTTCCCTGACTTAAACCGAGTACATGTTTCGCAAACAGCCGCTGCCCAATATTGTGAATGCTGAGGAGCTCTCTGACGGTTTTGGCTACGTAGCTAGTGTCTAGCCCACCTGAGTTGACCTCATTCTTGACCATGTTCAGGGGTAGGAAGGCCGGATGGAACGGGCTGCCTGGAAATCCGTAGAAAGGTGACATAGGCGGGGCAAAATGGCGGTGGTCAAGATGAGAATGTAAGGCAGCAGCTGGTGATTGGGGTGGGCCACTGTTGTTGGTGTGGGGAGTTTGCGAAGGAGTCGGGATGTCCGGTGAGAGTTTACAATTGGTGGCGGGGGAATACCGACCAGATGAAGGGGTGCTAGGCATTCTGTGAAAGTTCACTGGAAAATCTGACACGGCCACATTGGCGAAGGCGTCATTGGTGGAGGTAGCGAGCAGAGGTGCAGCACGTGGCATCGACGAGACGGGTGATGATGCTTCCTGTTTGATATTTGTTGCTGCGGTGAGTGCTGCGGACGAACTTAATACCACAGGCAAAACTGATCGAGATGTTGTCGTTACTTCAATGGCGGATGTTTTAGCAGAAAACTGAGATGAAAATCTATTGAAGACTGGCATGGTTGTTGCTGGTGACACTACGGCTGCAGAAATATCTGTCGATGATGGTGAGAATGGCGTGACTGGCGATGATGATGATGATGAAGGCATTGGTGAGGGGGATCTTTCAGATTTTTTGGTTGCGTTGTTGTTGCTGGCAGCATGGAAAGAAGTTGAAGTACCACTTGAACTATTATCTGCAACAATAAAATAAACAATAAAAGTTTTAATAGCCAAACTTTTGCAGCCAAGATAAAAATATGTGAACAAAAGAAAGATACATTTTCTAAATTTATGAATGTCTTGACTCTTAGTCGACCTGTACTTCTACAGGGGCAGATGTCCCTGTGCAGGTACCAGCTCTGGCATGTGATGGATGTAGCCAGGAGGAGGAATTCCTGCTTAGCGGGCTAGGCTCGAGTAGCTTACAACTCCATTACGTTGAGAGAAGTGCAGCAGAGGGTGGTTAACTGATGTGCGACTCCATCTTAATAGACTCAAACACTAGAGCAAAGTAGACATCCAGCCTGTTAGGCCCCTTCTATGCCATGTCACACAGTTAGTCGCTTCTTACAACATGCTCTCTGTGGGGCAGAGGTACTATCCTTGCCCTTGTCATGCACAAAGACCTCAGCCGTCCACTTGAGATTTAGGAACGTGAATAAGTACATTAAAAGAAAAAAACTATGTTTGTTGGTACAAGCTTTTGAATGACCTGTCCAGGATATGTAACAATTTTATAGGTCACACTAGTAGAGCCTATGTATGAAATTTCAGCTCTCTAGGTTATCGGGACATTGGTTAAAATAGGAGAAATAGAAGTCCACATAAACAGACAACAGTCAGGTTAAGTTAAATAAATGCTTGTAAAAATTAAGGGTGTCTCTGTGGTGAAGTGGTCGAGCCGTTTGCCTCGTGTTCAGACGGTCGGGGTTCGATTTCGATCTGCGACGGTCGGTCCATGATGTCAATTTTTTCAGGAGATCCCTGGGTTCATCGCTGGAGCTACGGAGTTCGTGCTTTGTGCAATGCTCTCGACAGATGGGGTACCCTTCTGCCGAGAGAGGCTGAGCTAAAATGGGAAAAAAACCCGAGGCAATGAAGTCGAACCCCCCCTTAAATTTTGTTGTTGTTGTTGTAAAAATTAAACCAGAATGCTCAGAGTAGATGAAGCACAAAAGTTATAGGAAAAGGAAAACCTTCGACATCAAATCGTCTGTTGCCTTGCAGGTAGGTTAAGGATAGCAATAAACAATTAATAAAATGATCAGTCTAAACTGACGTCTTCTGGGCTAAAATATTCAGATGTCCAACTGTGAAATGAAGCACAACGTAATTCAACACTTAATCAAACATTTAAAAAAAATATTCAATGTTGAAATCTTTTCAAGAAAAATTAAAATATTCCAAAGTGTTACATAGATCAAAGAAAAACATAAAAGAAATGAAGTCATTTACAGATTTAAAGGAAGATCTACGACTTTATGAGGTCAGCTGACTAATTGCACTCTTTTCATATGTAACTCACAGCACACTCAAGTATCCATTTTTGCAGCTGAGTAAACTGAGTTTTGCTTTCACCCATTCAAACACAGAGATATGAATTATTTCATAAAGGTTTTGTTAAGTATTTATATATTTTTGCGGGAAACTATAACTGTTGAGAATTTTCCAAAGTGTTGGACAACGCAGACTATCAATGCAACAGGATTGGGATCAAGATGCTGAGCAGTGGCCAGTGACCCAAATCTGACTGCTAGTGTGGGGCCAGCGACTCAGAGCTGTCAAGACATTTCTACACCTACATGAGGTGATCCTGGATAACAGTCTGAAACAGAGCAGACTGGCTAAGGAGAAGGAATCGAATAGGGAAGGCTAACCTGGTACTCAAAAATGCCTGCTGAAATCCTATGTGTCGGACCAAATGGTGCAAATATCGCAGTCAAGCGGTAAACTAGGACAGAACACATTCCGTTCTCTGGACTTCATCTTGCTGCTTGCAAAGCTCTTTTCAGCGCTTCATAGTGGGAGTTTGAGAACGAACGACGAAGAAGAAGAATCGAACAGGATCATATATCTCGTCACGTCACAATAAGACAAAAACCACTCTCCCTAGTCTGCCAATCTAACTACGAATATAATTCAGGTAAACATAAACAAACATGACTGATCAGTCAGACAAAGTAAACATCTGCGAGGCTACGATATTTCATGTCCTAAAATTTGAAGCAAGTGTAATGTTTAAACAATATAATTACACAATAACAGAACATATTCAACAGCCAGGATAGGACACATCAAATATATTTAATTAAAATAATAAATAACAAAATCTGAGAGAATTTCAATCAAAGAAATTAAATATTTTTGTGCTAAAATCACGCTATTGACAGGAAACAATAACGTTTAATTTTGATGCTAGACTAGAGGACGATCATCAGACATTGTAAGCAGACATCAACACTTGTGAGACGCACCAGGGATTTGTCAGGAAAGTTAATTGGGACAATATAAATACTATTTATCATGATCCATCATTTTCCTTCAATTGATGGATAAAGACCACTAACCACTACATCCGCCCCCACACAGGAAGCACTTGCAGTTCACATTGATATAGGATCCATGATTGTAAAATTCGCGGATGACACAAAACTATGTGTATATATTGGGATCGGATTTCGATCAAATTCGAGAATGGTCTGTGAGCTGGTAAATGGAGTTTAATGTAGATAATGTTTAATGTACAGTCATCCACACAGGTAGATACAATATGGAACATAATTACAGAATGGGTGAGAACTATTAGAATGATAGATAAGGAAAGGGACCTAGGGGTTATAATAGATCATACAGGTAAAGTGAGGGAGCACAGTTCAGGTAGCAGTGAAAAAGGCAAATGCAATGTTAGATGTGATAAAAGATATATTAAGCATAGGAGCAAGGAAGTGATTGTCTTGTCTTCATTTTGTTCTCAATCTCCCGCTACCAAACCCTGAAAGGGCTTAAGTGGCAGAATGTAGTCCACAGAACGCAATGCGTTGTGTTGTAGTTTACAGCTTGACTGCGATATTTGCACCTTTCGGTTCAACACATCCGACTTCAGCAAGCATTTTTTGAGTACCGGGTTAGCATTCTCTCTTCGATCCCTTCTCCTTAGCCAGTCTGCCATGCTGCAGCCTGTTATCCAGGATCATCGCGTGGAGGTGTAGAAAGGTCTTGGCAGCTTTGGTTCGCTGGCCCTGATGCTAGCAGTCAGCTATGAGTCGCTGACCACTGAAGCTCATGCGCTGCTCAGCGTCTTGATCCCAGTGATAGTCTAACTGTATAAAGCATTAGTTAGACCTAGATTGGAGTACTGTGTACAGGTCTGGAGTCCTTATTATAGAGGGGATATAAACATGCTGGAAAGGAAACAACAAAGAGCAACAAAGCTTGGAATGCATTGTCACAAGAAGTAGTGGAGGCAGGGATTATTAATGCATTTATGAATAGATTGGATGTGCATAGCTTTTAGAGCAATAAAATGTAAATGAAACTGGTTCTGTACAGATTTTGCAGTCTTCTAAACCAGTATAAAGTCGTTAAGTTAAGTATATAGAGTTTCTTTTCCATTGTTTCTATGGGATTTTACCTGTATACCATATTCGGGGCAGTTCTGTAGTATGTGCTCTGCGGCCTGGGGTGCCTGTCCGCATGTACACACAGCAAAGTTTCAATTTTATATACATATGGCTGCAACACAACAACTGACCCATATTCCAGATGTAGATGTATACCTTGTTGGTATGTAACTTTTTAAAGTATTTTCCCGCTAGCTTCCAATGTGGTTGCAGTCTGTTTAGTACATCTGCCCCCTCACAAGAAGCCCTTGCAGTGGTTGTTTCTGTTGTAATGATTATACTTGATGAGGTTGCTAACATTCACAACCTTTTTAGTACATCTGCCCCCTCACAGGAAGCCCTTGCAGTGCTTGTTTATGTTGTAACGATTTTAACTGACGAGGTTGCAAACATTCACATCGTTTTTAGTACATCTGCCTCCTCCTCACCGAAGAAGAATAAGAAGATGACACACAAGATGTATATTCCCTAATTGGTTGATGACAATTGGTTGAAGTGTTCCAGTAAGATGGCGACCAAGCAACAGCTGCTGTCATGGTCTGCGATTTTCGTGTGGTTAGTCCGTCCAATTAATGTCTGGAGCGCAGTGTTGTGTGGCGATCATTTTCTAGCACGTTCTACGCTATTTTCATCGGAATTCAGAGAAAACACGATCTGTTATGGAATACACGTTGTTGGATAGGACGTCACTACAGATTGCGCACCGTCCTTGGTTGGTGTGCACGACCGTCCTTGGAAATTGTGTCCATTTCCATTGCATGCCACGACCGGAATCTTCCCTCAGCCATGGGTTAATGGTCCCTCACCTAGACCTACATATGTTGGCGCTGGTCAGCAGCAGCATCTTCTAGTCTACGCGTGGGGGCTGCTCTCTAGAGGTACGACATTCACCTCTCAAATCATCAAGGAAACGGTGGACGGTTGACTTTCACAAGTTTCAAGCGACCCCTGGTCTGACGGATTGTACGACCTGAATATCTGCATCTTGAGCTACTTCCAGTCGTCTTGATTGTATGTCTTACCACTGGTTCCCGGCAACTTAGGACGAGAGAGTGGGATTGATATCCAGCGCAGCTTCTTTCTCACTATAATCCAAATTCAGCGCAAGTTACATCTTCAGGACGAGAACACTCTGATGAAGTGGCCATCTTCACTTGCGATGGGCAACTTACTAGCTTACTTACTGATGACAATACACAAATTTAAAAGAACACAAATAAGACACTGAACGGCTAAGACTTACATGTTGGGCACGAGCTGAACATCTTCAAATGGGCACTCTCTGGGGGCATGATATTGTTCTTATCCATAAAAAGCCCTTCTAAGGATCGTTTCTCCTCACATCGTAGCTCTTCAATGTAGGCATTGGCAAACTCATTGGACTTGAGCACCCTGAGGAATTGGCGTGTAAGGCGGAAGAATCAGAATAAATGTAAAATCATTTAATAAAATAAAAAGTTACATGTAGTCCACATGGTAGAGGGGGACTACTTGGGTTAGCGGTTAAGTAACAGGGCTCACATCCTGAAGGTGCTGGATTCGCTCCCCAATCCCACAATAGACTGAGGTACCACCTATTCAACAAATTGAAGGTAGGTGGCACTGACGAATGCCCATCACCGGTACCGTGTGGTACCGGGAAAATGACCGCTGAGCATTTGCTGCAAAACTGCCCGACATACGAGGATCAGAGAGAGCAGATATGGCCATCACCAGTGGCAACACTAGACAAGCTCTATGGCAGTGTCGACTGCCTCAGGATGACCGCTGCCTTTTTCGAAAAAATAATGGTTACTGTCTGACTGCGTACGATGAAGAAGAAGAAGAAGAAGAAGAAGCTCCCCAATCACAGCACCGACAGTTACCCCAGGGAAGGAAAACCCTTCAAAAATCTCGGGAGTCCGAGAATGAACGATAAACAAGAAGATGATAATTAGGAGAACAATGCTGCCAAATACGGATGTGTCGGACCGAAAGGTGCAAATATCGCAGTCAAACTGTAAACTAGTGACACAACACATTTCGTTTTCCGAACTGCATCCTGCTACTTGCAAAGCCCTGTTCAGGGCTTAGTAGCCAGAGATTGAGAAAGGACGCAGATGAAGAAGAAGAATAATGCCCATAATCTACATCAAATCCCGACTGCAATCCCATTACATAATTCTCTACGCTGACAAAATAATAATTCATTGTTAATGGCAGAAATGCTAATAAATGTGTATATTTGACAATTATAGAGCCATACTCATGTTTGTCCCGAATTGGTCCGCTGGGGTCTTTGTGTATGACAAGGACAAGAATATCACCACTGGCCCACAGAGAGAATGTCGTAAGAGGCGACTAACTGTGTCACATGGCATGACACACCAGGTTAGGTGGCTCGCTAAGAGCAGCTGGTGGTCTACGACACTATAGTGTTTGAATCTATTAAGATGGACTCTCACATCAGTTACCACCCGCCGTAACACTTTTCGCAACGCAGTGGAGTAATAAGCTGCTCGAGCCTAGCCCGCTAAGCAGGGAATTCTCCTCCCGGCTACATCCAGCCCACGCCAGAGCTGGGACTTGCCCCTGTAGAAGTACAGTATTTTCATCAGGGATGTCTTCATCCCCTTCTTCTGTTCCTTCTGTCAGTTGATTGGATTATGAAAGAAACAGCCAATGAGAGAAATGAGATCGACTTACTAAGAACTACTCATATTTATCTGACGAGATCTACAAATTTCTGTCCACACTCACCTGAGCTCTCTCTTGACATCTTCATAATTATCCTGAGTCCTCAGCTTTTCTTCCAGCAGTCGGAATGCTTGATTCTTGGCGTTTAACTCGGACTCCAATCTTGTCACCTGAGATGGAGGCAAGATATGAGTTGACGAAAAACCTCCAAAACCCAACTACAAGAAAAACGGTCATTCTAACAGACTCCAGGAGCATACTAAAAGCCACCTCAAACAAGATAGACTCTCACACAAAATAATATATAACATAGGCCTGCTGGCCCCCTAAAAAACAGATTTAGTCCTGCAGTGGAATCCAGCCCACTGTTGCAGCCAACCCAGTTAACAAGTTAATAAGTTGATAAATGATAACATACAGTATAGTGATGCTATCATCCGTACCGATGAATCGGTGCTACAAAGTGATATCTAGTTGGTGCCGCTCAGCTAGAGTGCGGGAGGGAAGATCGTGGCTGAGAAGAGGGGTTCATACAGAACAGCAACCTCTAGTATGAGAATGGCGATGGAAGCAGTGACTTGAGCTATGAGATGGCCATCTGGGACCTCTTTAACAGGGGCAGTCATCGTTTCAAACTTCCAATCATTGCTTCAGTAGATACATAAGGGCTGGTTTAGGCATGAGTGGATAGCAGCCGTTGAGGCATCAAACCTGGAGAGGCTGGTATGGATCTACTGCAGTGGTCATTCTGGGGTTCAGTGCATCGAAAGGGCTGACATCCTGGCTTCACATGCCCCAATTCCGGGTACATTAGATATGGATAGGAATGACATTTTGAAGTCAACAAATGACTGCAACAGATGATAGAACTATTCGTAGACTGCAGATCTTTGATATCGAATGAGGTTTGATCGGACTGTGGCGCAAGACATGGATGGAGCAGACGTGTGTACAACCAATGAGCTGCAGGAACCATCAGTATCTACACCCTTCTCTATTTACTGAGAGAGACTAAGCACCTATTGGTAAGCCTGGAGTGTAGTGAAATCGATTCCTAGGAACAGAATAGAGACAGCAAATGCGATGGTTCGGTCATCTCATGAGACTGTAATATGACCAACTACCATGCAGGATTACAAGACAAGAAGATCTAGTTACAAGGCATGAGAAAGACTACATGGCAGAACGATAGATGACATGAGAGGAATCATACTACATGAGCTTACTACAAGCGACATAACATACTTGGTTCAAGAAAGACAACTTAGCTGACCATGACACTTAACCTTAAAAGGACATAAAAGTAAAGTTGGTTAAGATTTTATAAACATAGTTAAGGTTCTATTAAGTTAAGGCTTAATAAACTTGAAGTGTTATAAATATTGTTAAGGTTTTATTAGGTTAAGGCTTAATAAACTTGAAGTGTTATAAATATTGTTAAGGTTTTATTAGGTTAAGGCTTAATAAACTTGAAGTGTTATAAATATTGTTAAGGTTTTATTAGGTTAAGGCTTAATAAACTTGAAGTGTTATAAATATTGTTAAGGTTTTATTAGGTTAAGGCTTAATAAACTTGAAGTGTTATAAATATTGTTAAGGTTTTATTAAGTTAGTTAAGGCTTAATAAACTTGAAGTGTTATAAATATTGTTATGGTTTTATTAAATTAATTAAGGTTTTATAAACTTGTTAAGATGCAAATAAGTTGGTCAAGGTTTTATTAAGTAAGTAAGTTAAAGTTGTATTAACTTAGTTAATATTTTATTAAGTAAGTCAAGTTCCATAAGCTTAGTTAATGTTTTATTAAGTAAGTTAAAGTTCCATAAACGTAATAAATGTTATATTAAGTAAGTTAGCAGGTCAAGAAATATAATAGGCCCGAAATTTGAGCAGATCTACAAACCTGTGCCAGTGTCGTCTCTCTGAGTCTGCTGAGCCTTTGCACATCGTCCACCAAACGAGCAACCTGGGTATAGACAGGAGAAACATTCTCACTTTCTTATCATTACTAAGACCTTCTGTGATTCAGATGAAACCGGCTGAGTCGGGCCAAAAGGCGCAGAAATCGCAGTCTCCCGTTTCAAGGCATACACCTCAAAAGAAGAACGAGTGCATGATCATCAGTCTCGCCGTGAGGTCCATTCAATAAGCATCATTTTTATATCCTTTCTATGTGCTCCCATCTCCTTTTGATGTCTTCGTCTCATCACCCATGATACATTTGCTTGTATGGGTATTGTCCGCCGTCTACCCGTCTACAAAGAAGACCTTTTGTTGTCTTAGGTTCTTTTGTTTTTGTCCAATCGTGGCTAATGCATCAAACTTATACATGTTTTGTTTCACTTCATTTTAATCTGCAGTACCGCCACAGAGTAGCTTTATTTTCTTGCCATTTCTTACTTTATGACTGATGGGGAACCAGTGGGGCCCAAATGAGTTGCTTATAACACAAATCTGTTTCAGTGCTTGACCCCCCCCCCCCCCCACCAACCACACCCCCGCTTAAATGTGCCATGCTGTAGTCCCAATGACGGAAGAAGGGAACTAGGACAGATTAAGAAACAAAATTTATCCCAGAAGAATATCTTAGGAGAGTATACTTGCCAGAAATATGGATTTACGTACATACAGATGGCTCAGCTAACAAATGGAGGTGGAGGGGTCTATTACAGAGCAGGGAAAGGGGAAGGAAAAGCATGAGTAATAGCAAAAGGGAACATACTCCAATAACTTCCGTGTCGAAGCTAATGCATTGAAGGCCGCAGCCGAGCTTACAATCTAAGATGATGTCCATCAAGAAAACATAGTATTTCTGACTGAGGCCTCATCAGTATTGGCAGCGCTAAAACAACACAAAAATGAAGATCTCGAGCAATGTATGTTCTCCCTGACACATCTCTCAGCAGAACACGCAAGGTTGATCATACAGTGGATCCCATTCCACTGCAATATGGAAGGAATGAAGCTGCAGACAAACTAGCAAAGTGTGGAGGAGCATCCTGCAAACAGACCTGAGCATCACATATAATGAGGCCAAGACCATAATTAAAGCCAACTTCAGGGTAAATTAGGCTGATCAACACCATGACTTCCGAAAGAATACAGCTACTTTAATTTAACTAGAGAAGTGCAAATCATCATCTTCAGACTGGGAACTGGCCATAACAGACTCCAGGGTCATCTTCAGACTGAGAACTGGCCATAACAGACTCCAGGGTCATCTTTACAACAAAATAAGGATTGGGACAGATGACAGGTGTCCATGTGGGGAGCATGCCATGACAGGTGTCCATGTGGGGAGCATACCATGACAGGTGTCCATGTGGGAAGCATACCATGACAGGTGTCCATGTGGGGAGCATACCATGACAGGTGTCTATGTGGGGAGCATACCATGACAGGTGTCCATGTGGGGAGCATGCCATGACAGGTGTCCATGTGGGGAGCATGCCATGACAGGTGTCCATGTGGGGAGCATACCATGACAGGTGTCCATGTGGGGAGCATACCATGACAGGTGTCCATGTGGGGAGCATACCATGATAGGTGTCCATGTGGGGAGCATGCCATGACAGGTGTCCATGTGGGGAGCATGCCATGACAGGTGTCCATGTGGGGAGCATGCCATGACAGGTGTCCATGTGGGGAGCATACCATGACAGGTGTCCATGTGGGGAGCATACCATGACAGGTGTCCATGTGGGGAGCATACCATGACAGGTGTCCATGGGGGGAGCATACCATGACAGGTGTCCATGTGGGGAGCATACCATGACAGGTGTCCATGTGGGGAGCATACCATGACAGGTGTCCATGTGGGGAGCATACCATGACAGGTGTCCATGTGGGGAGCATACCATGACAGGTGTCCATGTGGGGAGCATACCATGACAGGTGTCCATGTGGGGAGCATACCATGACAGGTGTCCATGTGGGGAGCATACCATGACAGGTGTCCATGTGGGGAGCATGCCATGACAGGTGTCCATGTGGGGAGCATACCATGAAAGGTGTCCATGTGGGGAGCATACCATGACAGGTGTCCATGTGGGGAGCATGCCATGACAGGTGTCCATGTGGGGAGCATGCGATGACAGGTGTCCATGTGGGGAGCATACCATGACAGGTGTCCATGTGGGGAGCATACCATGACAGGTGTCCATGTGGGGAGCATACCATGACAGGTGTCCATGTGGGGAGCATCCATGACAGGTGTCCATGTGGGGAGCATACCATGACAGGTGTCCATGTGGGGAGCATACCATGACAGGTGTCCATGTGGGGAGCATACCATGACAGGTGTCCATGTGGGAAGCATACCATGACAGGTGTCCATGTGGGGAGCATACCATGACAGGTGTCCATGTGGGGAGCATACCATGACAGGTGTCCATGTGGGGAGCATACCATGACAGGTGTCCATTTGGGGAGCATACCATGACAGGTGTCCATGTGGGGAGCATGCCATGACAGGTGTCCATGTGGGGAGCATACCATGACAGGTGTCCATGTGGGCAGCATACCATGACAGGTGTCCATGTGGGGAGCATACCATGACAGGTGTCCATGTGGGGAGCATACCATGACCGTGTAACACATCCTACCAAACTACATGCACACACAGGAAATGGGTGAACACCACCGGCCCTGCGGGATAGATAGCAGACAAAAGCTGTACGGAGATAAAACAGCCGCACAAACAACAGTTGTAAGAGGTGAGATCTACTGATCAGACTATGTTAGTCAGGGTCAGGTGAGACCTGCTGATCAGACTATGCTAGTCAGGGTCAGATGAGACCTACTGATCAGACTATATTAGTCAGGGTCAGATGAGACCTGCTGATCAGACTATGTTAGTCAGGGTCAGATGAGACCTACTGATCAGACTATGCTAGTCAGGGTCAGATGAGACCTACTGATCAGACTATATTAGTCAGGGTCAGATGAGACCTGCTGATCAGACTATGTTAGTCAGGGTCAGGCACAACATACTGATCAGACATGTTAGTCAGGGTCAGGTACAACATACTGATCAGACATGTTAGTCAGGGTCAGGCAAAACATACTGGCCAAGACCCTCACCTCGGCTTCCTAGTAGCCCTCCCTGGACAATGGGCTGTTTTCATGACAGCCTGTCTAACAAGGTGAGGGATGGACGTGATCCCAGTAGTAGTGAGTGACACGCAGATGAAATCAAGCATAGCACAACCGCCTGGAGGACCCCAGTCCAACTTCATCAACACGCTCGGGATGTAAAGAAAGCTACTGTAACCTGCCACTTGATGTCCTTTTCAGGGCGCGCAAAAGAGTAATCTACTCATTGTGGGCCATTGCAAAGATCAGAATAAGGCAGTAATCCTTTTTCGGGAATCTTATAAGAAGAGGCAGCTTGGAGCATGTTGTGACAAGAGGAAAGAGAGACAGAGGAAGGCAGAGAGAGAAGATGTTGGACAGCCTGAAAGAATGGCATGTGTGACAATCAACAGCAGAATTGGAAAATGACACACGTGATAGAAAGAGAGAATCGGTTTAAGGTCAATTGCCAACGTCAATCGGCAGGGCACTTGATGATGATGAAGCCCTTGGTGGAAGCCTGTCACTTATGACCCCAAGCCTGTTTGAGCATTAACTGAGCTTTGTAGTGATTGACCCACAATGTGCCGCCACTAATCAAACCTTTTGCTCGAAGGTGAGGCTAACTGAAATGATCTCCGTGCACTGCCAGTGATTGACTTATCGAGCTCTCAGACCAAGTATTGATTTCTAAACCAATTTCTGCTGGTTGCCATGGAAACGTCAAGTGTTTAGACAGCCTGGATTTCTTGGTGACCAAGCCTGAGGAATGTGTATGTGTGTGTGTCCAAGCCTGTCCATGCCATCTTCTTTTTCTTCTTCTTCTTCGTTCGCTCTCAATCTCCCGCTACCAAGCCCTAAAAAGAGCTTTGGAAGTAGAAGAATGTAATCCAGAGAACGGAATGTCGCAGTTTACAGCTTGATCCAGGATCACCGCGTGGAGGTGTAGAGGGGTCTTGGCAGCTCTGGTTCGCTGGCCCTTACGCTAGCAGTCAGCTATTGATCGCTGACCCTGCAGCCAAACGACAACCCAAACTATCTGAGAGTCACATTTGATCGGCGCATGACATGGAAAAGTCAGATCGAGAGAAACCGAATGAGAGCCAGAGAAAGAATGGCAATCATGAGGAAACTTGCTGGCACTAGCTGGGGAGCAGACGAAAGTATACTAAAGAAACTGTACACTGGAAGAGTGAGACCAGTTCTCGAGTATGGCATTGCGGCATGGACAACAGCAGCAAAGGCGAACTTTGATAAAATTAGCAAACTTCAAAACCAAGCCATGAGAGTTATAACAGGAGGCATGAAGTCAACGCCAATTGTAGAACTTGAAAAGATTACAAAACTGCAATCCATGACCGATAGAAGAGACTGCAGAGCCCAGCTGCAGTCAGAGAAACTCCAAAGACTGACTGACCATCCAATGCACCAGAGACTAAACAATTTGGGAAATGGGAAACTAAAGCGGAGAAACTTTGCAGAAATAGCCAAAGCAAAGATGCACGAAGATCCCATAAACGCACTAACAGCACCAAAGCCCATCACTACTGTACGAAAACCTACCTGGAGGCAGGATATATTTCCAGAGGTGGTAGAAAATATACCATGTATTGGAAACAAAAACTGCCAGAGTGAAAAAGAAAGGAGAGATACTACCCTAAGCTTTATATCGAAAAACTACCCAAGCATGGACTGGACCCATGCATACACCGACGGTTCTGTAACAAACACTACACAGAACGGAGGGGCAGGAGCATTCCTGAACCTACCAAATGGCAGAAAAATAACACTGTCATTCGCTACTGGTAAGTACACAAGCAATTTCAGAGCGGAGGCAGAGGCACCGAGGGCGGCAGTGGAAGAAATGGTGACACATAAAGAAAATGAAAGCCATACAGTCCTGCTTACAGATGCTCTGGCCGTAGTCACAGCGCTAAAAAGCCAGAAAAACACTGAGCTTAATGACTTAAGAGCAGTACTCTGTCAACTATGCCAGCAGTCCGCACCAAAAAGGGTAGTGGTACAGTGGGTTCTATCACACTGCAACATCCAAGGCAACGAGGAGACAGACAGACTGGCAAAAGAAGGTGCAAGACTACCACAAACAGATACTAGTATGACGTATGAAGAGTCAAAACGGCTTATTAAATCCAGATACATGACCAAATGGGAAACTGAACATACCGGCTACACCAAAAACGATGCCTATTACCAGTTGAACAGAAGAGAGCAGGTCGTTGTCTTCAGACTTCGCACTGGCCACAATAGACTGATGTACCACCTATTCAAGAAATTGAAGATAGGTGGTACCGACGAATGCCCGTGTGGTACCGGGAAAATGACTGCTGAGCATCTGCTGCAGAACTGCCAGACATACGAGGATTAGAGACAGCAGATGTGGCCATCACCAGTGGCAACACAAGACAAGCTATATGGCAGTGTCGACAGCCTCAGGATGACCGCCGCTTTTTTCGAAAAAATAATGGTTACTGTCTGACTGCGTACGATGAAGAAGAAGAAGATCGCTGACCGCGCAGCTGATGCGCTCCTCGGCGTCTTGATTCCTTCTTCTCGTTCACCAAGTTTTAAATTATGCCTAAACATGAAGTCCAGCTCTATTGGAAAAAATGTTGCTGTGGTGGTGAGTTCTTTCAGGCTGCCAAATAGCTTTTTGTGGAGGTTCGTCTTCGTAGGCCAGTGCTCAATTAGCAATTTTCTAAGTGTATAACAGTAGGTGAGGAGCACGTGGCCAAGTGCTTTTAAGGCCTGCCTGCTGACAAGGAGGGCAGCGGTTCGATTCCCCGTATGGCATATGTTGTTTTCCTGTTTGGGGTGAAATAAACAAACATAGCCAGCACACGAGGTGGCGACAGCAGTGGCGAAACGGTCTGTAGTCCTCAGTCTTCAAAACTAGCTATGAGGAAGATGTCATATGACAATAATAATAGTAATAAAAACACTAGGCTTCTAGGGTATGGTTGGATATCTGTGCTGCCTGTCGCAAATGTAATGTTAGGCATGATGAAAAGAAATATAAAACATAGGAGCAAGGAAGTGATTGTCAAACTGTATAAAGCATTAGTTAGACCTAGATTGGAGTACTATGTACAGGTGTGGAGTCCTTATCGTAGAGGGGAGATAAACATGCTGGAAAGGATACAAAGATGAGCAACAAAATGATAGTGGGATTCCAAAATTACAGTTACGAGGAAAGACTCATAAAAACCGGCCTACAGTGTTTAGAAAACAGAAAAATTCGAGGTGACAGTACAGGTCTATAAGATAATCAAAGGAAAGGATAAATTAGACTATAACAAGTTTAAAAAAAAAATACAACCACCTACAAGAACAAGAGGTACAGCCACAAATTAATTAAAGAAAGTTCCAGATTAGATATTAGGAAATGTTTAGTTAGAAAGTGGTGAATGCTTGAAATGCATTGCCACATGAAATAGTGGAGGCAGGGTCCATTAATGCATTCAAGAACAGATGGTGTGTGCATAGTTTTTAGATCAAGGAAATATAAAAGAAACTGGTTGCATGCAGATTTTGCGGTCTTCTAAACCAGTATAAAGACGTTAAGTTTAAGCTAAGTTGCCCATCGCAAGTGAAGACAGTATGAGACTTGTGCTGCAAGATGTGATAAAAGTCTTCATTTTCTGACACAGTTTTTTTGTTTTCGTGGTTCATTTAAATCTGTAACTTGCGTTTGAATAGATTAAAGTGGGAAAGATTTGCGCTGTACCAGCCTCACTGTCTCGTCCCCTGTTACCTTAATTTGGTTGCAAGGCGTAGTCAAGATGGCTAGAGGTAGCACGAGATGCAGATTTTTCATCATCATGGGTAGTAGGGCCAATCCTAGTCCGTGTAAGTGATTCATGTCATGGCACAGCCCACCACCTTATTGAAACTCAAGTCATTTTTTGTTTTGATAGGTCATTCCTGAAACATGTATGGATGCCCATAACTTGTCAATTTGTCAGATGATGACTTGCTCTTCTCTAGTTAAAAAGTAGCTGTCTTTTTTACGGAAGTCTGCATCTTAATGAGCCCATTTTCCACTAAAGTTGGTCTCATTATACGTGATGCTCAGATATGTTTGTGGGGGTGCTCCTCCACCCTCTGATAGTTTGTCTATAGCTTCATTGCCTTCAGCATTGGAATGGTATTCACTGTATGACCAACCCTGGGTGTTCTGCTGGGAAATATGCCAGATAAGAAGGAAAAAAAAGAAAATGAATAAGAACACGAGGGAAAAAGGACACAAGAGGGAGAATAGAAAAGAAGAAAAAGAAGATGAAAACGAAAAAAAAGAAGAGTAAGAAGGAGAAGAAGAAATACATTTCTCGAGATCTTCATCTTTGTGTTGTTTTAGCTCTGCTGAGAGCTGTGCCAGGGAGCACCTATATTGATCAAGATCTTCATCTTTGTGTTGTTTTAGCTCTGCTGAGAGCTGTGCCAGGGAGCACCTATATTGATCACGATCTTCATCTTTGTGTTGTTTTAGCTCTGCTGAGAGCTGTGCCAGGGAGCACCTATATTGATCAAGATCTTCATCTTTGTGTTGTTTTAGCTCTGCTGAGAGCTGTGCCAGGGAGCACCTATATTGATCAAGATCTTCATCTTTGTGTTGTTTTAGCTCTGCTGAGAGCTGTGCCAGGGAGCACCTATATTGATCAAGATCTTCATCTTTGTGTTGTTTTAGCTCTGCTGAGAGCTGTGCCAGGGAGCACCTATATTGATCGAGATCTTCATCTTTGTGTTATTTTAGCTCTGCTGAGAGCTGTGCCAGGGAGCACCTATATTGATCGAGATCTTCATCTTTGTGTTGTTTTAGCTCTGCTGAGAGCTGTGCCAGGGAGCACCTATATTGATCGAGATCTTCATCTTTGTGTTGTTTTAGCTGTGTCAGGGAGAACGTACATTGATCAAGATCTTCATCTTTGTGTTGTTGAGTATCTCTTAATATTTGTTTTTTGTGGATTGTTTTGTGTGATTTGTCCATGTTTTATTTATTCTTGTCTGTGTGTAATCATTTTAACCATTTGTCGTTTGGTCCACTGTATTTCATAACTGGTATACCATGTCTCACACTTCTTGGGCACATCCTGTTAAGGAGGCGAACTTAAACCGCTCACTTTACACCATTTCCTGTATGTAGTTGTGATTTGTTAGTTGTTATCGTTTTTCTTGCCCCTGATGAAGGCCTTGTGGACGTCACGTTGGTATAATTTTGTTATTTTCCTGGTGTGGTCACTGAGTTATGAACTAAACAGGATTTTTTCTGATTGGAAAATGGCTCCCGGGGTCCATCCAACCTCACAACTTGGTATTAGAATAATTAGGGAAAGTAAAGGCGGCCACAAGATGTTGACAAAATCACCCCTGGTAAAAAGAAAATATAGGTCAAACGCCATATTCTCAATATGCCAAACAGGTGTGAAATCAGATGATGGTATACAAAGGACTTCTACACCGCACTGGGTAGGACAAAAGTGACTAAGTGAGCAGATAGTGGACGTTCGAGGCCGAAAGACACATCGCAGTTCAGCTGTATAGTGTGGCACATCATTTGTTCCAGTAACAGGCTCTTGCCTCTATGAGTGAGGAAAGGGGAGGCAGTGGGGTCTACGCCGCACACTTCAACAGTCACATAGAGAATCACTCCAGCAGGAGAAACCTGTATCGATTTCAGAGCTGTGGTGATGGCTGTTCATATAGCAACCCAGATTATTTTCAGCCAAAACACAACTTCAAGCCTGCCGAAGACTGATGTGTTGGGCCAAAAGGTGCTAATATGGTAGTCAAGCTGTAAACTAGCGACACAGCGCATTACGTTCTCCGGTCTACAAGCTGCTACCTGCAAAGCCCTGTTCAGAGTTTGGTAGCGGAAGATTGAGAACGAACACAAAATAAGAAGAAGGACAACAACTACAAAGAAGACGGTCATTCTGGCAGACTCCAGGAGTGTACTTCAAGTCATCCCAGGCCCCAGGCAATATAGACTCTTACTTCAAATAAAATTCGGCATCGGATTGCTGTCTCAAAAAACAGACTTTGTCCTACAGTGGATCCCAGCCCACTGTGGGATCCTTGGAAACAAGAGAGCAGATGGGATCGCAAAGGCCAGAGGTGGCGGCATGCAGACTTGCCATCCACAAAGCTTATACAGAAGCAAAGACATCAAAACGATCCGTGAAGACGGAAGGTGACGGCATGGACAGACTTGGTAGAGACGGGCAGACAGAGATCTTCAGACTCAGAACGGGACATTGCAGATTCAAGGTCCACCTCCACAAAAGAGGCAGTCTGGCCCGAGGGATCCATGCTTGACAAACTCTGAGGGATCGACGAAGACCTGAAATGTTCTTTTGTGAACCTTTTCGGACTAAAAGCATAACATCAGTTGATCGAAGAAGAAAGAAAAAGAAGAAGTTACAGACAGATAGAACGGATTAGAAGAATAATCAAGAAAATATGAGACGCCAAGAAGCTTTCATCCCTCACCTCCTTTTCCTTGACAGCCAACTCCATCTCCAGGTTTGATCTCCTGATGATGTCCATCGCCTGATTTGAGATTGAGGGATGTCCACTCCGCAGGTTCAGGCTCTCTGTGGCTAGGGCCAGCTGGTTCTTCAAGCGTTCCACCTGTCTTTCCGCATTGGCAGCCCGCTAGAGAACAAGTACGAACAATTCAAGACATTGAGATGGCTGGATTAGTAAGCAGGTACGAACAAATAGGTAGAGATAGAGAGAATGATTCAAGAAAAGGAAAGTCAAAGTGATTCAAACTAACAAAAATGGAAAAAGATCAAAGTACTTCAGATAACAAATGTAAGTGAGACTTCTGATCACAGATGTAAGAGACTTCAGATCACAGATGGAAATGAGATAAAAGTACTTCAGATCACATATGGAAATGGGATAAAACTACTTCAGATCATAGATGGAAATGACATAAAAGTACTTAGATCACAAATGGAAATGAAATAAAAATACTTCCGATCACAGATGGAAATGAAATAAAAGTACTTCAGATCATAGATGGAAATGAGTTTATGAAATGAGATGGAAAGCACTTTTAAGTTAAGAGAAAATGAGTTTATGTGAAATGACAACAATTTCTTCTACTGCATTCATTCTCAATCTCCCGCTACCAAGTTCTAAACAGGGCTTTGAAAGTAGCAGGATGTAGCCCGAAGAACGGAATGCGTTGTGTCGCTAGTGTACAGCTTGACTGCGATATTCACACTTTTCGGTCCATCACATCCGACTTCGGCAGAGACAACACTTAAATCTGTTTAAGTGTGCATCAGACTAAAAAATAATTAAACTTAACATTTTGCTAAAAGGAAGAAAAGAAATTTAAAAAAAAAAGTAACCAGACAAGCACTAGATTGGAATGCACGAAGATATTGAAAAGTGGAGAGGTTGAAGAACACATGTGAAAGAAGAATAAAAGCTAAGGTCAAGGTAAAAAAAATTTCAAGGATGAAGATAAAGAAGATAGTTGATTTGATACAGGCAGGCAAATATTTCAATGGAACTTCTTCTTCTTCTTCTGCGTACACAGTCAGACAGTAACCATTATTTTCTCGAAAAAAGCGGCGGTCATCCTGAGACTCTCGCCACTACCATAGAGCTTGTCTTGCAGTTCCACTGGCAATGGCCACATCTGCTCTCTCTGATCCTCGTATGTCGGGCAGTTCTGCAGCAGATGTTCAGTGGTCATTTTACCAGTACCGCACGGGCATTCGTCGGTACACCCTATCTTCAATTTGTTGAAGAGGTGGTACCTCAGTCTGTTGTGGCCAGTGCGAAGTCTGAAGACAACGACCTGCTCTCTTCGGTTCAACTGGTAATAGGCATCGTTTTTGGTGTAACCAGTATGTTCGGTTTCCCATTTGGACATGTACCTGGCTTTGATAAGCCGTTTTGACTCTTCGTACGTCATTCTGGTATCTATTTGTGGTAGCCTTGCACCTTCTTTTGCCAGTCTGTCTGCTTCCTCGTTGCCTTGGATGTTGCAGTGTGACGGAACCCACTGTACCACTACCCTTTTTGGTGCGGACTGTTGGCACAGTTTGCAGAGTGCTGCTCTTAAGTCATTAAGCTCAGTGTTTTTCTGGCTTTTTAGCGCTGTGACTACTTCGAGAGCATCTGTCAGCAGGACTATATGGCTCTCATTTTCACTGTGTGTTACCATTTCTTCCACTGCCGCCCTCAGTGCCTCTGCCTCTGCTCTGAAATTGCTCGTGTACTTACCAGTAGCGAATGACAGTGTTATTTTTCTGCCATTTGGTAGGTTCAGGAATGCTCCTGCCCCTCCGTTCTGTGTAGTGTTTGTTACAGAACCGTCGGTGTATGCATGGGTCCAGTCCATGCTTGGGTAGCTTTTCGTTATGAAGCTTAAGGTAGTGTCTCTCCTTTCTTTTTCGGTCTGGCAGTTTTTGTTTGCAATACCTGGTATATTTTCTACCACCTCTGGAAATATATCCTGCCTCCAAGTAGGTTTTCGTACAGTAGTGATGGGTTTTGGTGTTGTTAGTGCGTTTATGGGATCTTCGTGCATCTTTGCTTTATTTCAATGGAACATAAAGGTTTAGTTTAATTTAGTTGAAGAATCAACGTTATTGCACACGGTTTAAACCCACACACTCTGTTCTTCGCCATATTAGGGAGATTCTCAGTACAATGCCCGGAACTCTGTAGCGCCAGCGAGGGTACCACAATAGATTGAGTAGATTTAAAATATAATTTTGAATGGAACATAAAGGTTGTTGTTGGCGAATGCCCACAATCAGTAGGTTACTCTTTTGTGCGCCCCGAAAAGGACATTAAGTGGCGGGCTGCAGTAGCTTTCCTCACATCCAAAGCGTGCTGATGAAGGTGAACCTTGGTCCTCCAGACGGTTGTGCTATGCTTGACTTCATCTGCATGTCACTCACAACTACGGGGATCACGTCGATCTTTCACCTCGTTAGCCAGGCTGCCATGAAAACAGCCCTTTCCAGGGAGGGCTACTATGAAACCAAGGCGATGGTCTTGGCCAGTATATTTTGCCTGACCCTGACTAACATGTCTGATGAGTATATTTTGTCTGACCAGACGTTAGTCTTCCTCCCCAACATAAAGGTAAAATGAAGCAATAATTGACAGATGTACCTGATTGGCTCGCTCCAAATCTACCTTTACCATCTCCATATCGACAAACCTGGAACAAAAAACAAATTTAATGTCAGATATAATGATGACAAGTGTCAGATGGTGCAGCAAATATGTACAGAAAGAACACTCATTAGTTTAATATGTACAGAAAGAACACTCATTAGTTTAATATGTACAGAAAGAACACTCATTAGTTTAATATGTACAGAAAGAACACTCATTAGTTTAATATGTACAGAAAGAACACTCATTAGTTTAATATGTACAGAAAGAACACTCATTAGTTTAATATGTACAGAAAGAACACTCATTAGTTTAATATGTACAGAAAGAACACTCATTAGTTTAATATGTACAGAAAGAACACTCATTAGTTTAATATGTACAGAAAGAACACTCATTAGTTTAATATGTACAGAAAGAACACTCATTAGTTTAATATGTACAGAAAGAACACTCATTAGTTTAATATGTACAGAAAGAACACTCATTAGTTTAATATGTACAGAAAGAACACTCATTAGTTTAATATGTACAGAAAGAACACTCATTAGTTTAATATGTACAGAAAGAACACTCATTAGTTTAATATGTACAGAAAGAACACTCATTAGTTTAATATGTACAGAAAGAACACTCATTAGTTTAATATGTACAGAAAGAACACTCATTAGTTTAATATGTACAGAAAGAACACTCCTTAGTTTAATATGTACAGAAAGAACACTCATTAGTTTAATCCAGAACCTGTATGAAAATAAAAAGGCGATTATTTCAGTCAAAGAAGGACTCGCAGATCCAGTTTCCATAAGAAAGGAGATACAACAGGGCTGCTTGCTTTTACTGAGTCTCTATAATGCATACTCTGAGATAAAGGTTATGCAGAGTTATGAAAGGGGTGTGAAGGTTAATGGTGTGAAGGTTAATGGTGTGAGGGTTAATGGTGTGAAGGTTAATGGTGTGAAGGTTAATGGTGTGAGGGTTAATGGTGTGAAGGTTAATGGTGTGAGGGTTAATGGTGTGAAGGTTAATGGTGTGAAGGTTAATGGTATGAGAGTTAATGGTGTGAAAGTTAATGGTGTGAGGGTTAATGGTGTGAAAGTTAATGGTGTGAAGGTTAATGGTGTGAAGGTTAATGGTGTGACGGTTAATGGTGTGAAGGTTAATGGTATGAGAGTTAATGGTGTGAAAGTTATGGTGTGAGGGTTAATGGTGTGAAAGTTAATGGTGTGAAGGTTAATGGTATGAGAGTTAATGGTGTGAAGGTTAATGGTGTGAAGGTTAATGGTGTGAAGGTTAATGGTGTGAAGGTTAATGGTGTGAAGGTTAATGGTATGAGAGTTAATGGTGTGAAGGTTAATGGTGTGAAGGTTAATGGTGTGAAGGTTAATGGTGTGAGGGTTAATGGTGTGAAAGTTAATGGTGTGAGGGTTAATGGTGTGAAAGTTAATGCCATCAAATTTGCCAATGACCAAGTCATAGTGGGAGGATCAGTGGCAATGTTGCAAAAGCTGCTTGAAAAAATGAACAGCACAGCCAAGGAGTTTGGCATGAAAATAAGCACATGCAAGACAAAGACTTTGGTAATGTCCGAGTAACGTAGGCAAATAAATATGACGACCAATGGAGAAATAAAAGAACAAGTACAGACGCGTCCATATTTAGAGCAGAAAATAACCGAAGATGCTTGCAATGTGACAGGAATTAAAACAAAATGGCTAAAAAAACAAAAACAGAGATTGCTAACATCAAAGAAAATCAGGTTAGAAGTGAAGAAAAGAAAAATCGACACTAATATAGGGATTATTGCACTGTATGGGGGCTGACACGTGGACTCTAGCGAAGAAGGATGAGCAAAGCTTTGACGCGTTTGAAATATGGTGCTGCCATAGAATGGAAAGAGTGAGTTGGACAGAACGAACAGGCCGAATGACAATGTACTCAATGATGTGGCCGCACAAAGACAAATTTTGCATATGATACAAAAATGTTGGTTGAGTTGGCTGGGTTATAATATGAGACATGAAAGTCTTCTACAGAAGATACTAGGGGGCAATATTCAAGGGAAGAGAGGACCGGGGTGACCAAGACGCACCTTTACATCTCAGACAGGCAAAGACATTTAAGTACGAGTCTATGCTGAAATGAAGAGAAATGCAGAGAATAAGGTCAAATGGAGAGACATACTCAGACAACCTTACAACCTGTCAGGACTGATCAACCAGAGGATAGGGTCAAATGGAGAGACATGCTCAGACAATCTTACAACCAGTCTTAGAACTGATCAACCAGAGGATAGGGTCAAATGGAGAGACATGCTCAGACAATCTTACAACCAGTCTTAGAACTGACCAACCAGAGGATAGAGTCAAATGGAGAGACATGCTAAGACAACCTTACAACCAGTCTTAGGCCTGACCAACCAGGTGATCATGAAGATGATAATAATAGATGCCAACCGCAAGTAAAGATGGTAACAACATTAGACGTGCTACGAGATGCGTTCTCATATGGCTATAAAGACCAATCCTGACACGGCATACCTTGCCACACCCGGGGCATTCATGTGAGAAGTCGGCTGTGGAATCATCATGCGCTCTGCTCTTTCGGGCAGCACCCCTAACATCTGAGCATCGTTGGTGATTCAAGCGCGCCAGGTGTAACGTAAATGTTGAAGCTTTTCTTTCAAGGACTCTCTGTACCGTTTCTTCTGTCCTCCACCCCCTCCTCCTCTTCTTCTGTAGTCATTCTCAATTTCACGCTGCCAACCCCTGAAGAAGGTTTTGAAAGTAGTAGGATGTAGTCCAGAGAACGGAATGCGCTGTGTCGCTAGTATGCAGATTTACTGCGATATTTGCACCTTTTAGTCAGATACATCCGGCTTCGGCGGAAGTATCTGTCCTCCTAATTAAAGTCTGTCTGTTCTGAGATCGCTGCTTGGGTACGCGATAATTGCACTGACCAACAACATGTCTCGTCCAACTTATCTGGGCTTTCTGCAGAAGCGTTTGGATGCTCAACTTGTTAGAATTACTAAGAATTTCAGAGTTATGCACTTTGTTCACGTCACCAGATCCGATACAAGATAATTAATGCATAAGACCACATCAATAGCTTGATGTCTGTTCAAAAAGTTCCAGATTATTAAACAATTGCGCGCCAAAGCGATGGGTTTCTTAAGTAACCTAGCCTTTCCCGCGTTTTTCTGATGTGAGTGTTATGATCCTGTAAACAATAGTCCCCATCGACCCAAGATGAATTCTCAAAATGCAACAAGTTATGAGCCGGATCACATCAACAGCAGTTTCTACGCCTTCAACATCTCATTAAGAGGCTCACATGACCGAAAGCTGACTGCTTGCGTCAGGGCCAGCGACCAAGAGATGTCAAGATCCTTCTACACCTCCACGTGGTGATCCTTGATAACAGGCTGCAACAGGGCAGACTGGAAAAAGGGATCGAAGAGGGAAGGCTAACCCGGTACCCAAAAATGGCACGTTGAAGTATGTGCTGCCCGTGAATGATGGACCCAGTTTAAGCCTGAGTAAGGATACAGGCCTTGGAGATGAGATGTTTCCGAACACTTTTAAACGTCACGTACAAAGATCGAGTTACAAATGTGGAAATACGAGATAGAATTACAACAGGAATAGGGCCTTTTGAAGACCTCTTCGCAACTGTCAAAAGCAGGAGACTCGCTTGGTACATCACGTATCGAGATCAAATGGTCTTGCAAATACAATCCTCCACGGAAAGGTGCATGGCAGACGACGAAGAGGCCGTCCCAAAAAGAGATGGGAGGACAACATAAAAGAATGGACCAATCTCCGACCAGAAAAGTCACAGGCAGCGGCATCTGACAGAGACGGGTTGTGTGGCGTTGTGAGGATGTCTTCATGTGTGCCCCAACGACCTCACCGGTTACGGGATGACCTGACCTGAAGTGGCCTTTAATCTTCTACGTCCCGTTCTCATGCGAAACAGAATGACTTGCTCCACTCTATCAAGGCAGTGATAGTTGTCTCTCGTTTGGTCGACTTCCTTATGTCTTGGATAAGAGTATTATTTTCTTGAAAGGTGATTGTTTCTTCTTATGTTAAGCTGTCTGCTCTCTCTTGTCCTGGTATGCCACAGTGTGATGGTATCCATTGTAGTACTACTCGTCTTTTGGCTTTTAGTTCGCCTTAGGCTTGTTTAAGCTCTGGCAGTTTATCATTCTTGAGGGCTTGCGAAACTGGCATTGCTTCTGTAAGAAATACAACTTACTGGCATTGACTTTTTGTGTTGGTAATCCTTTCTGCAGCAGTAATTAGTGAACGAACTTCAACCGAGTAGTTTAAACTGAATTTTCCAGTAGTTGAACTATTCGTTTTATTTTCTTTGTCTGGGTAAACAACATATAATCATGCGACTCCTCCAGACATTACAGCAAGGCCATTGAAACGTCACATTCCACCGCGGACTAAATAAAGGAACTCATATTATGCTAAAGTTTATAATCAATCCATGCTCCGCACAGAGAAATAAAACAAATTCACAGTGGAGAGTGATCCTTTCACAGAATCCTGCCCTGAAATCACCTGTATATTCATATCTGTTTCACGAACACGTTATTTTAGTTGCACTGATAGTTGACACATGCAAGATTCATAATTTAGTCAGCCGTGGAATGTGACGTTTTAAAGGGATTTCTCTGCGAGTCAGACGAAGGCCTGTATCTACAGTAGGTTGTGCCTTGCAGGTACTTGCACATTAATTTATCCCAAACAGAGTCCCTTGGGTTTCCATCTTACGTAATGGGACATTCTTTTTAAGTTGAAGGGGAGGGCAAAAATCGATATAATTTTATTTAAAATAAAGTAAAGGCAAAGATAAAGATAGCGTGTAGAAAAGATGGTTATATTCAGCTCTGCGAAGTCTTAGGATTAGGTTTAGGATTATGCTTAGGTGTAGGGCTATGGTTAGGGTTAGTTAGTTAACATGGTTGCTATAACATCGCCTGACATCATGGGTGATGCGAAGCTGCTGTAGGAACTGGATGCTACTCTCCTTATCATGGACCAACGTTGACAGATTCCAGAAACTCATTGCTGGGACGGCAGAAATAAGCGGATGCAGGTTTGGAAATCCTCGGCTATTTTCGCAGCATGGTTGACACCCCTCCCCTCCTCCACACAGCTGAACTATTGTGACGTCACCGCCTCAAGTTTGGAGATAACATTTATATTTTGTTTGTTTGGGGCGAATCAAGACGCAAGAACCGCATCACATTCCCCAGATTGTACTAACAAATATATATAAACCAAACACAGCATAAACCTATCTACAAGACACAAAGCACGCCACCAACAGGCATCATTTCACACACCAGAGACGACAGTGGCAATGCCTGGCAGCGGTAATGTACATGACATCTCTTAAATTAATCATCGAGATCGTGATGTTGCTGACAATAGCCACGACCCTAACATATCTGACAAGGCAATACATTTGAAAACCATGACAGAGTCTCCGCGTTAACTCGCCGGTGAGTCCCACATTCCTTGCCTGATCCTAGTGGGACATAACTCGGCCAGAGACGGGAGACAATACGGAATACCTGTCATGTGTGTACATGGCAGTAACAAATTTGGGGAGAAGCAATAAAGATGGTGAAACAAGAAAACAATGAACTCGTCAAACGGGCGTTCTATTTCTTCACCACATCTTTCCTATTGTAACTATTTGCGCTACGTTTCGTATTAGGCGTTTCCACCCATATCACAGCGGTTCTCCAAACTTGTACAGCTCATCATCATGTAGCATGTCCTTTGTAGAACGTCTCTCCCATCAGTCTGTCTGAAAGAAACTCGTCCCCTTGCCAAAACACCAGCTTCCGCCACAGTCATACCCAGGCATTCCTGGACATCTTGGTGCCATCGTCTTCTTTGTCTACCCCTTCCTCTTTTGTCTGGCACCATACCTTCCATCACCGTTCTCTCAAGACCATTGTGTCTCTTGATGTGACCAAAGTATTTGCACTTTCTAGCCAAAATGGAATTGATAAACTAGTTCTCCTCTATGGTCAACTCTTGCCAAATGTCCATATTTGGTTCTTTTTTCTCTGTCCATGGTATTCCGAGGATCTTTCTGTAACATTTTGACTCGAAGGATTCGATTCTTTGTCTGGACGTTTTGGTAATCGTCCATGATTCACTGCCATAAGCTGCCACAGGAAAAACACAGGCTCTGAAGACTTTTACTTTTATCATTGTGTTGGTGCTCTGCCATAATTTCTTCAGGCTGTTCAGTCTCTGCATTGTCATGGCTAGTCTTCTTCTGATTTCTTTCGAGCAGTCGCCATTTTTGTCAATTCTGGAGCCCAGCTATTCCAAATGTGTGACCTGATCTATTTCCTCACCATCCACTGTAAATTTATGTTGACATTGTGTTTTGTCGGTGGTCATTATCTTTGTTTTTATAAACAGGTTTTGATCTTTACTATGTCCATTAACGGCTGAAATTAGCATTTTTACAGCAAATTAACAGATCGTGGAATTCAATACTTTATACAAATTCGCAGGTACAAATCTTCAGTGTCAGGAGAGCTGAAATCAGAAACATGTGCATGCGTTTCTAATATGCTACGTAATGGGACGACAAGGAAACTTAGAGGAAGTGAGTCGTAAACAAAGTATGTTTGTTGGTGACAACGATCGCCAGAGATCTCCAGTGTACTCTACCTCTTGTCGGGATGGTGCTTCCTCTACTTCTATTGCCCCGTGGATTCCATAATAAAGCTTGTCTGGTAATGTTATCCACTGGTTTCCGCAATGTATGGCCTATCCATCGCCATCGTCTGCCCCGTATCCCATGATACACTAGTATTTATCCAGTTTCGCCCATCAGTTCCACGTTGATGATCTTGTACCATTTCCACCTTTGTGCCTTGCGCAGGCAACCATTGACGAAAGTCTGTACCTTTTCCATAAGTTGTCCTCCGTGTTTAAGAGCCATATAACAGAACGGATTTTACGTTGGAGTTGAAGATTTATATTTTAGTGGTGGTTTTAATTTCAATTCACTTCCTTAAATTCCTAAATGCATTGAAAGCTCTTCTAGCCTTCTGTATTCTTAATTGAACATCGTTTCCTGTACCTCCTACTATGACTATGTTGCTGCCAAGGTATGTGAGAGACTCCACATTGGTGGGTGACCAAAGACATTCTAGACCTGTGTGATAAAAGAAGGTCACTGAAAAAACACAATCACCCACCGGAGGAGGTCGGCAGTTATAAAGAGGTCAAGAAAGCCATACAACAAAAGATGAGAGAGGCGAAAGAAGCGTGGATATGTGAGTAATGCGCAAACATCGAAGAGAGACTAAACAGAAATGATGCTAAAGGAGCGTACACGATGGTCAAAGAACTGGTAACACCAAGACAAAGCAGGAACCGTATGATTCATGATAAAAACGGCAAGTGTCTCATTGAGGGAAATGATGTACTGGCAAGATGGACAGAGTACTGTTCCGAGCTATACAACTATGAAGGGCGAAACAAACCTGAGAAACATTCCCCTCAACACCAACAAATATAGAGGATAACCAACTGATAATGAAGGAAGAGGTAATTGCAGCGGTAAAGACATTGAGAAGATGGAAGGCGGCCGGCGTGGACAATATACCAACAGAGCTCTTACAAGCAGGTGGAGAGGTAGTGGTGAAAGGCCTGACACACATCTGCAACAAAATAGGGGCGACAGGAAACTGGCCAGACTTATGGACGAAATCAATAGTTATACCGTTACACAAGTATGGAAACCTAAAGCTGTGCCAAAATTACAGAACAATAAGCCTCATTAGCCACCCTAGCAAGGTCATGCTTAGATTAATCCTAGACCGATTGAAACCCCAAGCAGAGAACATTATTGCCGAGGAGCAAGCAGGGTTCAGACAGGGAAGAAGCACTACAGAACAGATATTTAATTTAAGGCTGCTAAGCGAGAAATATCTAGAACAACAGCAAACACTGTATCATGTGTTTGTGGATTTTAAGAAGGCGTTCGATAGGGTATGGCATAAAGCGCTTTGGGCAACCATGAGGATGTATAATATCAACGGCAATATTATAACGGTCCTTGAACACCTTGTATAACAAGGCGTCTAGTGCAGTTCTTGTGAATGGGAGACGAGGAGACTCCAACTCTTTTCAATATATTCCTTGAAGGAATTATGAGTGAGGCACTTGGTACTGTCAAGATAGGGGGCCGAACGCTTACCAACCTTCGTTTTGCAGATGATATCGACGGGTTGGCGGGTTCAGAAGCAGAACTCCAGGAATGCTCGATGAATCAGCTCTTGACTATGGTATGGAGATAAACGCTGGAAAGACAAAACTAATGATAAACAACGGTACGGGCTTCAACAGCAAGATAAAAGCTAACGGTCAAGAACTCGAAGTAGTTGACCGTTTTAAATATCTTGGGTCGATTGTCAGTGATGAAGGATCAAAAAGTGAAGTATTGGCCAGAATAGCACAGACAATAGCGGCGCTTGTACGGGTTAACAAAATCTGGCAAGATAAACGGTTAGCACTACGCACGAAAATCAGATTAATGCGTACACTGGTCCTGTCAATATTTCTCTATGCGTGTGAGACATGGACAGTTACAGCTGACCTTCAACAAAGGATACAGGCCTTAGAGATGAGATGTTTCCGAAAACTTTTAAACGTCACGTACAAAGATCGAGTTATAAACGAGGAAATCCGAAATAGAATTACAACGGCAATAGGGCCCTTCGAAGATCTCTTGGCAACTGTCAAAAGAAGGAAACTCACTTGGTACGGTCACATATCGAGATCAAATGGTCTTGCGAACACAATCCTCCACGGGAAGGTGCATGGCAGACGACGAAGAGGCCGGCCCAAAAAGAGATGGGAGGACAACATAAAAGAATGGACCAGTCTCCGACCAGAAGAGTCACAGGCAGCGGCATCTGACAGAGAGGGATGGCGTGGAGTTATGAGGATGTCTTCATGTGTGCCCCAACGACCTCACCGGTTACGGGATGACCTGACCTGATCTGACCACATTCTGAAGGTGGGTGACTCCCAGCCCAATTCTATCGTTAATTGCATCTATTTTCAAAACCGGTGTGTTGTTAGCCCCAATTGTAGTGGCATTTCTTCGAGTGATACATTATTAATAATTATTAAGAAAATACACAACATTCTGTGTTTTTTAATCCCAGTTTTACCGTAATCCTGTGATCCACCATCTTTTTGTTTACTCTTTTATGCGCCATGAAAAGGGTGTTGAGTGGCGGGTAGCAGTAGCTTTCCTCCCATCCCATCGTGCTGATGTAGGTGGACCAGGCTGTTGTGCTATCCTTGGCTTTATGTGTGTGACGCTCACTACTACGGGGATCATGTCGATAGGCACCTCGTTAGCCAGGCTGCCATGAAACAACTAAGAACGTCCTAGTCAGGGCGAACGATGAAGAAAGAGAATAAATGTTTGTGGACGAGATAAGCAAAGCCACCTGAATGCTTAAGTTTATCTGGTGACAAGCTCAGGCTCCAGATAGTAGTGAGTACAGCTTGGCAAGTCTACGGAAACTCACTCACAAACTTAGAATTGCTCGTGATCCGGATACACGAGCGGTATGATTAAAATATATCGGGAAAAACGGTTGAAAGGCAGGGTAACTGAGGTCATTAACAGCTGGGCCCTGGGGTTTCCACTTAAATAAGTCGACTCCCTAGGATTGGACAACCTGGGTTATCACTTAAATAAGTCGACGACTGCGTAGGAATTGACAACCTAGGTTACCACTTAAATAAGTCGACGACTGCGTAGGATTTAACAACCAGGGCTCTCACTAAAATTACTTGTATCCCTAGCAACCGGGTTCCCACTTAAATACATCGAATCCCTATGACTGGACCATAACCAGGTTTTCCACTTTCATAAGTCGAGTCCCTAGGACTGGGAAAGCGCAGAGTAACTGAAAACAGTAACAGCTGGGCACCAAGCTTACCACCTGAATAAGGCGTCCATAGGACCGGACAACTGGGGTTTCCCCCCACTACAAAAGGTTGAGTCCTTGAGTGGATGAACGAGACAAATTTCAGGTCAGGCCAGGTCATCCCGTAACCCGTGAGGTCGTTGGGGCACACATGAAGACATCCCCACAATACAACGCCAACCCTCACTGTCAGTGGCCGCTGCCTGTGACTCTTCTGGTCGGAGATTGGTCCATTCTTTTACGTTGTCCTCCCACCTCTTTTTGGGACGATCTCTTCGTAGTCTGTCTGCACATGGATCGTGTTTGCAAGACCATTTGATCTCGATATGTGACCGTGACCATTTGATCTCGATATGTGACCGTGACCATTTGATCTCGATATGTGACCGTGACCATTTGTTCTCGATATGTGGCTGTGACCATTTGATCTCGATATGTGACGTTGACCATTTGATCTCGATATGTGACCGTGAGCATTTGATCTCAATATGTGACCGTATCAAACGAGTTTCCGTATTTTAACAGATGCCAAGTGGTCTTCAGAAGGCCCTATTGCTGCTGCAACTCTTTCTCATATTTCCTCATTTGTAACTCCATCTTTGTACGTGACGTTTAGAAGTCTTCGGAAACATCGCATCTCCGCTGCAATTGGCCATGTCTCATAAGCATAGAAACACGGAAATAACGAACTATGTAAATGAATTGCAGTATTAAATATTAAGAAAAATCCACAACAAAATGATCTAATGTGTGCCAACAAATACATTGCACCCTACTTAGGTCGCTTGTATTTCAAATGCTCCCATTTTGCATAACTGATGACTCGTCTTTCTCGCGTAGTACATCACCACAGCGAGCCCTTAGACTTGCACACATGCACGTGCAGTAAAGGATTATGCAACAATGACAAGATCAGTTTGCTATCCCGAATCACAACCTTCTTCGTGACCATTTTACCAGATTCCCACTTTCTGTCCGTCAAACTCTCCCATGCATATATATAATAATAGCATTTGATCAAGTTCAGAACAAAGAAACAAAATGCTCCAGCTCGCGCCAACAAGCGACCAGCCAACAACTAAAGACCAAACGAGAATCAACAGCCGCCAATTATCGTCATATTGTAAATCGCATGGGCGATTACGTATCATTATTCATGATTCAGTTTTATAAGAGCGAGCGAGCGCGCGCGCGCACGCACACACACACACACACTCACGCAGAGAATTCCATGCTTCCACCATCGTCGTATGTCATACTTACTTTCACTCACTCACTCACTCTCTCTCTCTCTCTCTATATATATATATATATATATATATATATATATATATATATATATATATATATATATATATATATATATATATATCACACACACACAGAAGTCCATGACTCTACCACCATCGTATTTCATACTTACATTTTTACACATACACCCCAGAGAAAGAGAGAGATAGAGAGAGGGAGTATGTGAGGGATAAGACCCCATCTCTACCATCGTCACTCGCATGTCACACTTACTTCTTCAACTCCCCCCCCCCCCCCCGAGAGAGACAGACAGACAGCCAGAGAGAGAGAGAGAGAGAGAGGTCCACGTCTCTACCATCGCCGCATTTCATACTTACTTTATTCACACACACACACGGCAGTTGATTTCTCGGCCATCCTGCTAACACCCACACACACTGCACCCAACACGGCGAACACACACACAGCCGTGCGCTGCGGTCGCGCCGGTCGTCACAGGAGCTGCCATTAGTGATCGGTTATCCATAATTAATAGCCGTGGCGGTGGAGACAAATCGGGCAGTAACCTTTCGATAATTGACGTGAACCAATCACACACGTAGATGGGCCGGACTCGCAAATGAGAGCGGCGCCAGATATTTGTAGACAGCAACCTATCAAATGATATTATTTATGATGTCGGCTTGGATAATGTGGGGAGGTGACTTACAAACAAGGACTAAGTCGAATCTGTTTACAGGCATATGGGAGGGGGAGCATGATTGGGAGATAGAGAGAGATCATTTGGAGAGAGGGAGAGAAATAATTTGGAGAGAGGGAGAGAAATAATTTGGAGAGGGGAGAGATTATTTAGAGAAGCGAGAGAGATAATTTGGAGTGGGGAGAGAGATAATTTGGAGAGGGGAGAAAGATTATTTAGAGAGGGGAGAGAGATAATTTGGAGAGAGGGAAAGATCATTTGGAGAGAGGGAGAGAAATAATTTGGAGAGGGGAGAAAGATTATTTAGAGAAGCGAGAGAGATAATTTGGAGAGGGGAGAGAGATAATTTAGAGTGGGGAGAGAGATAATTTGGAGAGGGGAGAAAGATTATTTAGAGAGGGGAGAGAGATAATTTGGAGAGGGGAGAGAGATATTTTGGAGAGGGGTGAGATATAATTTGGAGAGCAGAGAGAGATAATTTGGAGAGGACGGAGAGAAAGCTAGAGAGGAGGATGCGAGCGAGATGAAAAGATGTGAGGAGGGAGATAGACGGTGAGAAAGTAAGAGGCCTAGAATTAGAGGGATTGAGAACGAGACGTGACGAGCTTAAACTCGATATCAAGCTATGAAGTTCCTCCTGACTGATGGTGACAACTGCAGCATCCCCAGCCAAAACGAAGTCCCCGATGGTGATCTCTCTGTGCTTCGTTTTGGCACGGTTAAAGTGCCAACCATCCAGGCTAGTGTGATGGCAGATTTCTTAATTAATACGCACTAGCAAATGTATGGTTCAGTAGCAAGAGCAAAGTCGAATGGGAAGTGCCGAGGTCAGAAGACAGCCTTGTGTAATACTTGTGATAATACCAATTTAATAGGCCTATGGGCCAAAGGGCAGGAGCCCATAGGACGATGGATCAATAACCAACCAAATGGTTTCGTTATGCTACCGTCAAGTTGTGGAGTGTGCAGCCTAGTCGACAGTCAGCTGGCTAGCTAAGACTAGGATTACACCGCACCAGGGTTCGAAACCACGGACGGACAGAAACAAAATCCGGGCGTGGTTTGTTCATAGTATGATCGCTCCTCCAGTCTACCCATCTGTAATTGTGTACCTGACGTATGAGTTGGGGAATGTATTAACAGCAAGGAAAGTAACTGGCCACCCCACCTCACATAGGCTGCGGCTTAGTCCATGAAGAGTTATCTTCCTCCCCGACGGCAACTGTTACCTTTACCCTTACCATCAAATTGGACTGTTCCTTTCACGGTATCATGAAATGATATTTTTGGTCGTAGTGAAATATCACATCTACCTTTGTAGTGAAATATTACATCTACCTTTGTAGTGAAATATTACATCTACCTTTGTAGTGAAATATCACATCTACCTTTGTAGGGAAATATCACATCTACCTTTGTAGTGAAATATTACATCTACCTTTGTAGTGAAATATCACTTCTTATTCTTTGTAATAATCTTTAACGGGCAACAGACTAACGTCTGGTCAGGCAAAATATACTGATCAAACATGTTAGTCAGGGTCAGGCAAAATATACTGATCAAACATGTTAGTCAGGGTCAGGCAAAATATACTGATCAAACATGTTAGTCAGGGTCAGGCAAAATATACTGATCAAACATGTTAGTCAGGGTCAGACAAAATATACTGATCAAACATGTTAGTCAGGTTCAGACAAAATATACTGATCAAACATGTTAGTCAGGGTCAGACAAAATATACTGATAATACGTGTTAGTCAGGGTCAGGCAAAATATACTGATCAAACATGTTAGTCAGGGTCAGGCAAAATATACTGATAATACGTGTTAGTCAAAATATACTGGCGGAGACCCTCACCTCGGCTTTCTAGTAGCCCTCCCTGAAAACGGGCTGTTTTCAAGGCTTGGCTCACCGGGTGACGGATCGACGTGATCCCGTAGTAGTAAGTGACACGAAGATCAAGCCAAGCCAAGCACAGCCCACCTGCCTGGGGGACCCTGCCCGGGATGTGAGGAAAGCCACTGCAACCCGCCACTGAACGTCATTCTCATGGTGCACGAAAGAATAAACCTACTCATTGTAGGCTTTCGAAACAACAACAAGAACAACAACAAGCTTTAACCTTGTGCCGTAGTAGATGATGTGTTGGATGACACCGTTGCAGTACGTCATAGGTAGTGTAAGCTTTGATGGGGGACATGTTACCTACACACTTTTCTAACTCACCGAGATATGTAAACATTTTTACAGCTGGTCAAACTAGAGCTTGTCCAACTCCCGGGTTGACCCAGCCTTACAAGAGTACCGGGAAGTAAAAACGGCTACCGGCATCATATAGCCAAGCCTTTGAAACGTGAGATCACTAACATATCACACTCCTACGGCAGTAATGCTTTGGGTTACTACTGTAGTATAAATAAAAGAAACTCCAAAAAAAAGTAGTTTGAAAATATTTAGTTGCTTTTATACGAGCATTTACATGGCAGCAGCATCCTGGTCATCTAAGTAAAGTCGTGCTCCAGTGGGGGTAGCATACGTGATGACAGCTGTATCACGCCTTTCCACCTTTTGGCCTACCTGAACTTGTATGTTTATTTTGGTAACAGCACAGCCTGCTACATACCACCAAACCCGTCATTAATCTCAAATCACGGGACGGGAAGTGTTGTGAAACCTCCATTCTGGTTCGCAGCAAACCTTCTGTGTGGAAAATCATTTGGTTAAACTGGACAGGAGTTGCAGATACAACTAAGGGACACCACTGTGTCCCACCCCAAACTAGGAGAACGACGATTTTCCTAAATTAATTCGAGCCGATGTTGGTTCGGATAATAGTAGGTTCGGATAATAGTAGGTTCGGATAATTGCGCTAATGAGAAAAGACTTTATAATACACTGGGGGAACTCGATGTATTAATTAGTGTTACACTTGAAAAAAGTGATGTAATACTTCTTCTTCTTCTTCGATCGTTCTCAATCACCCGCTACTAATCTCTGAAAAGGGCTTTGCAAGTAGCTGGATATTGTGCGGAGAACGTAATGCGTGGTGTCGTAGCTTACAGCTTCACCGTGATATGTGCACCTTTCGGTCCGACACATCCGACATTTTTGGGTACCGGGTTAGCCTTCCCTCTTCGATCCCTTCTCCTTACCCAGTCTATTCTGTTGCAGCCTATTATCCAGGATAACCGGGTGGAGGTGTAGAAGGATCTTTGCAGCTGTGGTTCGCTGGCCCTGACGCTAGCAGTCAGCTATAGGTAGCTGACCACTACAGCACATGCACTGCATCTTGATCCCTTGAAATACTATAAATAATTGAAGCTGAAAGAGGGAAACGCGAAAGAGGAAGTCATTTCAGTTTGAGATTCATGAGTGGCTCTCAAGAGAAGGGCGCACAGCAGGAATCGGTGGACAGCGCCAGTTTCAACTTTCTGTGTCAGGTGGAATCAGAAGAAATTAGTCAACTCACAGAGACAGCAACACTGATTTGGGCAGTATCTGTTCGGCAGATATACTATGTGTCGGAAAGCATCTGCTGTGACTTATGAGCTGTCACCACTGGTTAAGCCCAAAGCATTAGTTTCGGTATATAACTTTTGATTTATATTACGATTAGGCAAGTCAAATAATTTGATCATATAAAAAGACACGATACGTCATTGAAACCAATACAGGAGGAGAAGGTTGAAGTCCGGCGGACAAGAGGCGTGCAGCGATATATGTCAGAGAGCAATATACAAAAATGGATTAATGTCAGTCCGGCAGACTGTACTACCAAGACAAGAGACAGAGGATATTGGATGTCCATTGCAGCCAAGCTTCGTTGCGGTGACGGCACTTGGATTGAAGTGAATTAGTTTGGCAACAAAGCAACAGTGGATAAAAAGTATATTTATGGCGACTCTGTGGTGCCACTGCCAAACATGGCTTCTGTCCAGGGCGCGAGAGAGCAGAATTTCAAAGTGTGAAATGAAGTGTGTGAGGAAGGCTATCGGTGCTACCGGGGGGGGGGGGGGGAGAGACAGGCCATACCTAGAGACAAAAAACTATCGTTCCAGACATTTGACCAACTTATGGAAGAAAGTGATAGTTGTGTCCGATAGATATGACCCAGTTCACCAGATCCAACGGCATCAGAAAACTTCGTTGCGCATCCCGAGAACAGGCCGTTGTAGACTACTAGGCCATCTCCACCGGTTCAGGATTAGCCACACAAACAACAGTCCTTGCCCATCGCTAGCGAAGATGGCGTCAGGCGGGTTTATCTGGATGACGTAACTTGCGCTGTATTTGGGTTATAGTGAGGAAGTCAAACACGCTAGTCATCAACCTTGCTCTCTGGTACCGAACTACCTTGGGCCAGTAGCAAGACACAACTCAAGATGACTGGGGGTAAACCAGGATGCAGGCACTCTATTCCCATTTGCTTTAGGGAAGGAAGACTAACGTCTAGTCAGGCAAAATATACTTGTCAAGACCCTCACCGTGACTTCCTCGTAGCCCCTACAGGAAACGGGCTGTTTTCACGACAGCCTGGCTACCAAGGTGAGGGATCGACGTGATTCCTGTGGTAGTGAGCGACGCGCAGATGAAAGCCAAGCATAGCACATCCACCTGGAGGACCCCGGTCCATCTTCATCAGCACGCTCGGGATGTGAAGAAAGCTACTGCAATCCACCACTTAACGAAACAACAACAACACATCTCCTTTGAGACCAGGGGTTGCTTGAAACTTACGGGGCTCGAACCGTTCATCGTTTAGAGTGTGTCCTTACCTCTCGACCACACACAATCCTACAGGACTGCCAAGCCCCGAAACGAGCTACGACGCCAAATCTGACCAGATGTATCAGATCTGAGATAGAAGCTATGGGGGGCTGCAATCCAGACCTGGAAAAGACTGAACATCGTCCTAGCGAACTCGAATGCAGATTTAGCTAGCAAGACCAAATACGCGAGGACGCATTTCTCCCAACTTATAATTCGGATATTCGGTAATAGGCTAATCAGCATTCCATCGTCTCGTTTATCCTGTCCGCTTGCCCAGCGCAAAAAACAAGTGTTGAACCAAGCGTGCAAGACCGTTCTCTCCATCCCTACCACATCCACTTGCTTGAAGGTTCGCAAACATGACATATGGCTCTGTCGTTCGAGTATTTGACGGAGTAGAATCCAGCTTTGTTTCCTTGTGCAGATCTGTACGCAATAACTCAGTCCTACCTGACATCAGTCCAAATTCTATTAACACACGACCCCCCCCCCCCCCCCCCCCACCCCCCCACTGTTGTTTCTCAGGGAGCAGACAAGATATATGCGCGTTTATGGAACGATTAAACAGGCCAGTGCTCAATGGCGGCTATGAGGTAGGGGTTCACACCATAGGAATCCACGAAATGTCCAGTAGGGTCAACGAAATGTCCAGTAGGGTCCACCAAATGTCCAGCAGGGTCAACGAAATGTCCAGTAGGGTCAACGAAATGTCCAATAGGGTCAACGAAATGTCCAATAGGGTCAACGAAATGTCCAGTATGATCCACGAAATGTCCAGTATGGTCCACGAAATGTCCAGTTGGGTCAACGAAATGTCCAGTAGGGTCAACGAAATGTCCAGTAGGGTCAACAAAATGTCCAGTAGGGTCAACGAAATGTCCAGTAGGGTCCACTGAATGTTCAGTTTGGTCCTCGAAATGTCCAGTTGGGTCAAAGAAATGTCCAGTAGGTTAAACGAACTGTCTAGTTGGGTCGATGAAATGTCTTGAAGGTGCGACGAAATGTCCAGCAGAGTCAACGAAATGTCCAGCAGGGTCAACGAAATGTCCAGCAGGGTCCACGAAATGCCCAGTAGGATCCCCGAAATATCCAGCAGGGTCCCCCGAAATGTCTAGTAGGAGCTACAAATTGCTCGGCAGGGTCAACTAAATGCTTAGCAGGGTCGACGAAATGTCTAGTAGTGTCCACAAAATGTCTAGTTGGGTCGATGAAATGTCTAGAAGGTTCTACGAAATGTCCAGCAGAGTCAACGAAATGCTCAGCAGGGTCGACGAAATGTCCAGTAGTGTCTACGAAATGTTTAGCTGGGTCGATGAAATGTCTAGAAGGTTCTACGAAATGTCCAGCAGAGTCAACGAAATGCTCAGTAGGGTCTATGAAATGTCCAGGGGCTGCTGTCATTAACTGTACTAAACATTTCTTCGACCTCGACCTACTGAGTTCATATGGCTTAAAGTGTTTAAAAGAAAGGGCACCCAGTCGCATGCTCAAGAACCCTTAGTTGCCTGGCAGGTTACAATGTTATTACACCTTGCTCCTCATTTGGGCATCGGTAACACTCCGGTGAGTGTTCTTGTTCGTCTCCATTTCGCTCTTTGCGAACACATAGGGTCAGCACCAGCACAGCTGCCTCCAGACAGGAAGCCTGTGATAGAGCTCTGTAGCAATTACGAGTTTGTAAGAGGGGAATGGATGTGGATTATGTGAGGGATTAGCAGTTTGTTTGGTGATGGGAATAATCAAAGTTGTGAGGGGAGGGGGGAATGGATGTGGATTATGTGAGGGATTAGCCGTTTGTTTGGTGATAGGAATAATCAAAGTTGTGAGTTGAGGGGGGAAGAGGTGATATGATTATTTGAAGGACTAGCAGTTTGTTTGGTGATAGGAATAGTCAATTTTGTTCTGGGAAATAGATGTGATTATTTGACGGATTAACTGTATGTGTTGTGATTGGAATAATCAAGTTTGTGAGCTCAAATACGTGTGAGTGTTTGATGGATTAGTTGTTTTTTTTATAATGGGAACAATCAGGTTTATGAGAGGAAATATATGTGATTGTTTGAGGGATTAACTGTATGTTTGATGACGGAAGTAGTCAAGTTTATGAGGAAAATATTTGAGGGATTAGTTGTACGCTTGGTGGCTGCAGAAGTTAAGTTTATGAGGGAAATATTTGAGGGATTAATTATACGCTTGGTGGCTGCAGAAGTCAAGTTTATGACGAAAATATGTGATAAATTGTGGAACGAGCAACGATAAACGAAGAGAGAAAACTAAACGGACAAAAAGGACACTACAAGCAGATATAAATACTAAACTCACTTGACAGATGTGACCTGGTCATATTTGGACTTCAGCTCAAACAGTTCAGACTGGGCAGTTTCCAAAGCTGAGGAAGTCAAGAAAAACAAGGATAAGCAATTGACAAAAAAAGGAAACATAACTGCAAATAATAAACATTTATCTCCCCCCCCCCCCCTCTTAAATCCTACCCATAACACACATTTCCCCACACATAACAAACTCCGTTCTACACAAAACATACTCGTCTCACACAACTGTACAGATAACACACACTTGTCCCCCACAACTCTACACATAGCACATACTCGTCCCCCACAACTCTACACATAACACACACTCGTCCCACAACTCTACACATACCAAACACTCGTTACACAACTCTACACATAACACACACTCGTCCCACAACTCTACACATAACACACACTCGTCCCACAACTCTACACATAACACACACTCGTTCCACAACTCTACACATAACACACACTCGTCCCACAACTCTACACATAACACACACTCGTCCCACAACTCTACACATAACACACACTCGTCCCACAACTCTACACATAACACACACTCGTCCCACAACTCTACACATAACACACACTCGTCCCACACAACTCTACACATAACACACACTCGACCCACAAAGCTCTATACATAACACCCACTCGTCCCCCACAACTCTACACATAACACACAGTCGCCCCATCCAACACACACTCGTCCCCCACAACTCTACACATAACACACACTCGTCCCCCACAACTCTACACATGACACACACTTGTCCCCCACAACTCTACACATAACACACACTCGTCCCACAAAGCTCTACACATAACACACACTCGTCCCCACAACACACAGTCGCCCCACACAACACACACTCGCCACAAACAACACATGTCCCACACAACACACACACTCGCCCCACATAACACATACCCCACACAACACATGCCCCACACAACCGCCCCACACAATTATACACATAACACACGCCTCCTCCGCACAACCTTACCCATAACAAACGACCACCTCAACAAACCTCGCCCACACAAACTTACATCTATCCCCCCCCCCCCCCCCAATATATCCCACCTGAAGATCCCCTCCAACGTATAACACATATACCGTCCCGTCGCAAACTTTATCCCCAGACAACGGTCGCCAGAGCCAGACAAAAGAGTCAACAACAGCAAATTAAACACAACAACACCACATATTTACAGTGTATTCTGGGCCCTGTCAGTAGCAATCAGTATCCATCAAAACCCCAGGTGGATCAGGCTCGCTACCTCTAAGTGCCACGATTGTACTATGTCCAAATACTGCCAATTAGTGCCCAGAATCCCGCAGATTTTCAAACAACCTATGGTCACAAGAGCGATGCGCCCATAGTATCTACATAGAGTTCCATACGACATAAAGACGTCTTCATTGAAATCTCGCCACAGGTTCTATGCGGTGATCCAGGGCTAAAAAGCGTCCGCTTCGCAATCCCAACGCACCAGGTTCGAATCACGCTCGTGTCCAGTTTGACAGACGTGGGTTTTTTTTCCCTCTTTCCTAACGAAAGATAATGGCAACCTACATTATTGCACACCTGCCAAGAAAGGTGGACGGGTGTAAGAAGCGACGTTCTGCAAAGGGCATGCTACCTACTTTACACGTATCCAAGACAGCTCGGGATCAGACAGTGAGGCTGGGATCAAGACGCTGAGCAGCGCATGAGCTGCAGTGGTCAGCTGACTGCTAGCGTCAGGGCGAGCGAACCATAGCTGCCAATACCCTTCTACACTTCCACGCGGTGATCCTGGATAACTGGCTGCAACAGAGCAGACTGGCTAAGGAGAAGGGATCGAAGAGGGAATGCTAACCCGGTACTCAAAAAATGCTTGCTGAAGTCGGATGTGTTGAACCGAAAGGTGCAAATTTCGCAGTCAAGCTGTAAACTACGACAGAACGCATTCCGTTCTCTGGACTAGATTCTGCTACTTAAGCCCTTTCAGGGTTTGGTAGCGGGAGATTGAGAACTAACCAAGCCAAGCCAAAAACAGCGAGGCTGATGACTAGCGCTGCTTCTTCCTCACTATAATCCAAGTACAACGCAAGTTACATCATCAAGACACAAACTGTTTGACGATGTCGCCACCATATCTTAAGATGGCCAACTAACAACTATATGCATCAGAAGGCTGCTGCCCATGGAGATGAAGTCCGTGGTTGGATTGACATGACTGTCGTAACAGTGATTCTCCCCGCACTCCACAAATCTCAAAGAAAATTTGACCATAACATTTTCTCTCACCGTTCTCTGGGGCCTTTGAACTATGTCTGTCTGCTCATGGCCATCTGTAGTTTAGAAGACAGTCGGACTCATTGGGGAAAATACCCACGAAACGTCACATATTGAGACCAACAAAATTATAAAACTCATCAGTACTCATATTGTGCCAAGGTTTATAATAAATCCATACATCATCCACACAGAGAAATAAAACAAAATAACGGTACAAATCACAACCAATCACTGTTGAGAGTGATCTTTTCACAGAATCCAGCCCTGCAACAAACGGAATACCCATCTTTGTGTATCTATTGACGGAATACAACAGCCAGCGATCATAATGAAACCAGACTTTTTGAAATGATTACCCATTTCATGACAGTGAGTATTTGGGGAAATAATGTTACCCGTTTTTCACGAAATCTGTTCAGTTTCAACCCAAAGCGCACGGGTTTTGAACAGTTATATCATCCTTTGGTGTGTTCCATATGTAGTAAACCATTTTGCGAGCAAGTACATAGGTGTAACAAATCAAGCAAAAGAGATTAGGGCCGGGGACCTATTCCCTGGGGCATAAAAAGTACTGAAGAGGTATTATAGCTGGCCATGGTCTGCTCCTGCCGCTGTGCCCAGCTCTCCTTAAATGCTAGAAAATATTACCAAACCTTGGTCGCTTCAAAGCGACGGAGAAAAATGGTAAGTTCTAATGGCGAAGTCGCTTCAATACGATTGAATACGCCCACATTGTAATCACCTATAGTCCAACCAGGCTGCAGTGGACATCGGCTGAATATGCTGCTCGTTTAATTGTAGAGAGGTCGACTTCCGTCTTATTCGTTTTTTTTAAACAATGGCCATTTTGAAATCTGTTGACTTTTGGAAATGATTTGTTCTGTTTTTTTCCCTTGGATTTGAAGATTCACCCATTATTGATAATGGGAAAGTTACGTTTATGCTAGGACTTTTTCTGAGTTAGATCTGTTTAATTATTTTAATGTAACATAATAATTACGGTTATAGTGGAAACTGACTTATATGGCCATCTTGTAAACATTGCTAATCCTTTTTTGTGTGTAATTTTGTTCCCTTCCAGCAGGGACGCCGAATATGTTTGTCCTGTTTTTCAACACTGTCACCTTCATCTTCTTGTATCTCAGAAACTAAAACACAGGCAACTCAAACAATAACACCAACAAGTTCTTTAACAATATATTCATCTACCAACAACATAATCGTACACATTGACCAACAAATAAAAAAGTGACAGCCGCTCAAATTCAACAACCATAGTCAAACGTGATGTGCTGAAAAATGACGTGGCTGGAGGGGAAATTGCGTCCATGTGTTAATGTGGTTTGGTAAAGGTGGAAATGAATGGGTGAGAGAAATGACAAGGGTTAGGTTGTTAGAGCGGGTGACAGGACTTGATGGAAGAAAATATTCAAACTTAGCTGCACTTGGCTGGGAGTGATTACACTTCAGGAAAGGCGTATCTAGTGTTTTTACAACATGAGATACGGATTACGAGGTGTGACGAGACGAGGCACAGGTTTTGTCAAGATTGGTCGTGGCTGACGGATTCATTCGGGTAGAAATAAAGGGATTACTCGACAGATTAAGCCAGCGGATGGACGAGTGGTTTGCACGCTGGCCTACTGATCGAGGGGTTGAGCGTTCAAGACCTCGGCATGGTATAGGATTTCTTTCAAATCATAGGTGGTGTAGGTTGAGTCTAGTGGAGGCAGTTACAGATGCAGTCTAGTGAGGGCAGTTATAGATGGAGTCTTGTGAGGGCAGATATATGTGGAGTCTTGTGAGGGCAGTTATAGGTGGAGACTAGTGGAGGCAGTTATTGGTGGAGCCTAGTAGAGGTAGTTATAGTGTTAGAGAAAGGTAGTGCATAGTGAGGACAGTAATAGTGTCAGAGAAAGGTGAAGTCTAGTGGAGGTAGTTATAGTGTCAGAGAAAGGTGAAGTCTAGAGAGGACAGTTATAGTGTCAGAGAAAGGTGAAGTCTGGTGAGGGTGGTCAGAGAAAGGTTGAGTTTAGTGAGGGTGGTCAGAGAAAGGTGGAGTCTAATGAGGGTGGTCAGAGAAAGGTGGAGTCTAATGAGGGTGGTCAGAGAAAGGTGGAGTCTAATGAGGGTGGTCAGAGAAATGTGGAGTCTAGTGACGGTGGTCAGATAAAGGTGGAGTCTAGTGACGGTGGTCAGAGAAATGTGGAGTCTAGTGACGGTGGTCAGATAAAGGTGGAGTCTAGTGAGGGTGGTCAGAGAAATGTGGAGTCTAGTGAGGGTGGTCAGAGAAATGTGGAGTCTAGTGAGGGTGGTCAGATAAAGGTGGAGTCTAGTGACGGTGGTCAGAGAAAGGTGGAGTCTAGTTGGGGATGGTCAGAGAAATGTGGAGTCTAATGAGGGTGGTCAGATAAAGGTGGAGTCTAGTGAGGGTGGTCAGAGAAAGGTGGAGTCTAGTGAGGGTGGTCAGAGAAAGGTGGAGTCTAATGAGGGTGGTCAGATAAAGGTGGAGTCTAGTGAGGGTGGTCAGATAAAGGTGGAGTCTAGTGAGGGTGGTCAGAGAAAGGTGGAGTCTAGTGAGGGTGGTCAGAGAAAGGTGGAGTCTAGTGAGGGTGGTCAGAGAAAGGTGGAGTCTAGTGAGGGTGGTCAGATAAAGGTGGAGTCTAGTGAGGGTGGTCAGATAAAGGTGGAGTCTAGTGAGGGTGGTCAGAGAAAGGTGGAGTCTAGTGAGGGTAGTCAGATAAAGGTGGAGTCTAGTGAGGGTGGTCAGAGAAAGGTGGAGTCTAGTGAGGGTGGTCAGAGAAAGGTGGAGTCTAGTGAGGGTAGGTATAGTACCATCAATGCTGTCATTCTCCTAGAGGTGATTGTGGGACATGCCCTGTAGCAAGGCCTTATACAGCTTAACGGTTACCAGGGTCGCCTAATGAAGGACTACCTTCACCCGTTTGTATCTAATACACGCCTACCTTCACCCGTTTGTATCTAATACACGCCTACCTTCACACGTTTGTATCTAATACACGCCTACCTTCACCCATTTGTATCTAATACACGCCTACCTTCACCCGTTTGTATCTAATACACGCCTACCTTCACCTGTTTATATTTAATACACGCCTACCTTCAACTGTGTGTATATAATGCACGCCTACCTTCACCTGTTTGTATCTAATACACGCCTACCTTCCCACGGTTGTATCTAATACACGCCTACCTTCACCTGTTTGTATCTAATACACGCCTACCGTTACCGGTGTGGATCTAATACACACCCACCTTTACCTGTTTCGCATCTAATACGCCAACCTCTACCTGTTTTACATCTAATACACGCCTACCTTTACCTGTTTTGCCTCTAATACACGCCTACCTTTACATGTTTTGCATGTAATATACCCCTACCTTTACCTATTTTGCATCTAATACACGCCTACATTTACCTATTTAGCATCTAATACACACCTACCTTTACCTATTTTGCATCTAATACACGCCTACCTTTACCCATTTTGCATCTAATACACGCCTACATTTACCTATTTAGCATCTAATACACACCTACCTTTACCTATTTTGCATCTAATACACGCCTACCTTTACCTATTTTGCATCTAATACACGCTAACGTTTACCTGTTTTGCATCTAATACACGCCTACCTTTACCTGTTTCTATCTAACACAAGACTACCTTCTAATATTTGTAATCTGGAGGGGGGGGGGGAGTTTAAGAAACGTTTAGGAGGAGGGCTGCGCGGGGTAGGGCATTGAGGGATAATTACAATCTGGCGGGCATGATAATCCAGGGGAAACCAGCGCTGGTGATAAAACAAGGCAGAACGAGACAGGCCAGCCATCAGTCACAGAGTACTCCCCAATCCCGGTTAATCCCAGGCCCCTGACAGCTCAGCAGAGAGTGACCTCCAGAAAATCTGTTAGTCCCTCACTTGCTTTTGGCATGACAAACTGGCTCCAGATGTCGGCCTCCGAAATGAATGTCATGTCCCCCAAGTCTGTCTGTACCTGTGCCCCATCGCTTCATTGCCCTGTCTTCGGCATTATCCCAATTTCGAGCCCCCCCCCCCCCCCCCCCCCCCCCCCCGTCTCCACAGAAAACTAATCTCACGTCTCCCGCTACGTTTACCGTCCTCCACATTTTCATTGCCCTGTCTTAAGCAGCATCCCCGCCCCCCCCCCCCCCCCATAATAGTATGTTAATTATGGCCGCGAGATGGCGCAAAACCACCGCACGTTCTGTTTATTAATGGTAAATAAATAGACATCTCATTATCGCGACCTCGCAACTTTTAAAAATAATACCTGCCTTCTTCCGTCGGCACTACGTTTAGCTGACACTATATAACAAGCTGTGATGGTTTGCTGCCATTTATACGTGTATTAATGTCACTGTGTTTTGACATCACCCCCCCCCCCCCCCCTCTTTGTGGATTTATCATGGCTTCCACGCAGTCTCCGGAGTCCTCTAAATCAGCGGTGCTCAACAAACGTGTGGCTGCGATCCCATTGGCGTGTTATCATTTATTTAGAAAACCAGATAGCGTCATGCCACCAGAGCGATGCCAGAGGTGAAAAGAATCAGCGGGTCCAGAGATCCAGCTGTGAATGGGCTGACAGCGGTCAGCGACTCATAGCTGGCTGCTTGCACCAGGGCCAGCGACTCATAGCTGGCTGCTTGCACCAGGGCCAGCGACTCATAGCTGGCTGCTTGCACCAGGGCCAGCGACTCATAGCTGGCTGCTTGCACCAGGGCCAGCGACTCATAGCTGGCTGCTTGCACCAGGGCCAGCGACTCATAGCTGGCTGCTTGCACCAGGGCCAGCGACTCATAGCTGGCTGCTTGCACCAGGGCCAGCGACTCATAGCTGGCTGCTTGCACCAGGGCCAGCGACTCATAGCTGGCTGCTTGCACCAGGGCCAGCGACTCATAGCTGGCTGCTTGCACCAGGGCCAGCGACTCATAGATGGCTGCTTCTATAAGGACCAGCCACAGTAGCCAGTGACTCATGGCTGCTTGCATCGGGGCATCAATGATCCATCGTTGACCAAGATCATACTTCGCCTCTGGAAGGCGGCTCTGGAAAATGGATGTATGATGTAACCATGCAGCCTTGATAAGAGATTAAGGATCGAAGAGGAAAGGCAAACCCAGTCCTAGAAATGCCGTGCTGAAATATGGTGTGTCGGGCAGAAAGGCGAAGGTATCGTAGTTAAGTAGGCTGCCCATGATCTGCTGGAAGTGCCTACTGAGATTCTCAGCATGTCTAACATGTTGAGCATCAACAGAAAGCCAAGATAAAATGGATGGAACATGTTGTTCGCATGTCCGATGAGCACACTCCCATGCAACTGCTATACGGTGCGTTTAGAACAGGAAGACGTTCATCAGGAGGACAGAAGAAACGCTTCGGACACTCATTGACAGTGTCTCTGAAAAGCTTCAACCTTGATTTCATCTCCTGGAAGTTGCTTGCAAAGAACCACTCCATCCGGCGCGCTGGCGCAATCAAAGGTGCTCAGATCGCAGAGTGCAACCATATCGCATAGACTTAGAGAAACCGTGCCGCTCGATAGAACAGAACGTATGACGATTCAACCACAGATTCCTCACATGAGTGTCTCGGGTGCGTCAGAGTCTGCAGTGCCAGCATTGGTCTTTACAGTCACAGGAGGTCACATCTCGCAGCACAAGCCTGATACTGGCGATGGGCAACTATTATCGTCGGAAGGTGAGAGATTCAAGGTTTCGGGTCCTGAAGTTCAGATATGAGAGATTCAAGGTGTCCGATTCTGAATTTGAGATATGAGAGATTCAAGGTGTCCGATTCTGAATTTGAGATATGAGAGATTCAAGGTTTCAGATCCTGAAGTTGAGATATGAGAGATTCAAGGTTTCAGATCCTGAAGTTCAGATATGAGAGATTCAAGGTTTCGGGTCCTGAAGTTCAGATATGAGAGATTCAAGGTTTCAGATCCTGAAGTTCAGATATGAGAGATTCAAGGTTTCAGATCCTGAAGTTCAGATATGAGAGATTCAAGGTTTCAGATCCTGAAGTTCAGATATGAGAGATTCAAGGTTTCAGATCCTGAAGTTCAGATATGAGAGATTCAAGGTTTCGGGTCCTGAAGTTCAGATATGAGAGATTCAAGGTTTCAGATCCTAAAGTTCAGATATGAGAGATTCAAGGTTTCG
>JAVGWX010000015.1:28532809-28631663 GCA_036924085.1 Ariolimax columbianus
CAGAGTGTGATATAACAGAGAGTGATATAATGGAGTATGATATAACAGAGTGATATAGCGGAGTGTGATATAACAGACAGTGATATAATGAAGTCTGATACAACAGTATAGCACTACCTGCCAATAATAGACAATTTCCAGACTGTAGATACCACCTGCTCAACGAATTACAAACCAGGAAACACAGATACGTGTCCGCGTGGAGAGGATACATTACAACATACTCGTCAAGCGCGTCGAATCCATGCGAGGAACAGACTGGCAGTTTGATATCTTCCAACTTAAATTAATAATAAAAAGTATGGAGCCGAAAGAAGGCTAAGAAACTGCAGGAGGGAAACAGGTGTCCCTATGTGACAGAACAAGGACAGAAATATGAGACAAGTCTGGCGAGTGTATGAACACAATACGTTTGCTTATTTGAGCTGTAACAAAAGCATCAGTGGTAGTCAATGTGTACTTACAGGAGGTAATCCGCAGCTGAAAATATGTCAAATCACATTCAATAGACGTTAGAATTCTCGACAGGATTCCCGAGAACGCTCTTGTCTCCATTTTAAAATTGACTCCAACCACATCCAAGGTGTGTCCTTATCGCATTAAGTTTAATAACCACATCCAGTCCGGTGCTCGCGAGAAGGGGAGTCGGCCCATGCCCTTGAGAGCAGCTGCCTTGTATCAATATTAACTCAACATCTCGCAGATGGAACTCAGGTTCCGCTGAGAGAAATCCGAACCGGAGGAGAACAGTTAGTCGCCACCTTCCACAGGCTCGAATTCATCCGTTTACGTTGGTATGTCTGCGCCGATAAAGTTTACAATACAGAAAACCCGTCATACAGCAGAGAAGGAATCAATTATTTGCCTTGATCTACCAGGCCGAGCTCAGAGCATTAGCCAATCAATGATCAATTCTTGCTCTCCGGAACAATATCACGAGATAGTCAACTTCTGCGTCTTCAAACACAAAGAAATCAATGACACATCTCGCGTAATCACAGATTTTGTCCAACAACAACGACATAAAGGAGAGAAAGACAGAAATCCATCCATGAAATCCAACGAATCCCATTATTGGGAACCGCGGACAACCTGGCAGAAGTTAAATATGCTTTCCAGACTTTTCGAGAAGGTAGTGTCAAATCAGGAAATTGGAAAATCTATACTGTTGATATCTGAAATGTCTCAAGATGAAATCCTCAACATGTAAATAATTACAGAAGTAATATACACAGACGATTCACTTGTAGAAACAGAAATACGATCATCGCTGCGGTGAATGCTAAAATTAACACCGTCACGGCCAAGGGAGCGAGAGAGGACGGAGCGGAAGTGTGTGCAACACACGGGCTACAGGAACAATCAGTGTTCACACCCTTCGCCATTTACTGACAGAGTCAGCACCTATGGGTTGCCCGGAGTGCGGTGAAGTTGATCCTTAGAAGCAGAACAGAATGCAAGTTACTATACCAGAACAATTGTGAAGAAGAAACAATATTAGAAAGATAGATAAGGAAAGGGACCTAGGGGTTATAATAGATCATTCAGGTAAGATGAGTGAGCAAGTTCAGGTAACAGTGAAAAAGGCAAATGCAATGTAAGGTGTGATGGAAAGAAATATTAAACATAGGAGCAAGGAGGTGATTGCCAAACTGTATAAAGCATTAGTTAGACCTTGATTGGAGTACTGTGTACAGGTGGGGAGTCCTTAACTTAGAGGGGATATAAACATGCTGGAAAGAATTCAAAAAAGAGCGACAAAGCTGATAGTGGGATTCAAAAATTACAGTTATGAGGAAAGACTCAGAAAAACCGATCTACATTGTCTAGAAGAGAGAAAACTTCGAGGTGACTTTATACAGGTTTATCAGATGATCAGCGGTACGGATAAATTAGACTATAACAATTTTTTTTCTTCAAAAAAACAACCACCTTACAATAACAAGAGGGAACAGCTACACATTAACTAAAGAGAGGTCCTGATTAGATATTATGAAATATATTTTTAGTCAGATAGTGGTGAATGCTTGGAATGCATTGCCACAGGAGATAGTGGAGGCAGGGTCGATTAATGCATTTAAGAATAAATTAGATGCGTATAGCTTTTAGAGCAAGGTAATGTAAATTCAACTGGTTGTATTCAGACTCTGCAGAGTCTTAACCAGTATAAAGACGTTGAGTTAATTTAAGTTATACGCAGGAATAGGGGCGTAGGCCCGTCAAATGTAATGGACAACCATCCCTCCCAGGAATAGGGGCGTAGGCCCGTCAAATGTAACGGACAACCATCCCTCCCAGGAATAGAGGCGTAGGCCCGTCAAATGTAATGGACAACCATCCCTCCCAGGAATAGGGGCGTAGGCCCGTCAAATGTAATGGACAACCATCCCTCCCAGGAATAGAGGCGTAGGCCCGTCAAATGTAATGGACAACCATCCTTCCTATATAATTGACACACCCGAGTGTTCCCAGGTCACCAGAACTGGGTTTTGGGAGGGGGGGGGGCACAAAGAATAGTAACACTGTATTAGTTGCCTATCGCAGGCGAAGATGGCGACATCAGGCGGTTTTGTGTTCTTAATGATGTAACTTGCGCTGTATTTGGGTTATAGTGAGCAAGAAGAGGAGCGCGTGGCCGAATGGTTTCGGGGCCTGCCTGCCTGCCGACAAGGAGGGCAGCGGTTCGAATCCCCGGTATGGCATATGTTGTTTTTCTGTTGTGGGTGAAATAAACAAACATAGCCAGCACACGACGTGGCGACAGTAGTGGCGAAGGGGTCTGTAGTCATCAGCTTTTAAAACCCCTCGACTACCCCAGCAATGGGAAAAATGTCGTTTGACAGTACAGTAGCTGTGAGAAGGAGCTGCGCTGGTCATCAACCTCACTCTCTGGTCCTGAGCTGCCTTGGACCAGTGGCAAGACGTAAGTCAAGACGACTGAAGGTAACTCAGTATGCAGGCACTCTGGTCTTATTTACTCTGAGACTGCGTCTCGCTTGAAACTTGCGCTATTCGATCGCCCACCGTTTCCCCGTTTATCACTTTGAGGGGCGAGTGCCTTACCTCTCGCCCAAAGCGACACATTAACACTGCAGCCTGCCAGGCATGAGGCGACTAAAAAGGGTTGTGTATGGGTTGGAGTTTGGACTAGTAGCACCAGTTACACAGAAAAGGAAACTTGGGAAGGAGGTACGTGTTGTAGGGGTGTAAATCGAGTGCAAGCTTGGTTTGCAATCCCAACATGCTGGATTGGTTTGACTGGGCATGTCGGAGATTTTTATCGGTACGACCGCTTCTCCACGTACATAAAGGATTGACAAAACTACTGTAGTGCAAAACTGTCCTAGTGGAACACATTACAAACAGATACACACACATACATATGCATACACTGGCCAATACGTTCTGACATCGCTCAAAGGACTTCGGTCTAAGGTGGAAAAGGACGTGCCGTCATCTTTAAATTCCAGATAGACAAACCTTTAATGAAACCACGCAAAATACTTTACGGAAATTGCATCCACCCCCGCCACGTAACCTTGTGTGGACAGACCTACTTTTTTTTAATGAAATGCGCTCCGTTGTGTAGTTCGACTGGGGAAGTCGATCCTGACAGAGAAGTCTGCTGACATGTAGTTCGGCTGAGGACGCCAATGGTCCAGGACGGCAATCCTAACAGGGAAGTCTGCTGGCCTGTAGTTCGGCCGGGGAAGTCAATCCTAACAGGAAAGTCTGCTGGCATGTAGTTCGGCTGAGGACGCCAATGGTCCAGGACGGCAATCCTGACAGGAAAGTCTGATGAAATGTGCCACATTCCTAATGAAATAGTAATCAGACGAAGTACGACAGTACCACCCTATTGTTACGACTTGGAATCTGTGCTCTGGGTATCTTAATGACTTGGATTCAAACCCTAGAAAGGTGGGACTAAACAAAAAACATCTTGGTGAACAAGTGGGCGACGCGAACAACAGGTCGCAGTGTGTTTAGCGAAATGTCCACAACCAAAAAGTAACGGTGACAAAAATTAAACTACATAGAAGAGATCAAAGTCTCATATTTCAGTTCCGAACAGGACATACCAGAGTCAATAGCTATTTAAACCGAATTAACCCCCAGCACCTGCCCATGTGCAGGCATTGCTGTCATCCTGATGAAACTGTTCGACATCTACTCGTTGAGTGCAAGACGCTTGCGGACATGAGGAAAAGATTCTTACAAGCACTGCCGACAATTGCCAACACACTGTAAGGAGCAGTGACACAAGAAGACTTGTACCTGTATAAGAATGGCATTGGGCTGCCAAACATCAGGCTTGCTCAGCAGCTATGATATAGTAACAACATAACAAACAAACAACATAATATCAAATGGCAATATAAACACTTAGACTTCAAACTGCGCGGTGACGGCTGGCGTTAGAGGCATTTATTTCTCCGTCATTGTATTCTTCATCCAGCCCCCAAGCTCCCCATAATTTGGAGCCCATCTTGTGGTATAAAGGTCACATTAGTACATTTCCCCCAAATTGTTACACATCCAGCATTTGACTATTGAGATACCGATTGTCTGCCCCTGGTATGACGTCACCGCTGGCAAGAGACGCCATTGTTTAACGCTTCCTCTTTTCTAAAACAGCCAGTCGCGTGGTTTTGATGTTATCCGCTCTTCATGTCAATACTACACTGATGTCTTTGTTTGCTCTTTACTATTAAAGTTGCTCAGAAGTTAATGTCCGCTATTGTTGGATCGTTAAAATGAAGTGGCTTTCTCACGCCGTTACTGCAAATCCTTGAGCAGAATTGTTTCCCTTGTCGGCTAAATCCGTTGTTGACATGCATCGTTGGGTTCCAGTGCGTTGTTTGCTCTGTGCCCTGCCTTGATTGCTACCTTGTGGTTGCCGTGTTGTTCCTATTATTGATGATCTGAAGTGACTATCCATGGTCGTGTTCTATTCAATTTACATCTTCTTTAATTAACATGAAGTCGCTATCTGATACCAGTGGATATTTTAACATTTGGCTGGGTATCTTCACCGCCAGTAGATGTGTCCATGAAATTGTATCATTTGTGTCACAATGACTAACTTGAACATGTGAGAAAGTTTAAGGAGTACCTACCCTGAAGTTAGTTTTCGACAAATGAAAACCGCGAATAAGCGGACATATTTTGTATTCACCTGTGAATGCATCACCGTATCCACTGGTTGGTCAGTCCTAAGGCTGGTTGTAAGGTTGTCTGAGCATGTCTCTCCATTTGACCCTATCCTCTGGTTGACAAGTCTTACGACTATTTGTAAGGTTGTCTAAGCATGTCTCTCCATTTGACCCTATCCTCTGGTTGACAAGTCTTACGACTATTTGTAAGGTTGTCTGAGCATGTCTCTCCATTAGACCCTATCCTCTGGTTGACAAGTCTTACGACTATTTGTAAGGTTGTCTGAGCATGTCTCTCCATTTGACCCTATCCTCTGGTTGACAAGTCTTACGACTATTTGTAAGGTTGTCTAAGCATGTCTCTCCATTTGACCCTATCCTCTGGTTGACAAGTCTTACGACTATTTGTAAGGTTGTCTAAGCATGTCTCTCCATTTGACCCTATCCTCTGGTTGACAAGTCTTACGACTATTTGTAAGGTTGTCTGAGCATGTCTCTCCATTTGACCCTATCCTCTGGTTGACAAGTCTTACGACTATTTGTAAGGTTGTCTGAGCATGTCTCTCCATTTGACCCTATCCTCTGGTTGACAAGTCTTACGACTATTTATAAGGTTGTCTGAGCATGTCTCTCCATTTGACTTTATCCTCTGGTTGACAAGTCTTACGACTATTTGTAAGGTTGTCTGAGCATGTCTCTCCATTTGACCCTATCCTCTGGTTGACAAGTCTTACGACTATTTGTAAGGTTGTCTAAGCATGTCTCTCCATTTGACCCTATCCTCTGGTTGACAAGTCTTACGACTATTTGTAAGGTTGTCTAAGCATGTCTCCCCAATTGACCCTATCCTCTGCAGTTCTCTTCATTGCAGCATAAGTTGGTACCTTAACATATCTGCATGACTGAGGTGTAAAGGCGTGTCTTGATGGCCCCTTCTCTTCTCCTGAATCTTGCCCTCTAGTATCTTCCGTAGAAGATTGTCATGTCGCATTGTGCGTCCAAGCCAACTCAGTCTTCCGTGTATGTATACTTTTCAATATTTGTCGTTGTGCGCCTACCTCAGTGAGGACACTGTCATTGAATCTTCTGTCCAACTCACTCTTTCCATTCCACGGCAGCACCACAATTCACACGCTTCCAATCTGTTTTCCTCCATTTTTGCGATAAACCATGTTCCAGCCCCATACAGAAAATATGCCATATATGAATGACGATGGTTTCTACCCCCTCACATATGCCATGATCTATGTGAACACACATAGAACTTTATTCCAACGATCACAATTGATGTGCACAATAAGTGAACACTGGAGTAGTACTTTTCACATATTGCACTCAGCACGCTTTCCTTAATCGTCCACAATTATTTAAAATGTCCAGATTATTAGACACACTTGCCTGGCACATCATGTTTAAGATGCCTATAGTGCAGCAACAATTAACGAAGACAACTGAAAACAGCTGTGTTAAAACTCCTCTCACCTTCTCTTTAGTTTATTTCAGTTGAAGACAACCTTGCTATCCATAACTGTTAGTCCGGTTACCCGTTTACAACTGCGTACACTGGAGCGTTGAGATAAATTGCGATCACCCTGTAATACACATAATCTCTTGGACCAAAGAAATAGTCCGGTGTCTGGTAGAAGTGTGGCGATCCGAACCACGCTCTCCTCCCACTCTTATGATCGCCGCTGTCCTCACCCTCCGGGCAGCGCAACTGGTTAGCCAATTAAAGTCAGGCCAAGCATCCCTGTCAGGTCTGAACAGCCATGATTACAGGACATGAGGCCTGGGTGAGCGCACATCACACGCATTGATCCATTGAAGATGGGCGGCTATTAGCTTCCTGTCCAATCGCTGCGCGCAGCCGGCAGCTCTGCGCATGCACGTCATCTGTATGGAGCCGGGCCATTTACTATGTCACAGCAGCTATTATGCCGGGGTATAACGGTTATTAAGTTAACAGGTAGTTCTTCAAAGGCTGCGAGCTAGACAGCGCTATCTGGTGTCACGTGAAAATGGAGGTGAGCGTAAGAGGTTGTCGCGGGAGGGGAAAGAAGACATTGACTTTCCAAGTCGATACAGATCAAGGACTGAGAAAAGTGGTAGGGAAATATGGCATTTACTTCCTCACCAACACTAGCATCATCATCGCCATCATCACGCATTTGTTGAAAGTGACGACAGTTGGATCTTTTGTGAATGATTCTCTTAAGTGTTCTACTTCATCTTCTTCTTCTCCATTCTCATTTTCTTCCTACCCTTTCCGGTCAACTTCTCCTTCGTCTTCATCTACGTAGTCTTCATCTACTTTATCTTCTTCTACTTCATCTTCTTCGTCTTCATCTTCTTCGTCTTCCTGACTATTTTTTTTCTTCACTATAATTTTCTTCTTCTTCGGCCTTCGTCAAGAAAAGGAAGTTTGTGATGGGTCGTTTTACAGCGATTTCGCCATCTTTTGGCCCGACACATCCGATTTCAGCAAGGTACGTTTGGGGACATGATTTGCATTCACTCTTCGATCCCAAATCTTCCAGCCAGGCTGGATGTTTGCAGTCTGTTTACATGGCCGTCGTTACTGAGAGGCGGAATACGGTTTTGGTCAGTAATGGGTCACTAATAATGATGAATCGCCATGAATGACCTTCACCGGGTATGAAATAATGGCAGACTCTCTCTCAGATCCAAAATTCGTATTACGTGTGTGATTTCTGTCCTCGTGTATGGTTCAGACCTATATGGTTCAGAGACCTCCTGTATAGTTCAGAAACCTCCCGTATAGTTCAGAAAACTCCCGTATGGTTCAGAAGACTCCCGTATGGTTCAGCCCGTATGGTTTAGAGACCTCCCGTATAGTTCAGAAAACTCCCGTATAGTTCAGAAACCTCCCGTATGGTTCAAAAACCTCCCGCATGGTTTAGAAACCTCCCGCATGGTTTAGAAACCTCCCGTATGGTCCAGAAACCTCCCGTATGGTCAAGAAACCTCCCATATGGTTCAGAAACCTCCCGTATAGTCCAGAAACCTCCCGTATGGTTCAGAAACCTCCCGTATAGTCCAGAAACCTCCCGTATAGTTCAGAAACCTCCCGTATGGTTCAGAAACCTCCCGTATGGTTCAGAAACCTCCTGTATGGTTCAGAAACCTCCCATATGTTCCAGAAACTTCCCGTATGGTCCAGAAACCTCCCGTATGGTTCAGAAACCTCCCGTATGGTTCAGAAACCTCCCGTATAGTCCAGAAACCTCCCGTATGGTTCAGAAACCTCCCGTATAGTCCAGAAACCTCCCGTATGGTTGAGACTTAGGACCCTACTTAAACAGGACATATCAAGACTCGATGCCTTTCATTTGCGCAACCAGCGACGCAACCTCGGTATCCGGTGGTTCGATCTCGTCCGTAATGTGGAGGTTTCTGCAAAGACGTGTCTTACCTCCATCTCGGACACTCTGGTCCGCCGCCGCAAGTCTGTATTTGGTCACGTGGTCCGACTGGACCGGGAAGATCCAGCTTACCAGATGATGTCTAAGTCTGCTATGTGTAACAACGATCTCCCACCGGCAGGCTGAAGGCGTGGGAGGGGCCACCCCCGTTCTACATGGCTCCACAGATATCAGTCTCTCCCTCGGAACTGAGCGAGGTTTGGCTACAAGCCTCAGCAGTTGGACATGGTAGTGGTTGACCGACGCAACGGACCCTAGATGCCTACGCGAACATTATTATTAATACTGATGCAAACAACCAGTTATGAATCGCAGACGAGTTATATATATATAGGTACATAAATATATAGACAAATAAATAATAAGTTGGATGAATAGATACACAGATAGATAAATAGAAAACTAATAGATAATGTATAGCCAGATATATAGATAGACAGACAGGCAAAACAGACAGACATACTGACAATTAAGAATTATATATATATATATATATATATATATATATATATATATATATATATATATATAACTTTAACTGGTTCCCAGCTGAAAGAAAATATGCCGGCTTTTAAACTTTCTTACAATAGTACGGAGCCAACGAAATATCGACTTGGAAACGTTCTTACGGTGCCACAGAAACGATACATCGGCTTCCAAACTTTCTAACAGTGCTATAGAGCCGATTTATCGGCTTGCAAATGTTATTACAATACTACACAACTGATAGATCGGCTTGAACAATTGCCATACTTACATCTAAAATGTCTTCAATAATGTTACCCATATTTATAAATGCACTTATACTTTCTACCGGGAGTATCACATTAAAAAAATATATGTATCCTGAAGTGCAACATATTCTGGAGTGAATGAATTAATATGTATAAATAATAGCTTTGAGCTTTGACCATACGAAAACGCACAACAACTGCAAAGTTCTTCTGCCCGCAGGCAGCATCACAATATCTTCCGCCTGAGGGGGGTGTATTTAGTTTTAACATTGCCACGAAATCCATTTTGTTTTCAGCTTCCACGTTCAATATATTTGTGTAAATATACATAATTATCATGAATGGTCGGCGAACGTCGCCATCTTGTTGCCCCTCAGGGGCAAGGACTCCCTTCACGTTATATTTATACATTAAAAGTTACACCTCTATAAACAGATCCAGCTATGGACTGCAATGATCAATAACACACGCAGACCACAGGTGACAAAATACCAAATCAATCAACCAATCAAAACACTTCAACTACCTATAGAAACTCGCCAGGTCTTTCAGTAAAGCAACATTCTACCAACGTTTTTCCTGCCGTATTTAAAAAAAAAACGTTGTTTCGACTTCCATTCTGCGTGAGTTATTAGATTTTGGGATCAAGACGCCGAGCAATACTTGAGCTGTAGCGGTGAGAGACTCACAGCTGCTAAGACAGTTTTGCACCTCCACGCGGTGATTCTGGATAACAGGATACAACAGAGCAGACCCCAACAGAGCAGGACCTTAACATAGCAGACCCCAACATAGCAGACCCCAAACACAACAGAGAAAACCCTAACAGAGAAGGCCCCAACACAATAGAGCAGAACCCAACGGAGCAGACCCGAACATAGCAGAGCCCAACACAACAGAGCAGACCCTAACAGAGCAGACCCCAACACAACAGAGCAGACCCTAACAGAGCAGACCCCAACACAACAGAGCAGACCACAACACAACAGAGCAGACCCTAACAGAACAGAGCAGACCACAACACAACAGAGCAGACCCCAACACAACAGAGCAGACCCCAACACAACAGAGCAGACCCTAACAGAGCCGACCCCAACAGAGCCGACCCCAACAGAGCAGACCCCAACAGAGAAGACCCCAACAGAGCAGACCCCAACAGAGCAGACCCCAACAGAGAAGACCCCAACAGAGCAGACCCCAACAGAGCAGACCCCAAAAGAGCAAACCACAACACAACAGAGAAGACCCCAACAGGGCAGACCCCAACAGAGCAGACCCCAACAGAGAAGACCCCAACAGAGAAGACCCCAACAGAGCAGACCCCAACAGAGAAGACCCCAACAGAGAAGACCCCAACAGAGCAGACCCCAACAGAGAAGACCCCAACAGAGCAGACCCCAACAGAGCAGACCACAACAGAGCAAACCACAACACAACAGAGAAGACCCCAACAGGGCAGAACACGACAGAAAAGACATCAACAGGGCAGACTGACTAAGGAGAAGGGATCGAAGAGGGAAGGCGAACCGGTTACCCAAAAAATGCCAGCTGAAGTCGGATGTGTCAGAGAGAAAGGTGCAAATATCGTAGCCAAGCTGTAAACTACGAGACAATGCAATCCTGTATCTCGGCAACATCCTGCCTGCTGGAAAGCCCTTTTCAGGGCTTGGTTAAAAGAGATTGAGAACGAGAGAGAAGAAGAAATAATGCCTTCTATTTCATTCATATTTATTTTAAAATGCATGTGCTAAGAAACATACGAATGAGACATAAGAATATTCTGTGCACAACTCTAAATCACAAGTTTTCCCACCTAAATGGTGCGATGCCTTGATTGCCCTCCTGTGAGCTGTGTCTGTGGAAAGAGTGTTGTACTACCGACAGGTTCAGCTAAGCCAAACAGATGAGAGAGAGAGAGAGGAGAGAGAGAGAGAGAGAGAGAGAGAGAGAGAGAGAGAGAGAGAGAGAGAGGGTATGCTGGGTCGCCAGGTTCTCAGGTTGGGGTTAAGACTAAAAAAAAGTCAAGTGGAAATTCAGCAGAATTAACCGCTAGTTGCTGGATATGGAGTTTTGAAGACTCCATTGGACTAAGCGGCAGCCTGTGAGAGGTGGGGTGGCCAGTGGCCTTCCTTGTTTATAATTTCCCTAACTCATGCGTCAGGTACCCATTTATTGTTGGGTTGACTGGAGAAGTGGTCCCCGATTAAAATCACGACCTGGATTGTATTTTTAGTTTCCGGACGCGATTCGAACCGAGGCACGCTGTGACCACAGGAAACAGCGAATTGCTCGCCATGAACTGAGCTATCACTCTCCAAGGGTTTAAGACTAACAAACCAAATTCGGAAGAAGAAAAAATGTGACAGAAACTTCAATGAATGAACAAATTGAGTCTCCATCACAAGCCTATGTACGAAGACAAAACACAGCGATTAATAACATGTGTCAAAGTTAAGGTGCACGCAAAGAAAGCGTTTCAAAAAAAGATTAAACTCATTCCGTTATCTAGACAACATCCTGCTACTTGCAAAATCCATTTTCAACGTTTGTTAGAGGGAGTTTGAGAACGAACAAACGACTAAGAAGAAGAAGAATTCCATAGACGCGTCTCTGACTACACACACAGAAGGCTTCAAGACTTTGCTGATCGGGTGTGCAAATCTTTGATTTTCTTCTTCTGGTTAAACATTTCAAGAACATGGTACAGTCAATCTCATATCCAACCCGACATAGTCGATCCTTATCCTGGCAGGCTACGGAGTTACTATTCTTTGTTTCCATTTCGGTCTCGGTAACACACACGCGTTTCGTATATAAACATATCGTACATTTCAAAATAATGTCCTCGGCATGTTTTAGCCACTGGGAGTCACTGACACCTGAACCAGACACAAGCATTTGTGAAAAGCACATCGCAGAAGCAACACAAGAAATGATCCACAGTACACGCTTCTAATCAAAGCAGCCACAACGTGCAGATTCCAGATCCAAATAAGATATGACTGCTGAAATGTCAATGCGCGCCCGTTTGGTTATGCCCTAGACGAACGCAAGAGATTGTAACCAAATGTTGGGTCGCGTTGGAGGTTGTGATAGGTAGGACGGACGGATGAATGTGTTAGACCAGCGAGCTATGAGAATCGCCATTTGGTGAAAATAATAATAATAATGTTCGCCTAGGCATTTAGGGCCCGTTGCGTCGATTGACCACTACCATGTTCAACTGCTGAGGCTTGTATCCAAACCTCGTCCAGTACTGAAGGAGAGGCTGTTGTTATTTACCGCAGTCGTGCAGAACGCCTTGCCTCCCTCCCCCTTCCCAGACGGCCAGTGGGAGATCGTTGTTACACATAGCTGACTTGGACATTATCTGATGAGCCGGAATTTAGTGAAAGGATATGCAAAATCAAAGATGCAAAAGGAAAAATAGATCAATAGGCAATTAACACCAATACTTAATTGCAAGCATGTGACAAAACTAGTAAAAAGAGCTTTACACAACATGACTTTCGTCTGTGCCAAAACTGGACACTAACATCAACTGAAAAACGACAAATTGTAACAGAAATGGTTGGGTGTAACAAGGAGAGACATGCTCAGAAGCGATGACACAAGGAGACTGGTAGGAACGACACCAGTAATAGACTACTTGACAAGACAGCAGCTAAAATGATTTGGCCACGTAACAAGATTACTGCCACACCGCCCCCCTTTCCACACAGGCAATGATATTTAAATACAACAGATGGGACGATGAGGCTAACGTCTGGTCAGGCAAAACACACTGATCAGAGAATGTTAGCCAGGGTCAGACAAAACACACAGGTCAGAGAATGTTAGCCAGGGTCAGGCAAAACACACTGGTCAGAGAATGTTAGCCAGGGTCAGGCAAAACACACTGGTCAGAGAATGTTAGCCAGGGTCAGGCAAAACACACTGGTCAGAGAATGTTAGCCAGGGTCAGGCAAAACACACTGGTCAGAGAATGTTAGCCATGGTTAGACAAAACACACTGGTCAGAGAATGTTAGCCAGGGTCAGGCAAAACACACCGGACAGAGAATGTTAGCCAGGGTCAGGCAAAACACACTGGTCAGAGAATGTTAGCCAGGGTCAGGCAAAACACACTGGTCAGAGAATGTTAGCCAGGGTCAGGCAAAACACACTGGTCAGAGAATGTTAGCCAGGGTCAGGCAAAAGACACTGGTCAGAGAATGTTAGCCAGGGTCAGGCAAAACACACTGGTCAGAGAATGTTAGCCAGGGTCAGGCAAAACACACTGGTCAGAGAATGTTAGCCAGGGTCAGACAAAACACACTGGTCAGAGAATTTTAGCCAGGGTCAGACAAAACACACTGATCAGAGAATGTTAGCCAGGGTCAGGCTAAACACACTGATCAGAGAATGTTAGCCAGGGTCAAACAAAACACACTGATCAGAGAATGTTAGCCAGGGTCAGAAGAAATATACTGGCTAAGACCCTAACCTGACCTCCTCGTTGGTCGTCCTGGAAACGGGCTGTTGACGAGGACAAGTCTGGCTAACAAGGTGAGGTTCGACGTGATCTCGGTAGTAGCAAGCGACATGCAGGTGAAGCCAAGAATAGCACAACCACCTGGAGATGTGAGGAAAGCTACTGCAACTCGTCACTTAATTCCCTTTTCAGGGCGCACGTAAGAGTAACCTACTCATTATGAGCATTCGCAAACAACAACAACAACGAGTTCAAGGCCAAAGACCGACCACGAGAAAGGTGGCCTAAGTAAATATCGGAGGCGGCGAATGCAGCTGTGCATGAGCGGCCACACAATAGGGCTCGTTCTACAGATCTCGTTACAACCGGACACTCAAAGACATAACATGATGTAGTTGTTGTTGCTTAATGCCCACAATGAGTAAGTTGACTCTTTTGTGCACCTGAAAAGGACGTTAAGCGGCGGGTTGTAGTAGCTTTCCTCACATCCCGAGCATGCTGATGAAGGTGGACCACGGTCCTCCAGGCGGTTGTGCTATGCTTGTCTCCACCTGCGTGACGTTCACCACTACGAGGATCACATCGATCCACATCTGGCCAGCCAGGCTGCCTTGAAAATAGCCTCTTTCCATGGAACGCTACATGGGAGAGGTTGTGGTCTTAGTCAGTGTATTTGGCCTGACCCTGACGCGACGCCCTGGTCAGTGTGTTGTGCCTGACCCTGACACGAAGTCCTAGTCAGTATGTTGTGCCTCACCGGACTGGCGTCTCAGTTCTCAGCATAACATGATAAGCCGGAAGAAGAAAGGCGAAAGAGATTCTGCACCTATGAATCTGCCGAAGAGTGCAGGGATATCGGTTCTGCTGAAAATAAAGTAACAACTATCATTGCGGCGGTGTTCCCAATGATGTGATCCGTTCGAGGGGGGGGGGGTGTGGAGGCGGTGAGTGTGGCAGTGGGTGGGGTTGTGGGTGGGCTGTAGGGGCAGCAGTGGGTGGGGCTGTGGGTGGGGAGACAGACAGTGAGAGAGAATGAGGGAAGGGTTAAAGTAACCCAGAAATGTGTAGGCCTGTTGCCCCAGCATACTAACTTAACCTAGCTAAACTTAACCTAACTGAACTTAACCTAGCTAAACTTAACCTAACTGAACTTAACCTAGCTAAACTTAACCTAACTGAACTTAACCTAGCTAAACTTAACCTAACTGAACGTAACCTAACTGAACTTAACCTAGCTAAACTTAACCTAACTGAACTTAACCTAGCTAAACTTAACCTAACAACGACTTTATACTGGTTTAGAAGACTCCACAAAGCAGTTACTTGGAAGGTGGTTTAACCGATGTGCGAGTCCATCTTAATATACTCAAACACACTCAAAACCGCAGCCTGTTAGGCGCCATCTATAGCTGCTTTGAACAAACGGGAAAAGGTAATGTACAAATAACTTGAATTTTGTCCGGGCAGCAGTCGTTAAGCCTATTCTTTACGATTTCCAACTGCCGAGGGATGTTTAACGTGCTCGATACTGAACACTCTGAAGTTCGATCTCACTACCCAGAGATCAGGGGAATTTTTACCAGAAGACACACGTGAAAAAACCCGGTTCTCCACCGTGATTCGAACGCGCGACCTCCGGCGGACACCTTACCTCGAGACCACTTAATCCCCTAGGTTTATGCATGCCTGCCCTTCCGGACAGAAACGAACCAGGTCCTAGCGGGGGATTAGTTAATACTCCAGACTGGTAGCCGCCTTGCGCAGTGGTTAGCGCCCTCGCTTCGCATCTGAGTGGTCCTGGGTTCATTCCCCAGTTGAGGCGGAAATGCTTTTTCAGACCGCAACGGCTCCCGGTCGACCCAGCCTTAAATGGGTACCGGTTCAGTACGGGGAGTAAAAGCGGCGAAGAAGAGGAGATGGCTACCGCCCTAATATAGCCGAGCCTTTGAAATGTGAGATCGCTAACACCTACTGCAGTAATGCTATGGGCTACTTTTCTTTACTCTACTTACAGACTGGGTAAGCTAACCGCTTGCATTCCCGCGACTTGCTGATCGAACATAGGAGGATCAGGAATTATGTGTGGCCTTGAAATGTACAGCACCTCAAGGACTCGTGTCCCCGACGCCAGTGGCACAACCTCCCTCTCGTGACACAGGCAACAAGCCGCATAGTACCAGCGATAACTCCGTCCACATAGTTGACCCGGATCTGCCACTCAATATGTGTCAAGGACAAGCCTGTCAGATACGACAGTTATGTAACTAGAGGGATGCTGAACGCTGTATTACACTGGCACCAATTTTCCACCAGAAACAAAATCGATAACACTTACTGGGGCGGGGAGGAGAAAGAAGTCGTAGGAGATGCCTGGTTGCAGGACTTGTAGATCGCTTGTGGCGCGAGACAGGGAATTTGTAGGTCAATGAATGAAAAGGTTAGTCATCGATTTTACGGTAAAGATTGAACGGATATTAAAGTCGTAATTCTCCGAAATCATCACTGTTGCCATGCCAGAGTACTGTAAGACTGTGTATGCTAGATGATATATTATGAATGTTACTATTGGAATCTATAACTTCTCCTTTCCTGTACCCAACCCCCGGGAAGGATCCAGACAAACATGCGTGTAATTACAAATGGTGACATTCTGGATAAAGTATATTCATTATTTCACAACCGTATTGCCCATTATTGTTCGGCTGTTAAGGTGACGAGTCATTTCAATGCATCATCTTCGTCCTCTTTTCGCACAAAAATGGAGCATAAGGTCACCACAGTAAATACCACGTATACAACCACGGCACTATTGCTTGCTTCTTCTTCCTCGTCGTCGTTCGTTCTCGCACTCCCGCTACCAAGCCCTTAAAAGGGCTACTTTGCAAGTAGCAGAATGTAGTCAGGAGAACGGAATGCGTTGTGTCGTAGTTTACAGCGTGACTACGAAATTTGCACATTTTGGCCCGACACATGCTTCAGCATGGACTATTGGTTTCTCACGGTGATGTACCTAGTCGTCTTGTACCCCAATCCTTTACACAAGGTTTCACTTCACCCGGTACGACCGTTGTCCGTTTGCTTAGACTTCTATTTTTCCTATTTTAACCTAAAGAAGTTGTGTACATAGTCACTACTAGTGCGACCTGTTAATCCATCACGTTTTGATGAATCCTGGACGGAGAAGTCATTTAAGAGCTTGAACAGGTAAAAGGGCGTTCAAGTCAAACCGGGACTTATTTTTGTAATGAAAAAAAAAAAAATTCAAGTAGTAAATATGCCATTTATTTTTCGATATAATTTCCTGCAACGTTAATGCACTTATCCCAGCGTTTATGTAATGCGTGAAATCCTTCAGGGTTGAAAGATTTGTCAGTATGTCTGTACCAATCTAGGACATCCTGTTTCACTTAGTCATCAGTGCCAGGAATTCTTTTAGGGGTCCAAACAAGTGGAAATCGCTTGGAGCGATGTCTGGGCTGTAAGGTGGATGTGGCAATACCTCCCAGCCGAGTTGCTGCAGATGGCATATCGTACGGTGAGCAGTTTGAGGTCCAGGGTTATTTTGCAAGAGCAGGACGGAATCATCACTCACGGATGTACAACTTTCGAAGATGTGTCAGGCCGAAAGGAGCAAGTATTGCAGTCAAGCTGTAAACTAGCGACACAGCGCATTCTGTTCTCTTGACTACATCATTCTGCTACTAGCAAAGCCCTGTTCGGGACATGGTAAATTGGGATTGAGAATGAACGCAGAATAAACAGAAGAAGAAGAAGAAGAAGAAGCAAAATTAGTTTGCGTAACGGGAGATCATAGAAATTGAGATGCATAAAACACAGTAGAGAAACAAAAAACACAGCGATTATGAGAACAGATAAAACTAATATTTAAATTGTGTTGAGAGATTCACTAGTTGAAATATGGAATGTTTAACAAATATGGAATATTAAGTAAATATTGAATGTTTAACAAATATGAAATGTTTAACAAATATGGAATGTTAAGTAAGTATGGAATGTTTTAACACATATGAAATGTTTAACAAATATGGAATGTTAGGTAAATATGTAATGCTTAACAAATATAGAATGTTTAACAAATATGGAATGTTAAACAAATATGGAATGTTGAAATTTGGGATGTTCAAAATGAGAAATCTTTCCAATTTCCGGCCCTGTTAGACGCCACCTATGCTGATCTTAACAAACCACATAACCATGGCCAGTGTTATGTCATGTCACACAGTCAGTCGCCTCTTTCGACATGCTCATTGTTGTGCAGTGGTGCTATGCTTGCCCTTGTGTGCAGAAGCAGTTTCAAAGTAGCATGTCTATTGTCGAACGGTGCGTCATACAACCGCCAACCTATTTGGCTGTTTAACATTTCTTGGCAGGTGTGCAGGACGGGTGTTGGTGTTGCAAATGTCCACCATGAGTAGTTTTACTCATCTGTACGCCCTGAAAAGGTCGTTAAGTGGTGGGTTGCAGTAGCTTTCCTCACATTCTGAGCGTGCTGATGAAGGTGGACCGGGCTCCTCCGGGAGGTTGTGCTATGCTTGGCTTTATCTGCGTGTCGCTCACTACTACTGGGATCACGTCGATCCCTCACCTCGTTTGCCAGGCTGGCATGAAAACAGCCCGTTTCCAGTGAGGGCTACGAGGAGAAAGCCGAGCTTTGTCGTAAGCGGAGTAGCGATCACACTGAAAAAAATCACCTGTGTCTGCTAAAATGGACACGGTGAAATTCGAACCTGGTGCATTGGGACTGTGAATCAGCCGTTTCGCCCCTAGGCCACGCTGTCTCGCCCCTAGGCCACGCTGTCTCGCGGGCGTTAAAGAAAAAAATGCATAGCCGTACATAATTATCGATTCTTTCCCTGTGAATATCTAATACTCGAACGATGTGGCTAGTAGAGGAAACCCTGAAGCAAGTGGATAAAGAGGAATTGGGAACAGGTAACAACAGAACAAGGAAGACTAGCAAATAATTGATGATGAATTTGCAACGCTTGGAAGTCACAGACTGGGAATCTTTGCCAGCGGTTCTCAATGTCCCGTTACTCGAAGCCCCGACTATCAAAGATATATTTACCAGTGGTTCTTCGCGCACACACTGTGTGAAAAATGGCGACCCGCGTTAATTGTTCTCATTTGGATACAGCTGATCGCTGTAAACAGCGTACGATGAAGAAGAAGAAGGATACAGCTGGTGACATGATTAATAGATATCAGCATCATCATCACGTGTCATGCCTTGCGGCGTTGACGGTCAGTTCAGATAAACGTCCCATCTATCCCTTGAGTATTTCATCAACTTTAGACGTGCTTTGTTTCCCCATCCAATTTGTCGTGTCGTCTTCTTGTATTATTTTGTCGTCCTTCGTCGACTTAAGGGTTATTAGCAGACCATACAGGCAAGGTGGGTGAGCAAGTCCGGGCAGCAGGGAAATAGGCATATGCAACGTTAGGTATGATAAAAACAAAACATTAAATATAAGGAAGTAATAGTTAAACTGTATTTTGCGTTAATCAGACCGAAGTTGTGAGTACTGTGTACAGGTGTGGAATTACCGTAGAGGAGATATAAACATGCTGGAAATGACGCAAAGAAGAGCGACAAAGCTGATAGTGGGATTCCAGAATTAGTTATGAGGAAAACCTCATAAAAAACGGCCTACAGTGTCTAGAAAAGAGAAGAATTCGAGGTGACGTAATACAGGTTTATAAGATAATCAACTGAAATGATAAATTAGACTATAACAAGTTTTTTTCCAAAGTTCAACCATCTACAAAAAACAAGAGAGCATAGTTACAAATGAATTAAAGAAAGGTCCAGATTAGATACCAGGAAACATTTTTTTCCAGTGGTGAATGCTTGGAATACACTAGTCCAGGAAATAAAGGGGGCAGGGTCAGTTAATACATTAAACATAGATTTGATGCACATAGTTAGTGTTAGAACAAGCTGAGTAAAATAAACTGGTTGTACGCAGACTCAGCGTAGCCTTTTAAACCAGCATAAAGAAGCTAAGAGTTAAGTCAAATCCCTCTCTCTTGCCATCCCTCTATCCTGATTTTGCAATGTTTTTTTCTTTACCGGTTGACTTTCGCCGTGCGAGTCAAACAACTGTTTCCCCATCACACTAATCACTAGTTTTTGTAGTTGTCAGTGGTATCTCACCACCTTAACGTATCTGTATTGGCATTGATAAGAGTCTGTGGCATACGTAACAACGTTCTTCTCGTGAAGACTTGGGGCGGGGTTTAGTGGTCTCGAGGTGATTTTATTCCACGTGGATCTCTGGGTAGTGGGATCGGACCCCTGATCTCTGGGTAGTGGGATCGGACCCCTGATCTCTGGGTAGTAGGATCGGGCCCCTGATCTCTGGGTAGTGAGATAGGACCCCTGATCTTTGGGTAGTGGGATCGGACCCCTGATCTCTGGGTAGTGGGATCGGACCCCTGATCTCTGGGTAGTGGGATCGGACCCCTGATCTCTGGGTAGTGGGATCGGACCCCTGATATCTGGGAAGTGGGATCGGACCCCTGATCTCTGGGTAGTGGGATCGGACCCCTGATCTCTGGGTAGTGAGATCGGACCCCCTGTTCTTTAGGCAGTGAGATCGGACCCCTGATCTCTGGGTAGTAAGATCGGACCCCTGATCTTTCGGTAGTGAGATCGCACTCCCGTGTCCATTGTCGAGCACGATAAAAATCCCTTGGTATTTGGAAATCTAAAAAAAATTAAGCTTTACGACCGCGGCCTGGACACAATTCAAATGACCTATCGACCCAAGGTATTTGTACATTTCCCCAGGTGTTTTGTTAAAAGCAGCTATAGATGGTGCCTAACTCGCTGCAGGTCTACTTAGCTCTAGTGTTTGAGTCTTGGCTTGGCTTCGTTCGTTCTCAATCTCCCACTACCAAACCCTGCAATGGCTTAAGTAGCAGAATGTAGTCCAGAAAACGGAATGCGTTGTGTGGTAGTTTACAGCTTGACTGCGATATTTGCACCTTTCGGTCCAACACATCCGACTTCAGCAAACATTGTTTGAGTACCGGGTTAGCATTTCCTCTTCGATCCCTTCTCCTTAGCCAGTCTGCCCTGCGACAGCCTGTTATCCAGGATCACCACGTGAAAGTGTAGAAGGGTCTTGGCAGCTCTGGTTCGCTGGCCGTGACGCTAGCAGTCAGCTATGGGTAGCTGACCACTGCAGCTCATGCGCTGCTCCGCATCTTGATCCCGTGTTTGAGTCTATTAAGATAGAATCGCACATTGTTAAAAACCCTGCTCCAAGAAACTGGTTGTATACATACTCTGTAGAACCTTCTAAACCATGTATAAAGACTTTACGTTAAGATACACCCCCCTCCCCCTCCTCCTCCCTTTTCGAAACAACGAATGTAAAATGAGCCTTAGAATGAGGCCTAGAACCATGATCTGTGACTAAGAGAAGCACATTGCGACTGCAGATCTTCACTGGATGTCTCCGGAGCATGGCTGGTAAAGATCTTCACTGGATGTCTCCGGAGCATGGCTGGTAAAGATCTTCACTGGATGTCTCCGGAGCATGGCTGGTAAAGATCTTCACTGGATGTCTCCGGAGCATGGCTGGTAAAGATCTTCACTGGATGTCTCCGGAGCATGGCTGGTAAAGATCTTCACTGGATGTCTCCGGAGCATGGCTGGTAAAGATCTTCACTGGATGTCTCCGGAGCATGGCTGGTAAAGATCTTCACTGGATGTCTCCGGAGCATGGCTGGTAAAGATCTTCACTGGATGTCTCCGGAGCATGGCTGGTAAAGATCTTCACTGGATGTCTCCGGAGCATGGCTGGTAAAGATCTTCACTGGATGTCTCCGGAGCATGGCTGGTAAAGATCTTCACTGGATGTCTCCGGAGCATGGCTGGTAAAGATCTTCATTTGATGTCTCCGGAGCACGGCTGGTAAAGATATTCACTGGATGCCTGCAGAGCACGGCTGGTAAAAGATGGCTAAAAGCATTAAATACACAGATCTGAGGAACAGATAACGGCGATTAAATACATAGATCTGTGATACAGGTCACAGTGACTAAATAAACAGAACTGTGATGAAGATCACCGTGACTAAATACACAAATCTGTGATGAAGATCAGTGACTAAATACACAAATCTGTGATGAAGATCACAAATACACAAATCTGTGGTGAAGATCACAGTGACTTCTTCTTCTTCTTCGTACACAGTCAGACAGTAACCATTATTTTTTCGAAAAAAGCGGCGGTCATCCTGAGGCTGTCGCCACTGCCATAGAGCTTGTCTTGCAGTTCCACTGGTGATGGCCACATCTGCTCTCTCTGATACTCGTATGTCGGGCAGTTCTGCAGCAGATGTTCAGCGGTCATTTTACCAGTACCGCACGGGCATTCGTCGGTACCACCTATCTTCAATTTGTTGAATAGGTGGTACCTCAGTCTATTGTGGCCAGTGCGAAGTCTGAAGACAACGACCTGCTCTCTTCGGTTCAACTGGTAATAGGCATCGTTTTTGGTGTAACCAGTATGTTCGGTTTCCCATTTGGTCATGTATCTGGCTTTGATAAGCCGTTTTGACACTTCGTACGTCATACTAGTATCTGTTTGTGGTAGTCTTGCACCTTCTTTTGCCAGTCTGTCTGCCTCCTCGTTGCCTTGGATGTTGCAGTGGATCACAGTGACTAAATACACAGATCTATGATAAAAATCGTGTGACGAAATATACATATCTGTGACAAAGAACACGGCGGCACATTACACTGCTAGAGACTTCAGAGATTTCTGAGAAATAAAACCAACCATGCGCCGTATTGGAACCCACTCGGGAAGAAAAGAGCGGATAAGGTAAAGCACACCTTGTCAAAAACAGAGTTTATTGCAATAATTTTGTATCGTAATAAATATGTATCGTAATAATTGTATATATGGGGGAGTGGCCGAGTGGTTGCGATGCCTTGCCTGCGGATCGAATCCCCGGTAATACACATCTTGTTTTTCTGTTGGGGGTGAAATAAACAAACACAGCGAGCACACAACTTGGCGACAGCAGTGACAAAGCGGCCTGTAGTCCTCATCCTAAAAATCTCTTGATTACCCCAGCATTGCAAATAAGGTCGTGCGACAGTATTAAAACCAATCAATAATTATATATATATGTATATAATTGAAGGCTTTGTGGCTTAAGGCTGAAGCGTCCATTTCACAATCCTGAACGCACGCGGTTCGGATCACGCTCGTGTCCAGTTTGGCAGACACGGTTTTTTCTTTCGCTCCTCCGCGTACGGAAAGTAATGGCAACCTAGCGTATTAAGAAACTTACAACAGTCGAATAGGATGGCGGTTGTAAGAAGCGACGTTTTGCAAAGGCCATGCTATTTAACTTATCAATAATTATGTATTGCGATTCTGTTGTAGAGGGGTCTACAGACATTAATGTTTCAGAACCGCTGATATGCGCTTTTGAGGGTTGAAACAAAACAACAACAAAAACAAAAAATAACAGAAAAAAATGGAGAAAGAGCCGTCTGTCTTGTTCTAGTACTCAGCATTAAAATTTAAAGTGCTTTTCTGTTAAATATTAGAGGGGTAAAATGTGCCGTTAAATCCCGTTTTTCCCTGCTCTAATATGCCCAGCCTACCCCCCGGGGTCTACTCAAGCATCATGACATTTGGTGAGAGAATTGCTAAAGCAAAATGTCTATCTGAATCAATAGACACTTGAATGGAAAATGATTCGCTGCTTGTCTGCCCTCGGGGCGAGAGCAGACAACTGTTGTAGGTGCCAATACGAGCTTCCATATGCATTTCTGTGCCCTCAAGTGAGATGTGCCCTCGAAAGGACGGGAGAAAGTGACTTTAAAAAAAAATATGCTCAACTGTTATGGCCACATTTCGGAATATTGTCGATGGGGAGATAAACTGGAGCGACAATTTGGAAAGTTCAGTTGAATAACCTATTAGACCAAGGCAGAGTGGAGCTGTTACCGTAGTTTCGTATGGATTTGGTCTGTACAGGCTGGGCCCATAGTAGATTATAGAGCGTGTGAGCACCAAGGGTAGTTAGAGCGATTCTTCTTACGACAGAGGTACCGAGTTCATTACCAGGGCTCAGCATGGACCAGTTATACCAGATATAGATGTGGAGGCGAGGGCGGGGTGGTCGACATACTGTCACTGACGGGTTTGGAGGGAAACTGAACATCTGGCATAAAACACACAGAAAAGGCTGAGACCTGGTACAAATGAGCCAATAATCCTTCATACCTTAAGGTAGTGTCAGTTGTGGGACCATGTTTACCTTTACATGTGGGACTATGTTTACCTTTACCTGTGGACTATGTCTACCTTTACCTGTGGGACTATGTCTACCTTTACCTGTGGGACTATGTCTACCTTTACCTATGGGACTATGTCTACCTTTAGCTGTGGGTCTATGTCTACCTTTACATGTGGTACTATGTCTACCTTTACCTATGGGACTATGTCTACCTTTAGCTGTGGGACTATGTCTACCTTTACCTATGGGACTATGTCTACCATTAGCTGTGGGACTATGTTTATCATTACCTGTGGGTCTATGTCTACCTTTAACTTTGTGGCTATGTTTACCTAACAGTGGGGCTATGTTTACCTTTAGATGTGGGACCATGTCTTCCTTTAGATGTGGGACTATATTCACCTTTAGCTGTGGGACTATATTCACCTTTAGCTGTGGGACTATATTCTCCTTTAGCTGTGGGACTATATTCACCTTTAGCTGTGGGACTATATTCACCTTTAGATGTGGGACTATATTCACCTTTAGCTGTGGGACTATATTCACCTTTAGCTGTGGGACTATATTCACCTTTAGCTGTGGGACTATATTCACCTTTAGCTGTGGGACTATTTTTACCTTCAGCTGTGGATCTATGTTTACCTTTAGCTGCGGGGCTATGTTTACCATTAGCAGTGGTACTATGTTTGCCTTAAGCTGTAGGACCATGTCTACCTTTAGGGCAGGAAAAATCAGCATAGTACAAATGAGAACAGTGAACAACAACAACAACACCAAGGACTAGACAAATCAACAGAATACAAACGAGAAGAGCGGACAAGAACAACAATAACAACAACAACACCAAGGACTAGACATATCAACAGAATACAAACGAGAAGAGCGGACAACAATAACACCAAGGACTAGACAAATTTACAAAATACAAATGACAAGAGTGGACAACAACAACAACACCAAGTAATCAAAAGAAATACAAATGCAAATGGCGGACAACAACAACAACAAGGACTGGACAAATCAACAGAATACACATGCAAATGGCGGACAAAAATAACAACAACAACACAAAGGACTAGACAAAACAACAGAATACAAATGCAAATGGCGGACAACAAAAACACCAAGGACTAGACAAATAAACAGAATACAAAGGAGAACAGCGGAGAACAATAAGAACTGAAATATCCGTACTACAAAACCACAAAATGCCGAATAAGACCCGTGCCCGTACTACTGATGCGACGCGTTCGCTGCCTTAGGTGCTCACGTTCGCTGCCCTAGGTGCTTACGTTCGCTGCGCTAGGTGCTCACGCTCGCTGCCCTAGGTGCTCACGCTCGCTGCCCTAGGTGCTAACGCTCGCTGCCCTAGGTGCTAACGCTCGCTGTCCTAGGTGCTCACGCTCGCTGCCCTAGGTGCTAACGTTCGCTGCCCTAGGTGCTCACGCTCGCTGCACTAGGTGCTCACGCTCGCTGCCCTAGGTGCTTACGTTCGCTGCCCTAGGTGCTCACGCTCGCTGCACTAGGTGCTCACGCTCGCTGCCCTAGGTGCTCACGCTCGCTGCCCTAGGTGCTCACGCTCGCTGCCCTAAGTGCTCACGTTCGCTGCCCTAGGTGCTCACGGAACGATGTTGGCAATAGATATTTGAGTTGGAAAACATATTACATTGAACAGAAACTGGGAACACATTGTAAGAGACTTGACTGCACCGGGCATAGACAAGTATATATCAACAAGTTGTCTCTTAGTGAGCAGACACTGTCATCTGGGATGAAGTGTGAGACACGATATGAATGGCCAAGTATATAGAAAAAAGTTGTCCTTTAATGAACAAACACTGCCTTCTGGGATGAAGTGTGAAACTCGATTGTACTAGATGTGGTGAAACATATATAAACAAGTCTCTTAGTGAGCAGACACTGCATTCTGGGATGAAGTGTGAGACAAGATATGAATGGCCAAGTATATAGAAAAAAGTTGTCCTCTAATGAACAAACACTGCCGTTTGGTATGAAGTGTGAAACTTGATTGTACTAGATGTGGTGAAACATATATAAACAAGTCTCTTAGTGATCAAACACTGCCTTCTGGGATGGAGTGTGAGACTCGATTGTACTAGATGTGGTCAGAGAATGGTTACAAGGAGTACCCGAGACACAGAAGTCCAGAGAATAGTTACAAGGAATACATCAGACAAAGAAGTCAAGAGATTAGTTACAATGAATACTTGAGACAAAGAAGTTCAGGGACTATGGTGTTGTTATTGTTGTTCGCAGTTCTCATTTGTATTATGTTGATTTTTCCTGCCCTGAAGGTAGACATGGTCCTACAGCTTAAGGCAAACATAGTACCACTGCTAATGGTAAACATAGTCCCAGGAAACGGACACAAAGAATACATGAGACAAAGAAGTTCAGAGAATGGTTACAAAAAACAAACGAGACCAAAAAAAACGCAACGCTCAGAGAATGAGTATTAATAATACAAGTGACAAAGAACGCTGAAAGTCAGTCCAACGATTACTAGTCCAATATAGAGTATGAATCTATTGATCTACTCAATCAGCAGATGTCGCCACCTGTAATCAATAGCACAGTGAAATCAATACACCCATATCCCTCCCAGCCTCTCCTCCCTCAGATATGTTTTATAGAACAGAACATAGAACAACCACGACCTACCAACAATAAAACAAATTAAATGGAAACAGTCAACATTCACACGTGTCCCTGTTCTATATCGACGTTTCATTGTGATTTATATATGGGGTGGGGGTGTGGGGAGGGTTTCAGCCAAGAGGTTAAGGCACTCGCCTCTCAGTGTTGAGCGGAAACAGTGGGCGACCGAATCCCGGAAGTTTCAAGCGACCCCTGGTCTCACGAGAGTTACCTCCAGTCGTCTCGACCAATAGTCTTGACACTGATCCAAGGTAACTCGGAATAGAAGTGAGATTGATGACCAGCGCAGCTTCTTTCTCGATGTAATCCAAATACAGCAAGGCAAAGGCAACCAAGGCAAAGGCAACCAAGGTAAAGGCCACAGTCAACCGTAGACGATGATGGCATAATTTATTTTGCTAGCTCTATTTTTTATTAAGGATTTACTGCGTTACTTTTTATCCTCACTCTCTCGTCTCGTGCCGCCCACCCCAGTGGCAAGTCAAAGACAAGACGACTAGGGGGGGGGGGGGGGGGGCGACTACCAGATGCAGGGGACTCCGCGTCAAGCTCCCATGAAAAAGCCGGCGGGGTAAGGAGTCGAATCCACACCACCTGGTCACGAGGCCGACGGCTTAACCACTTCGACACGGAATCCAAAAAGAGCGCACATCACATTATTAAGACAAAACCCTCAAATGTTGTGGCCCTCATCGCTTCCCGATGGGCAATAAGATATATATTACGATTGGAGGATGTCAACGAGTACATCTATCTTGGGCGCCTTCTCAATTTGGAGAATAACCTGGAACATGGACTGACAATACGTCGCCGTGCTGGCTGGTCAGCCTTCACGTCTATTATCACGGCCCTGACCGCTTGCCAAGACCAGGGCCTACGAGCCTCCCTCTTCAATTCCACTGTACTCCCTGCGATATGTACGGTGCTGAGAAGTGGACACTAACAAAATCACTAGTGGACGAATTGAGATTAACCCAGACCTCGTTCGAGAGACGCTTGGTCGGAATCACTCTCATGAACCAACGCATGCAAAGGCTACACAATTCTGATATAAGACGATTGTCCCTGGTGAATGATGCGGTAATACATGCAAAGACAGGCAAAACATAGATGGGCAGGTCACATGTTGCGACGAAACGATGGTCGATGGAGCACAGCGACAGCAGTCGGGTATGCTGGAACATCCGAGATGCCTCTAGAGGACTTCTGTGGTCCAAGACAAGGTCAGCTGGAGGCGAAGTTGGGACATACAACTACGTCGAGGAACGGGTCACAAAGATCAACATCTAGATACATACATACATACATACATACATACATACATACATACATACATACATACATACATACATACATACACACATACATACACATATTCACGAGGGACAGTCGTTAAATAAAAACGATTTTATTATAAAGTGCATGGAAGAGCATGCACTACGGAAAATATTATTTCAGGACAAATAATGGCTCTTTGGCAATACTTTATTTAGGGATCCTGACTGCCGAGCAGTATGCGCATGCGCAATATAGCGTACAACATGGTCACCCCACTGTCGACTTGCACCGTGGAAGAACGAGACGTTTTTATTTGTGTTTTTTATTGTGGTCAGAGGGTGTGAAACCTTCTGAAATGTATATAGCGATGAAGGTTCATTGTGGAGACAGTTATTTTGAGCCAAAGGAGAGTGTATGAATTGGTAGAAGGAATTCAAAATGGAAAACAAAACGTCATTGATGAACTGCGGCATGGGAGACCACCAATCGTGGAAACTGACACAGTGAAACAGCAGATCGACCAGCTAGTCTGTGGCAACAGGCGAGTCACTATCGATGCAATATGTGTAGATTTCAACATGAGTCACGGCGCTGCGCCGAATTATGCGCCGAATTAAGGTGTTCACCGCGAGTGCCGGAGGTCGTGGGTTCCAATCACAGTGGAGGCCAGCATTTTTTGCAGGTTTATCTTCTGGTAAAAATTCCTCATATCTCTGGGGAGTGAGATCGGACTCCCACTTAAAGGCCGCCGCTGCTCAGACAAACTTAAAAAATCCTAGTAATAAATCTCCCAGGACTAGTAAACCGTCGGAAGTGTAAAATACCTACCACGGATAGGCAATAGCCTGTTTGTATACCAGGATTCAAGTATTCCTATACCAGGACTCAAGTATTACAAGTAAATAAATGTACAAATTAATTAAAATAATTGATAAATAAATAAATAAACAAATAAATTTAAAAAATAAATACAACATAAACACAATAATATGCAAATGAAGAAAAAAAAATTAACAAATAAATTTAAATACAAGGAAGAAATAAATAAAATTTGATATATAAATTTAAAAAACCCACACATAAATTAAATTAATAAACGAATAAATACAATAAATTTAGAAAAATAAGTAACACACACCCCCCCCCCCCCCCCCCCCCCCCGCAAAAAAACAAGAAATATATATAAACAAATAAAATCCAAAATGATTAAATAAATAAAAATAAACACAAAAACTAACTAAAAATACATAAATACATAAAAATAATAATACAAAAATAAACACATAAATTAAAAGAAAATTAAAATAAAGAACTCAATAACAAATAAATATATACATAAAATAAACATTACATAAAAATACATTAACAAAGAAATAAAACATATCAACAAATAAATAAATTGAACGAAATAAACCAATTTTTAGATCAACAAATAAAAAAAAACACAAACAAATAAATAAAAAAATTTAAAAAATACACACAGAAATAGAAGAACAAACGAGTCAATAAAACACAAAACGAAACAATTACTCAAATGAATGAAGAAAAGTGAACATTTCTTGAGTAGACTGTATACCCACAAAGTCCTGGATGGCAACAACTGTTACAATGGGCGAATGTTGAACTCCTGGCACGCCATTTACAAGGTCTCTGCTTCCGAGTTAACAACGGTTGTGGCTGGTGTGTGGTTCACTCCTGCCTGACCCGTCAGTTAGTCAATGAGATGGGACGTCTTCTAACATGGCAGCTGGCGCCAGAGCTTGGCAATGTATTTTATTAAACTACCCGCAACAAGTGACCTATATTCTGCATCTCTGATGTATGCGTTTGTAGGTAGGCGAGATGAAAAGCGCCTGAGGAGGCAGTGTATGCGATCTGTGTGTTTGTGATATGTGCGCTCTCCGTTTCATATCTGTGTGTCTGCTGTAATCTGTGAGCACATTGTGTGTATGCGCGGTGTTTGTCAGTGTACTATGCGCGAGTGTGATGTGTTTGTGTGTGGTGTGAATATGTAAATGATTGCTGTGTTTGCGTGTATGTGTGTTCGTATGTGTACTCTAATGTGCGTGATATATGTGTGAATGTGTTTTGAATGCGTGATGCGTTTATGTGAGTTCTCTGCGTGTATGCTATCTGTGCATGATTTCTGTGTGCTGTGAATGCGAGTGCTGTCAATATGTGTTGTGAATGCGAGTGCTGTCAACGTGTGATGTGAATGCGAGTGCTGTCAACGTGTGATGTGAATGCGAGTGCTGTCAACGTGTGATGTGAATGCGAGTGCTGTCAACGTGTGTTGTGAATGCGAGTGCTGTGAATGCGAATGCTGTCAACGTGTGTTATGAATGCGAGTGCTGTCAACGTGTGCTGTGAATGCGAGTGCTGTCAACGTGTGATGTGAATGCGAGTGCTGTCAACGTGTGATGTGAATGCGAGTGCTGTCAACATGTGTTGTGAATGCGAGTGCTGTGAATGCGAATGCTGTCAACGTGTGTTATGAATGCGAGTGTTGTCAACGCGTGCTGTGAATGCGAGTGCTGTCAACACCTGCTGTGAATGCATCCGTATAGCATATACAGGCAACGGCCCAGTGACAGCATCAGAAAAAAATCAATACGACACCCACGTAACCACTAGAAGGTCTTCGTCAGGGTCAAAGAACGTAACGAAACCAACCAACAAAGCACAACCTTATTTGAGCCATTCTGCTCTTCCTTGTTAGTCTTCAGACATCGACGTCAATGACTAAAGAAGGCAGCAGCAGACTTGAGGCGCCGTGCTGCTTCCCGTGGAAGGACACCTGGCTCTTGCTCTATTTGTGTTGTGAATATGTGTACGCTGAGTGTGTGCTGCGAGCTGTGTTGGTGTGAGTGTGCTGTGTATGCACTCTGTGCTCGTGTGAGTGTTCTGTGTATGCACTCTGTGCTCGTGTGTTGGTGTGAGTGTTCTGTGTATGCACTCTGTGCTCGTGTGTTGGTGTGAGTATTCTGTGTATGCACTCTGTGCTCGTGTGTTGGTGTGAGTGTTCTGTGTATGCACTCTGTGCTCGTGTGAGTGTTCTGTGTATGCACTCTGTGCTCGTGTGTTGGTGTGAGTGTTCTGTGTATGCACTCTGTGCTCGTGTGCTGGTGTGAGTGTTCTGTGTATGCACTCTGTGCTCGTGTGAGTGTTCTGTGTATGCACTCTGTGCTCGTGTGTTGGTGTGAGTGTTCTGTGTATGCACTCTGTGCTCGTGTGAGTGTTCTGTGTATGCACTCTGTGCTCGTGTGTTGGTGTGAGTGTTCTGTGTATGCACTCTGTGCTCGTGTGCTGGTGTGAGTGTTCTGTGTATGCACTCTGTGCTCGTGTGAGTGTTCTGTGTATGCACTCTGTGCTCGTGTGTTGGTGTGAGTGTTCTGTGTATGCACTCTGTGCTCGTGTGTTGGTGTGAGTGTTCTGTGTATGCACTCTGTGCTCGTGTGTTGGTGTGAGTGTTCTGTGTATGCACTCTGTGCTCGTGTGTTGGTGTGAGTGTTCTGTGTATGCACTCTGTGCTCGTGTGCTGGTGTGAGTGTTCTGTGTATGCACTCTGTGCTCGTGTGAGTGTTCTGTGTATGCACTCTGTGCTCGTGTGTTGGTGTGAGTGTTCTGTGTATGCACTCTGTGCTCGTGTGTTGGTGTGAGTGTTCTGTGTATGCACTCTGTGCTCGTGTGTTGGTGTGAGTGTTCTGTGTATGCACTCTGTGCTCGTGTGTTGGTGTGAGTGTTCTGTGTATGCACTCTGTGCTCGTGTGTTGGTGTGAGTGTTCTGTGTATGCACTCTGTGCTCGTGTGAGTGTTCTGTGTATGCACTCTGTGCTCGTGTGTTGGTGTGAGTGTTCTGTGTATGCACTCTGTGCTCGTGTGTTGGTGTGAGTGTTCTGTGTATGCACTCTGTGCTCGTGTGTTGGTGTGAGTGTTCTGTGTATGCACTCTGTGCTCGTGTGTTGGTGTGAGTGTTCTGTGTATGCACTCTGTGCTCGTGTGTTGGTGTGAGTGTTCTGTGTATGCACTCTGTGCTCGTGTGCTGTGTTCTGTGTATGCACTCTGTGCTCGTGTGCTGTGTTCTGTGTATGCACTCTGTGCTCGTGTGCTGTGTTCTGTGTATGCACTCTGTGCTCGTGTGCTGTGTTTATATTCCTTTGCGCGGTTGACATGAGCCGTTCTTCTCCTAGATGCACAAGGATTCAGCAGCGAAACACGACGGAGAGAGGAAGCTGTTAAGCAAAGACAAAGCAGCGAAAACGACTGTACGAATTTGAGCACCGAGGTTACTGACCTCTACTTCTCCTCCTTCTTTTCTTCATCTTCTTTTTTACCTTCACAATCATGCCAGTTGCCATTACCATGTCTTTAGTCTTCACCAGGTCGGAGCGGCTTTACGACATGTTTTATATTTGCATTCACCCTCTACGTGTGAAATGATGTGTTTGAGGAAGGTCATCGGTGTATCCGGGAGAGACAGAATACGGAACGATATTTGAAGTATGGTCGGCACTACGTCTTGTGTCGAATACGTTTCCAGGCAGAAAAAAAAGTTGGTTTGGTCATCTCATGAGAATGCACCCTCATGAAATTCCACTGATGGCTTACAATGCTGGTAAATCTGGCTACAGAGCAAGAGGACGACCGCGAGGCAGGTGGATAGATGACATTTGAGCGATTGTGCAGCGAAACGGGCTCACATTGACCGACGCAATGCACTTGGCGCAGGACAGACGACTTAAGCTCCCGACGACGCTCAACCGCACAAATGGAAAGAAAACTTAACTAACTCTCACTCACTCACTCAATCCCTGACCACGCCTGACATCTAATTTCACTAAACAGTGGGTAATCCTGTAGAATGTGTTCAGAATTCTGGCCACCTGTTCTTTCAAGATGGGCATTCATTGGTGTGTTAGATCTTTATCCACTATATATTTTCTAGTAGTCTGCAGTGACCAATTCTCAGGCGAAATGAGATAGTTTGTTGGTTTCTTTTTAGAATTTGGTGAATTGGGTCTGGCCTATGGCTTCTGTTCATGTCTTCTCTCTATTGGTGTATATACTGATTTATGATGATGTTCTTAATCTCTCTATATGATACTCGATTAAACTGTGCCTTTCCACTGCCATCTTTTCCAAGAGCACCAGCCCTCTCGTTTCCTGTGATTCCGCAGTGGGAAGACAGCCACTGGAGCACTATTGTTGAGGATCTCTGGAGTTTTCCTAGTTCTGCTCTGATTTCTGATTACAACAGTTCCGTTGTTTGTTTTCTGTGTTGCCTCTATTAGAAATCTGCAGTCTGTGAAGACAACTATTATTTTGGTAGTTGCCTTTATCTCTCAAGTATTCTCAGTGCTCTCAGGAAAGCCGTAGATACTGCTCTGAAGTTTTTGGACGCTTTTCCGGCTTGGAAAGCCTCTTCTGTTATATTTCCACTTTTGCTTTATAAATGTACCATGTCCCTGCACTGAAGATACTCAATCACTATTCACTGTCTGTCAATCTCTGACACAGTTTTTCGGCATGAATGGTCCACACGATGATATAAAAGTCACGTAATATCCTGTTCTAAATGCTCTCATGGCGTGCGTCTCATATAGCCTCTGACAACAAAGTCCATCACCTGGCCTTGGCGTGGTAGAGCTGTTTTGACTAACAGGAGAAGGGACAGAAGACGAGCCACTGGCGCCTTAAGACCAATAGTTTCGGGCAGATGGGGCTCAAAAGCCTAGGAAGTTAGATCATCTAGGATAAGAAAAACTCTGATTTCACACCATCTGAGTCTTGCAGATAAGATACTGGCGTATCGTGACGGGTTTTGTCAGATATGGCTGTGCAACCTGTTTTCTGATAACTCTGAAAGTTGGTCAGCAGCTACCAAACCTAACAACCGACGATGGTATGGTTTGGTATAGTTTGGTATAGTATGGTATGGTTTTATATAGTATGGTATGGTTTGGTATAGTATGATATGGTATGGTTTGGTATGGAATGGTGTGGTTTGGTATGATATAGTATAGTATAGTATAGTATAGTATAGTATAGTATAGTATGTGTGGCATGGTTTGGTATAGTATGGTATGGTACGGTGTGGTATTGTTTGGTTTGGTATAGTGTGGTGTGGTATGGTTTGGTATAGTATGGTGTGGTATGGTTTGGTATGGTGTGGTATTTTTTGGTATAGTATGGTGTGGTATAGTATGGTGGGGTATAGTTTGGTATAATATGGTGTAGTATATTATTGTGTGGTATGGTTTGGTATAGTATGTTGTGGTATAGTATGGCATAGTATGGTTTGGTATGGTTTGGTGTGGTATGGTTTGGTATGCTATGGGGTGGTATGGTTTGGTATAATATAGGGTGGTATGGTTTGGTATGATATGGGGTGGTATGGTTTTAGTTTAGTATGATTTGGTGTAGTATGGTATGGTATAGTATGGTTTGGTATTGTATCGTACGGTATGTTATGGTGTGTCCTATTGTGCTGTTTAAACCTCCCTGTCTGTCCTGCACCAAGTGCGTTGCGTCGGGCAATGTGAGCTCGTGTCGCTGCCATCCATCTAGAACTTTCTAATGTCCCAATATGCTGTCTAAATCTCCCGGTCTGTCCCTCCATCTATCTACAACTTTTTCATGTTCCAATATGCCGTCTAAATCTTTTTGTCTGTTTCTCCAATATCCTTCTATCCACATATCCATCAATCTATATCCGTCCTCCACTGTAATGTTGTTTGACATCAGCACTCCTCTTACGTTGTTATGAAAGAGGCACTCTGCATGTCCACATGTCCAACTCACTTCAAAAAAGCAGCCCCCCCCCCAAAAAAAAAACACAAAAAAATCACGAACCTTTCCCTTAGTGTGTCTAATGCAAACCTCCATCAACCACAAGATATTATTAACACTACTTGATCAAGAAGCTCAGATAAATTCGATACTTGCATATATCGATTAGCCCCACAGTTCAATAATTTTGAGTGATAAACCAGTGTAGCGATCACCAATCACCACGGTAACTGATTGGCTTACAAGTAATTATTGATGACCGCTCTCTACCCGTCCTTGACTGATTGAAAAATATCGATCACACTAATAGTGATTGGGAAAAACCAAGCCACTGATAAAAAGTTACCAAAGAGCCTCTATTTAATTAACCCCTTGATGTGCGGGCTATTGATTTGTGATATTGATTAGGCTATTCAATAGAATGATTAGTTAGTGTACTGAATGTATTAGTAGGCAGAACACAGCAGAACAATAGGGCTAACATGAACGGTATGGCTGCACGGTTGATCAACGGTCGAAGGATGACAAGCCTTAAGCTCTATGGCTTGGATGAGGACACATCCGATAGGTTATGGATGTCGCAAGGACATGTCTGATATACCCGGAATGGCATAAGGACATGTCTGATATACCCGGGATGGCACAAGGGCATGTCTGAGAGTATATGGATTACACGAGGACAAATCTGTGAGACTATATATGACATGAGGGAAAGTTTGAGAATCTATGGATGACATGAATGCAATTCTTAGAGTCTATGGGTGACATGAGGGCAAGTGTGAGAGTCTATGAATAACCTTTGGGCAAGTCTGAGGCTATGGATGACATGAGGACAAGTCTGAGAGTCTATGGATGACATTAGGGCAAGTATGAGAGTCTATGGATGACACGGGGGCAAGTCTGAGTGTCTATGGATGATACAAGCGCAAGTCCGAGAGTCATAATATAGTCTTATCTAATTTAATATAACCTAGTTCAGTTTAGTCCAATCTAATCTTCTTCTTTTTCTTCGTCTTCGTTCGTTCTCAATCTCCCACTACCAAACCCTGAAAGGGCTTAGGTAGCAGAATGTAGTCCAGAGAACGGAATGCGTTGTGTCGTAGTTTACAGCTTGGCTGCGATATTTGCATCTTTCGGAAAAACACATCCGATTTCAGCAAGTATTTTTTGAGTACCGGGTTAGCATTCCCTCTTCGATCCCTTCTCATTAGCCAGTCTGCCCTGCTGCAGCCTGTTACCCAGGATCACCACGTAGAGGTGTAGAACGGCCCTGGCAACTATGGTTCTTTGGCCCTGACGCTAGCAGTCAGCTATTGGTAGCTAAGCACTGCAGCTCATGTGCTGCTCAGCATCTGGACCCCCCCCCCCCCAAATCTAATCTAATGTATCCAATCTTATCCATCATCCATCCACCCACCCACCCGTCCGTCCGTCCGTCCGTCCGTCCGTCCGTCCGTCCATCCATCCATCCATCCATCCATCCATCCATCCATCCATCCATCCATCCATCCATCCATCTATCTATCTATCTATCTATCTATCTATCTATCTAATCTATCTAATCTATATATCTGTCTGTCTGTCTGTCTGTCTGTCTGTCTGTCTGTCTATCTATCTATCTATCTATCTATCTATCTATCTATCTATCTATCTATCTATCTACCTGTCCGTCTTTAATATATGTCTGTATACATATTTATCTGTCTGTCTGTCAATGTACATATATCCGTTCCCTGATCATCTTACATGCACACAGTCATTCCCACATAGATCACCACACTTACACCGGCAATGACACAACGGCTAAAGTGAACCCACGGACAAACTACTAAGCACCTCTTAACAGCACAATAGCAGTCGATCCTCGAGTCTATGAGCAATGAGCCAGGCCAGCGGTTCCTCAACTAGAGTTCGGGAGACCGTTCCATGGCACGCACTAACGCAGTGGTCTCATACCAGTCAGTCTTCAACCTGGTGTCAACCCTCCTTGGGTTGACACCACAGTGTGAGGTAAGCAATACTATACGTTTAAGAAACAAAGAATACAAAACTAAGTCTATACGTTTCAGATGAAACAACATAACAAAGAATACAAGATTAACTCTTTACGTTTCAGATGCAGGGCATACATAAGAATACAGGAATAAATCTATACGTTTCGGAAAAAGAACGTAGCAAAGAATAAAAGATTAACTCTATACGTTTCAAATGAAGGACATAACAAAGAATACAAGACCAAATCTATATGTTTCAGACAAAAAACACACAAACATGTAAGACTTAATCTATACGTTTCAGGTGTAGGGGATAACAAAGAACACTAGACCAAATCTAAACGTTTCAGAAAAAAATTTACGACAAAGAATGCAACACTAAATCTATATGTTTCAGAAATAGATCATTACAAAGAATACAAAACTAAATCTATACATTTCAGAAAAAGATCATTACAAAGAATACAAGACTAAATCTATACGTTTCATAAAAAGATCATGACAAAGAATACACTGTATCTATATGTTTCAAAAAGTGAAACAATGGAGATGAAGCGACCATATTCAGACTAAGAAACAAGGCGCCGCAGACTGAAAAATATAATCTATCCTTCAAATTAACAATTGTATAATGAGTGAACATGTATGGAGAATACACAAAGAAACAGCAAAACATGTTCGCCGCATATATCGGCTCCCCCGAGAGGAGCAGAGCGACAACATGGCTTTTCCCAACCCAATTACGTGATAAACGGTATGAAGACAAAACCGCCAAGTCCATGAAAAAAAAGGTGTGCTTATTTTTTTAGAGCGAACGACGAAGGCGGAGGAAAAAAGCAACAAAACAGAAGAGACAACGAAGCGAATAAACCATACAAACGTGGATTAAGTGTGTGTTTAAGACAGAAATACATTTCCATGCTTGAATGGCGAATGATAAGGACACGGCTGTAGACAATAAGGAATCAGTCGTTGAACTGTTTGACCTAGATAAATTGAAAGGGAACAATTACGTTTCGACCAAACAATCATTAATAAGGACATATGTAGAAGTGCATGTCCATCAAGATTGCCATCAAGCGGCCTTTAGTCCACTAACTTCAATAATGTGGCCCCTTGCTTCATTAGCTTAATCTCATGTGGCCTGTCTATCAAGATTGTCCTCTTCTTCTTCTTCTTTTGTTCTACTGCTCTTGCCTTACGGAGTCGTCGCAGAAATTGGTATGCGTAGTCGACATGTTGAACTTTTGGAGTGTTCCCTTGATCCCGTCTATCCAATGTGGCTGTGCCGACCTCTTGCTCGAGAACCTGATACCTTCACGTAGTATGATCTAGCTGCAGGTTATTCCTAGTGCATTCTTGTCAAATGACCGAACCACTTTACTCCCTGTGCTTCAATATAAGTTTCATTAGTTGCCCATCGCAAGGGATGATGGCCACATCAACAGACGCTTTTGTCTTGATGATATAACTTGCGCTGTATGAGGATTATAGTGACGAAGCAACTGCGTTTGTCATCAACCTCACTCTCTGGTCCCGAGCTACATTGAACCAGCGGCAAGACAATGGTAAAGCTACTTAATATAGTATTCAACCGGTGTAGCCCCACCAAATTCTTAAGCGTACTGTTACGGATTCTGACTCGAATTGTTTTTTCCTGCTGCATTTCTCACAGGTCTCGATCTTACGTCTGTGCTTTTCTAGTAGTGGCCATGTTTGACACTGACAACATAACTTAGGGATGATCAAGCGGCCTTTAGTCCCAAAACTTGACTCATGTGGCCAATTGCTCCATTAGCTTAACCTCGTGTAGTCTTTGCTCGTTAACTACACTCCATGTAGCGATTGGTCCATCAACTTGACTTCAAGCGGATCATGGTCCACTTCCATGACTTCATGCGGCCCGCAGGACGGTTTAAGTTTGAGACCCCTACTTTAATAAATACAAATACCGACTTTACTAATTTCCAGTGAGCCGTCTCCCCCACTTTCCACCTCAACCCTCAGGAACAAAGGGCGGCGTATAGTGAAGCCTTGATTAAATACTGCCCCCGTGGCTGCTCTCCAGTTCAAAGCCTAGATGACGATTTGTGTATGGCCTTCACGCCCTGATATAACCAAGCAGATTGTGTGTGACTGTATGGGACAGCAGCTTCGTTATAAATGTTCCAAGTTGAACTCAGTAAAAGCTCATATCTGCCGGTTCTGTCTAGATCTGTAAACCTGATTTTCAGACACGAGGAACATGTGCCAAAAGCAGGATAGTAAATCTGTTGGTTGAACTCATTTCTCCATTTGACCTTGGAGTACAACAGCTAAGCAAACAGCCAAAAATCGTATAAGAACAGCAAAACAGAGAAGCTTGGCTGAACAGATGGGTCATGGGAAACACGGGGAGGGAGGTCTACAGACATGTGACAAGCGCCAAAACAAATGACAGCATCAATCAACTCACGAGGATGGGTCAGAGCACCATTTTCCGGCTGAAAACCCAACACATCCCACTTAACAAGCACGTGATCAGAGTTCAATTACAACACAGTCATGAGTGCCAGCTGTGTACACACCAATACGAAACCGTTGATCATCATCTCTTTAAGAGCTCGGCGCTCAGCGATGTTTAGGGAAATACTTCTTTCTCCGAGGCCAGATAAATGGAACACTTTGTTTGGTTCTAGACAACAGACAAACACGTGCAGATACAATTACGTGGCATCGGGCCGAAGGGCGAGAGTTTGGATATTGCTGCACCCGTAACAAAAACAACAACCTCGGAATACCATGGGTTTTATTCATGCCATAACTTCATCTCATTGGTGGACATCCGATGAGCGTTGGAAGGCCACAGGACATCCGATGGGCTTTGGAAGGCCACAGGACATCCGATGGGTGTTGGAAGGCCACAGGACATCCGATGGGCGTTGGAAGGCCACAGGACATCCGATGGGCGTTGGAAGGCCACAGGACATCCGATGGGCGTTGGAAGGCCACAGGACATCCGATGGGCGTTGGAAGGCCACAGGACATCCGATGGGCATTGGAAGACCACAGGATATGCGATGGGCGTTGGAAGGCCACAGGATATCCGATGGGCGTTGGAAGGCCACAGGACATCCGATGGGCGTTGGAAGGCCACGGGACATCCGATGGGCGTTGGGATGCCACATGACATCACTTTCCGTGTTCATCTGTTCTCTCATCTCCATTTTTGAAACATCTTTCAGCCCTGAACATGAAACACCACTTTCCTTTCTACGCCTGCCCTTCGCATGTTTTTTCTTCTTCCTTTCTCAATCTTCTCTCCCCCTGTGGCTTCCAGTCCAGAGCATGCTTGATTGTATTGTCAGCTGCCTTAATGACGGTATACCGTGACAATCTCTACTTTGTCTGCACAATATCAAGTGACACATGTTGCTGCTTTATTCCTTATCGCGGGTCTGTTAATCCATCTGGGTACATATATTGATTTATGCGTAGGAGGAAGTGTGGGGGAAGGTGGTGAAGTGTAGTAGTAGTACGATCATCAACCTTGAATCTATTCGGATTGATCAACCTATGGGAATTGAACCTTATAATAATGTGTGCTGAAGTCGGTTCCACTGGTCCGAAGAGGCGCAAAACACAGTATAACGCAATCTGTCTCAGGAACATCGCGAACCAGGAAGAAAAAAAAAAGTATACATATACAATCTAATAATACGTCTGGTAAGTGTGGTAGCAGAGCGACCCAGTTGTAAATGGGTACCTGGTATAAGACTGGGGAAGTAAGAGGTAGCGAGGAAAGGAAATGGCCACTCTACCTCATACAAGCTGTGGCTTTAGTATACTGAAGTCTCTAACAACTTCATTCACCGACAGTAGTGTAACTACTATAGGACAAACCTTGACTTAGTATACTGGTCTCTAACAACTTCATTCACCGACAGTAGTGTAACTACTATATGACAAACCTTGACTTAGTATACTGGTGTCTAACAACTTCATTCACCGACAGTAGTGATACTACTATAGGACAAACCTTGACTTAGTATACTGATCTCTAACAACTTCATTCACCGACAGTGGTGATACTACTATGGGACAAACCTTGACTTAGTATACTGGTCTCTAACAACTTCATTCACCGACAGTGGTGATACTACTATGGGACAAACCTTGACTTAGTATACTGGTCTCTAACAACTTCATTCACCGACAGTGGTGATACTACTATGGGACAAACCTTGACTTAGTATACTGAAGTCTCTAACAACTTCATTCACCGACAGTGGTGATACTACTATGGGACAAACCTTGACTTAGTATACTGGTCTCTAACAACTTCATTCACCGACAGTAGTGATACTACTATGGGGCAAACCTTGACTTAGTATACTGGTCTCTAACAACTTCATTCACCGACAGTGGTGATACTACTATGGGGCAAACCTTGACTTAGTATACTGGTCTCTAACAACTTCATTCCCCGACAGTAGTGATACTACTATGGGGCAAACCTTGACTTAGTATACTGGTCTCTAACAACTTCATTCCCCGACAGTAGTGATACTACTATGGGGCAAACCTTGACTTAGTATACTGGTCTCTAACAACTTCATTCCCCGACAGTAGTGATACTACTATTGGGCATACCTTGACTTAGTATACTGAAGTCTCTTAACAACTACATTTCCTTACAGCAGTAAAACTACCACAGGACATACCATTCGAGTACTTGCTTTTAAAGACAAATATAGGGGATTCAACTCCCGATATCAGCACGCTTCAGCTGACCCAGGTGTACATGCGATTCATCTGTAAATGGGTACCTAACCTACAGTTAGGTAAAGATATACAGTGAGGAAGAGAACTGGCCATCCCATCTCACACAAACTGTGGCTCAGTGCAGTGAAGTCTCAAACACTTCATCGTTGACGACAGTTTCTGTTAAACTAGACATGTATATATATTTTTTAAAATATGTGTCTTTGTATGGTTTGTTGATTGGCCCAACAAAAAGTAATATAACTGAAAAAAATGTGTCTTTGTATGGTTTGTTGATTGGCCCAACAAAAAGTAATATAACTGAAAAAAAATGTGTCTTTGTATGGTTTGTTGATTGGCCCAACAAAAAGTAATATAACTGAACAAATATGTGTCCTTGTATGGTTTGTTGATTGGCCCAACAAAAAGTAATATAACTGAAAAATATGTATCCTTGTATGGTTTGTTGATTGGCCCAACAAAAAGTAATATAACTGGAAAAAATATGTGTCCTTGTATGGTTTGTTGATTGGCCCAACAAAAAGTAATATAACTGAAAAATATGTATTCTTGTTTGGTTTGTTGATTGGCCCAACAAAAAGTAATATAGCTGAAAAAAATATGTGTCCTTGAATGGTTTGTTGATTGGCCCAACAAAAAAGTAATATTACTGAACAAAATATGTGTCCTTGTATGGTTTGTGGATTGGCCCAACAAAAAGTAATATAACTGAAAAAAATATGTGTCCTTGAATGGTTTGTTGATTGGCCCAACAAAAAAGTAATATTACTGAACAAAATATGTGTCCTTGTATGGTTTGTGGATTGGCCCAACAAAAAAGTAATATTACTGAACAAAATATGTGTCCTTGTATGGTTTGTGGATTGGCCCAACAAAAAGTAATATAACTGAAAAAAATATGTGTCCTTGTATGGTTTGTGGATTGGCCCAACAAAAAGTAATATAACTGAACAGAATATGTGTCCTTGTATGGTTTGTGGATTGGTTCAACAAAAAGAGTAATATAACTGAACAAAATATGTGTCCTTGTATGGTTTGTGGATTGGCCCAACAAAAAAGTAATATTACTGAACAAAATATGTGTCCTTGTATGGTTTGTGGATTGGCCCAACAAAAAGTAATATAACTGAAAAAAATATGTGTCCTTGTATGGTTTGTGGATTGGCCCAACAAAAAGTAATATAACTGAAAAAAATATGTGTCCTTGTATGGTTTGTGGATTGGCCCAACAAAAAAGTAATATTACTGAACAAAATATGTGTCCTTGTATGGTTTGTGGATTGGCCCAACAAAAAGTAATATAACTGAACAAAATATGTGTCCTTGTATGGTTTGTTGATTGGTTCAACAAAAAAGTAATATAACTGGAAAAAAATATACCTACTAATCGAAGTTGCCCCACTTGAGATACGAAGAAATGTCGCATCAAAGATCGAAAAAGGGAAGCAGGCAAATGACCCAAGGCACCCTATGTTTGGACACCAGGTACAGAACATAGGACTGACATCTAGACGAAGTTTCTTAACAATCAATATAGTCCCGTCGCATCGAAAAATGGAATGAGCTGACGCCGATGGATCGAACTGTGAGAGAAACGTGCTTCTGGAGACTACTTGATTTAAGCAACATGGACATCACTAAATAGACAGACTCTGAACTAGTGTATTACGCTGCAAGAAGGACTTAAAGAGATGGGGATACAGGGATGATGAGACACGCGACCGTGGAGCAACACCAAGACCCAGACCAACTGATGATCTGGCCCAAACCTTCAGGAAACATGCAATGTGGATGACACGTTGAGGGGGAATGACAAGGCAATCCACGTGGGTGAACATTAGAGACCATGATGTCTGACGTAGTGCCCAGGACAGGGGAAGTAGACTGTACAGCCATATTGAACATTTCGTGTTTAGCCTTCTATGTCCTACCTGGCACGCTGTGATTATCCTTTCTCACATATTTAATGACCAATTATGCTCTATCTTCCAAATGGCCGCCGGAAGATTTGCATTATCTGTCACGTCTATCTTAGTTGTTGTTATTGTGATTCGATAGGTGTTGTCATTAGTGTTGTTTCTTATACCTGATGAATACCTTGTGGCCGTAACGCAAGTTTGACGGGATTCGTTAGGTGTTTTCATTTGTGGTATTCTTTATATCCGTGGAAGACCATCTCGTCGTAATAGAAATTATAATTGTTTGGTTTTGCGGAATATGTAACATCTATGCGGAATGTATAATGAAAAATGTTCGAGAAGACGAGAACATTGAACGTTTCGACCCATGTACGATTGGCGGGTACGAGATTCCAGAGTTACGATACGCAGATGACACAGTGATACTATCAAGAAGTACAGAAGGGCTAGAGCAGCTACTTTCAGCCGTCAATGGACATAGTCAAGATAAAAACCTGTTTATAAACATACATAAAACAAAGATAATGACCACCGACAAAACACAATGTCAGCATACATTTACAATGGGTGGTGAGGAAATAGATCAGGTCACACAATTTGAATATCTGGGTTCCAGAATGGACAAAATTGGCGACTGCTCGACAGAAATCAGAAGAAGACTAGCCATGGCAATGCAGAGACTGAACAGCCTAAAGAAATTATGACAGAGCACCAACAACTGGATAAAAGTAAAAGTCTTGAGAGCCTGTGTTTTTCCTGTGGCAGCTTATGGCTGTGAATCATGGACGATTACCAAAACTTCTAGACAAAGAATCGAATTCTTCGAGCCAAAATGTTACAGAAAGATCCTCAGAATACTCTGGATGGAGAAAAAACAAATTTAGACATTCGGCAAGAGTTGAGCATAGAGGAGAACTGGTTTATCAATTCCATTTTGGCTAGAAAATGCAAATACTTTGGTCACATCAAGAGACACAACGGTCTTGAGAGAACGGTGATGGAAGGTATGGTGCCAGGCAAAAGAGGAAGAGGTAGACCAAGAAGACAATGGCACCATGATATCCAGGAATGCCTGGGTATGACTGTGGCATAGGCTGGAGTTTTGGCAAGAGAACGAGTTTCTTTCAGACAGACTGTGCTGGGAGCGACGTTCTATAAAGGACATGTTTCATGATGATGACGGTTGTTCCAGTGCCGGAACTGAGGCATACCTGTATATGTTTACAAGGTTGACCTTCAGTCCCACAGCAGCTTCGGCCTATTTGTTTCGTTTTTTTTTACATCTGCTCCCTCCAATCGTTACTAGCCCCAGGCACAAGTCTTTTGAGGCATGATTGGAAGGTCCCAGTGTTTATATTCTGCACAATTCGGGTACCACTTTGGTGACATGGCGTTCTCACAATAAACATATCCTCGCTCCAGCTGGGTCACAGCCAGAAGATGGTTGGGAGCCACTGATGTTTCATTAGAGATGGATAGAACAAGCTTGTGCCGGCTCTGTGTTGTGAAGTGGATAGGCGTTCACTGTCCGCGTTGGACGATCCACTTGGTGGACCCGGGCAGGACGCGCCGACACTACTGGGACATCTGAGCGAGCGAATCAAATCAATGTCAGAGGCGGCTCTGATACGGTACAAGGACATGTTATCTGAACGGATCGGCAAATGTGTATTCGACTACGGGAAGGACACAGGAGATACGGAAAATAATGATAAAAATATCTGGTGAGAATTAATATATATTGTGTGTGTGTGTGTGCGTGCGTGCGTGCGTGTGTGAATGTATGTATGTATGTATGTATGTATGTATGTATGTATGTATGGTTCTTAGTCAACCTGTACTTCTAAAGCGGCAGATGCCCCTGTGCAGGTCCCAGCTCTGGTATGATCTGGATGTAGCCGAGAGGAGGATTTCCTGCTTAGCAGCTCCAGCAACTTATTACTGTGCTGGGACAAGTGCCGAGGAGAGTGGTTAACCGATGTACCAATCTATCTTAATAGACAATAGGGAAAAGTAGATCCACAGCCTGTTAGGCGCCATCTACGCTGCTCTAAATAAACCACCTAACCATGGCCGGTATTATGCCATTGTCACACAGTTAGTCGACTCTTAGGATATACTCTGTGTGGGGCAGTGGCGCTATTCTTGTCCTTGTCCCACACAAAGACCCCGGCGGATCACTCAGGATTAGATATATGTCTAAGAGAGGAAGATCGGTATTAAAATAAACGTTTCCATGGATATTGTGTGAGGATTTAACGACATGAGTGCAGAAATGGTACAGTCGTAAAAGATGTCTCACAGAAAATGTACCGGGTTCCCATTACACTACAATGTATCCAGTTGTAAATAGGTACCTGACTTGAAGGTTGATACCAGCAGCCACATCGAACCGCTCTAATGCAGGAATGCCACATAATCGAGCAGACAAGCAAGAATTGACATACTTAAGAAAGCGGAGGTTGATGTGAGAATGTCCCTTCTTCTTATTCATTGGTTCTCAATCTCCCACCTCCCACCACCAAGCCCTGAACGTTCTCAATCTGCCACCACTTAGCCCTGAACGTTCTCAATCTCCCACCACTAAGCCCTGAACGTTCTCAAACTCCCGCCACCAAGTCCTGAACGTTCTCAAACGTTTGCCACCAAGCCCTGAACGTTCTCAAACTCCCGCCACCAAGCCCTGAACGTTGTCAATCTCCCGCCACCAAGTCCTGAACGTTCTCAAATTCCCGCCACCAAGCCCTGAACGTTCTCAAACTCCCGCCACCAAGCCCTTAACGTTCTCAAACTTCTGCCACCAAGCCCTGAACGTTGTCAATCTCCCGCCACCAAGTCCTGAACGTTCTCAAATTCCCGCCACCAAGCCCTGAACGTTCTCAAACTCCCGTCACCAAGCCCTGAACGTTCTCAATCTCCCGCTACCAAGTCCTGAAAAATCCTTTGCAAGTAGCATGTTGTTGTACGGACGGAGAACGAAATAATTGGTCCCGTAGTCAAGCGACTGCGTTATTTGCACCTTTCGGTCCGACACATCCGACTTAAGCTACCCTTCCCTCTTCGATCTCTTCGCCAGCCTGCCCCGTTACAGCCCGGATCCAGGACCACCACGTGAAAGTGGAGATGGGTCTTGGATGCCCTGAGTCGCTAATTTCTAATTTAAAAAAAAAACGCTAAACCACTCACACCAATATTGCGCGTCCATAAACATCTATATACTGCAGTTGTCTATTTGTTTTCCCTTCCCATACTTTGTCACGTCCTGAAGCTCTGATTTGTTTTTTTAAACTCAAAGCCAGTGAAAGACCTTCACCTTGACTGTTAAGAGCGAATGCAACAAGTGCCTGAGTCAGTAAGTGTATTAATTCGAAGCGTGAGAACATTCATAGTCACAGTACAGTAGGGGACATCTGGTGTGACAGTACAGTAGGGGACATCTGATGTGAGAGATTAGTAGGTGAGTTGGAGTGGGGTGAGAGAATGGTGGGTGAGTTGGGGGGAGAGATTGGTGGGTGAGTTGGGGGAAGAGATTGGTGGGTGAGTTGGGGGGAGAGATTGGTGGGTGAGTTGGGGGGAGAGATTGGTGGGTGAGTTGGGGGGAGAGATTGGTGGGTGAGTTGGGGGGAGAGATTGGTGGGTGAGTTGGGGGGAGAGATTGGTGGGTGAGTTGGGGGGAGAGATTGGTGGGTGAGTTGGGGGGAGAGATTGGTGGGTGAGTTGGGGGGAGAGATTGGTGGGTGAGTTGGGGGGAGAGATTGGTGGGTGAGTTGGAGTGGGGTGAGAGAATGGTGGGTGAGTTGGAGGGAGAGATTGGTGGGTAAGTTGGGGGGGGGGGGTGAGAGATTGGTGGGTGAGATTGGTGGGTGAGTTGGGGGGAGAGATTGGTGGGTGAGTTGGGGGGAGAGATTGGTGGGTGAGTTGGAGTGGGGTGAGAGAATGGTGGGTGAGTTGGGGGGAGAGATTGGTGGGTGAGTTGGGGGGAGAGATTGGTGGGTGAGTTGGGGGGAGAGATTGGTGGGTGAGTTGGGGGGAGAGATTGGTGGGTGAGTTGGGGGGAGAGATTGGTGGGTGAGTTGGGGGGAGAGATTGGTGGGTGAGTTGGGAGAGTAATTGGTGGGTGAGTTGGAGTGGGGTGAGAATGGTGGGTGAGTTGGAGTGAGGTGAGAGAATGGTAGGTGAGTTAAGAGGAGAGATTGGTGGGTGAGTTGGGGGGAGAGATTGGTTGGTGAGTTGGAGTGGGGTGAGAGAATGGTGGGTGAGTTAAGAGGAGAGATTGGTGGGTGAGTTGGGGGACAGATTGGTGGGTGAGTTGGGGTGGGGTGGGAGAATAGTGGGTGAGTTTGGGGGAGAGATGGGTGGATGAAGTTATGGCGGAGTGAGAAAATGGTGGGTGAGTTGGTGTGGGGTGAGGGAATGGTGGGTGAGTTGGTGTGGGGTGAGGGAATGGTGGGTGAGTTGGTGTGGGGTGAGGGAATGGTGGGTGAGTTGGGGGGGGGGGAGAATGGTGGGTGAGTTTGGGGGGGGGGTGGAAGAGAATAGTGGTAGGTGTTCCATAATAACACATCAATAATCCATCTACAATGATACACCAGCTATGCCTCTATATCGACTGATGTCAGATTTTGTTAGTGAATTAATTTGCGAGTTAGAAAGGTGTGACCGAAAAGAAAACCCCGGAAAAATTGTGACCCAAAATTAGAGTGTAGTGGGCAATATATTGAATGTAGTCTGGTTCTTGTCAGCGGACATAGCCTATCTAAATACAGGGTAGACTGGTTATTATGTCTTCTCGATTGCTCTGGAGGACAAGCAGCATTCAATTGGTGATGGTGCATGACCAGATAATTCGATGACTTTGAAAAGGCGACGTCTTCGATGGTTCTCAGTTAGTTACTCTCCATCACCCCGCACCATACAGAAACACAGGAAGCACGCGACACTTGTCTATTTTTGGTTTGGTGTGGTAAGACAGGAACTCATTTATATTCAAAATGGCATCCTAGTTAGCATAATTCGTCACACAATAATGTAGCAATATTGTTTTCTTCACGTCCTGTTAAATGTGATCTCTTTATCTGAACGCTATTTTCAGAGGAGCAGTAATGCATTCACAATTAGGTAAGTTCGGCGAGCAGGGACGTCCAATGTGTCAACAAGGCAAAGGCAAAGGCCGCCGTCAACCGTAGACGATGATGACATAATTTTGCTAGCGCTATTTTTAGTAAGGATTAACTGCGCTACTTTTTATCCTCACTCTCTCGTCTCGTGCCGCCCGAGCCCAATAGCAAGTCAAGGACAAGACGACTAGGGGGGGACTACGAGATGAAGGGGACTCCGCATCAAGCTCCCGTGAAAAAGACGGCTGAGTCCGGAGTCGACCCACCCACAGCACCTGATCACGAGGCCGACGGCTTAACCACTTCGCCATGGAATCGAATGGGTACGACATGAAATAACACAACACAGCATGTATCCACCGCCTGGACGCCATGCATTATTATGCATAATATCAACAACAATAAATCTAATTCACACACTCTGTTCACCCACCAAAAGATCATCGGCAGCAGAAGAACAGTGTAAGCACACAAAAATGAAGAAAACAAACATCAAAAATACTTTACCGACGCCGTCCGACTTCTCCCAGATGATCAGATACCTAGTGAACCCTAACAGCTAGATCGTGGCGGGAGATAAGCGTTTCTCAGGGACAACAACTTTCAGGCGAGCCAGTCTACTGGCGACATCTGGTGTCCGATTGAGTTAAGGCGGTGATTGTTTGAGAATTATCTGTCTGACAATCGATACCCGTTATTGATTTATTGATTTCATGATCACAGGTGTGTGGATTTCTGCAGGAGTGAGTTTAAAAAAAGACGGATACTCATATCTATATATGTATATGTATGTATGTATGTATGTATGTATGTATGTATGTATGTATGTATGTGTGTGTATGTGTGTGTGTGTGTATGTATGTATGTATGTATGTGTGTGTGTGTGTGTGTGTGTGTGTGTGTATGTATGTATGATATATATATAGGTAGTTTCCCATCGCAAGCGATGATGGACACATTATGAGATGGTTTTTGTCTTGATGGTGCAACTTGCGTTTGGGTTACAGTGAGAAAGAACCTGCGCTGGTTATTAACTTCACTCTCTGGTCCCGAGCTACCTTTGCACCAGTGGCAAGACGTAAGTAGAGAAAGAAGTAACTCAGAAAGCAGGCACTCTGGCCCCCACTTCCGTTGAAACCAGGAGTCGTTTGAAACCTGCAGGATTCCATCGCCTATAGTTTCCGTACATTGAGAGGCAAGCTCCTTAACTTCAAACCACAGCAGCGAGCCCACAATATATATATATATATATATATAAAACATACAAACAGGATCACACACACATACATACATACATACATACATACATACATACATACATACATACATGTAGGCAGACATTGTGATTGGATGCATTATTTTAGAATCTGAAAGGCAAGAGTAAAAGTCAAGACAAGAAAGACAAACATAAAAACAGAGAAGATAGGAGACAACAGATGGAGAGATGTATAGTTAAGTGATAAATCAGCCGGCTGTCGTCAGATATTGATCTGATAGGAACGTATCGATTTCGCATCATTATTTAATCGTGGGGAAAAAAAAAATCGACTTTTAGCTGTAAGCTAAACATGCTTGAATCTTAGCGAGGCCCAGCGCGGCCCACAGGCCCGGCTTTAGCGTTATTGGGAGGGATGGAGGGGGAGGGTGGGTAAGGGGGGAGAGATAATATGCCTACTTGGAGATGAGATGTTTCAGAAGACTTCTAACGTATCGTCCGGAGGTCGAGTTACAAATGAGGAGACGCGAGAAAGAATTACAACGGTAATAGGGCCTTTTGAAGAGCTCTTGGTGACCGTCAAATGAAGGATACTCGCCTGGTACGGGCACATATCGAGATGAAATGGTCTTGTAAATACGATACTGCACGAAAAGGTGCAAGGCAGACGACGAAGAAGTCGTCCCAAAAAGAGGTGGGAGGACAACATAAAAGAACGGACCAATCTCCGACCAGAGGAGGCTCATGTAGCGGGCGTTGATGGAGAAGGACGGCTTGGGGTTGTCGGGATGTCTTCATGTATGAACCAACGACCTCACGGGATGACCCGTCCTAAATAGGCCCACTGCACTATATCACCATCAACATGAACTGCCTTGTCGGCCGGCCTATGCGATTAAATATAGAAAATTACTAAACAAAACATTAAAAATAAATATGTCCTTACCAGGTCGAAAAGAGACTATACAGAAATGATGCTAAAGGAGCATACAAGGTGGTCAAAGAACTGGTAACACCAAGACAAAGCAGGAACCTTATGATCCATGATAAAAACGGCAAGTGGTTTATCGAAAATAATGATGTACTGGCACGATGGACAGAGTACTGTTCCGAGTTATATAACTATGAAGGGCGAAACAAACCTGAGAAAACATTCCACCCAACACCAACAAATATAGAGGATAACCAACTGATAACGAAGGAAGAGGTAATTGCAGTGGTAAAGACATTGAGAAGAGGTAAGGCGGCCGGCGTGGAAAATATACCCGCAGAACTCTTACAAGTAGGTGGAGAGGTAGTGGTGGAAGGCCTGACACACATCTGCAACAAAATATGGGCGACAGGAAACTGGCCGGACTTATGGACGAAATGAATAGTTATACCGTTACATAAGTCTGGAAACCTAAAGCTGTGCCAAAATTACAGAACAATAAGCCTCATTAGCCACCCTAGCAAGGTCATGCTTAGATTAATCCCAAGCAGAGAACATCATTGCCGAGGAGCAAGCAGGGTTCAGACAGGAAAGAAGCACCACAGAACAGATATTTAATTTAAAGCTGCTAAGCGAGAAATATCTAGAACAGCAGCAAACACTGTATCATGTGTTTGTGGATTTTAAAAAGGCGGTTGATAGGGTATGGCATAAAGCGCTTTGGGGCAACCATGAGGATGTATAATATCAACGAAAATATTATAACGGTCCTTGAACACCTGTATGACAAGGCGTCTATCGCAGTTCTTGTGCATGTGAGGCTGATTTTGCACATCAGTTGGTGTGAGACAGGGGTGTGCACTCTCTCCAACTTTTTCAATATTTTCCTGAAAGGAATTATGAGTGAGGCACTTGGAGGTCACGTTGGTACTGTCAAGATAGGGGCCGAATGATTACCAACCTTCGTTTTGCAGATGATATCGACGGGTTGGCGGGTTCAGAAGTAGAACTCCAAGAATGGGTCAGAAGACTCTATGAAACAGCCCTTGATTATGGTATAGAGATAAACGCTGGAAAGACAAAATTGATGACCAACAAAGCCACGGGCTTCAACAGCAGGATAAAAGCTAACGGTCAGGAACTCGAAGTGGTTGACCGTTTTAAATATCTTGGGTCGATTGTCAGTGATGAAGGATCAAAATGTGAGGTGTTGGCCAGAATAACACAGACAATAGCGGCGCTTGCACGGCTTAACAAAATCTGGCAATATAAACGGTTAGCACTATGCACGAAAATCAGATTAATGCGTACACTGGTCATGTCAATATTCCTCTATGCGTGTGAGACATGGGCAGTTACAGCTGACCTTCGACGAAGGATACAGGTCTCGGAGATGAGATGTTTCCGAAAGCTTTTAAACGTCACGTACAAAGATCGAGTTACAAATGAGGAAATAGAGGAAATACGAGATAGAATTACAACAGCAATAGGGCCTTTTAAAGACCTCTTGGCAACTGTCAAAAGAAGGAAACTCACTTGGTACGGTCACATATCGAGATCAAATGGTCTTGCAAATACAATTCTCCACGGAAAGGTGCATGGCAGACGACGAAGAGGCCGGCCCAAAAAGAGATTGGAGGACAACATAAAAGAATGGACCAGTCTCCGACCAGAAGCGTCACAGGCAGCGGCATCTGACAGAGAGGGGTGGCGTGGGATTGTGAGGATGTCTTCGTGTGTGCCCCAACGACCTCACCAGTTACGGGATGACCTGACCTGACCTGACCAGGAGTATCTGGTTCTGCTTCTAAAAATCGGCAGAAAATGGTCTGGGTGCTGATGGTCCCTTTAGCTCGCTGGTTGTACACTCTTCTGGTCCGTCTTGTCATACAACACACTGCGCTTAAACCGCGTTTAATATCGAACCTTGGAAGCCTGTGGATTGCTGCTTCATCTATTACGGTGTCCTCATCCAACAGGCGGTCATTGCTTGATTACAAAATGTAACTCCTATCCATCAGTAACGTGCTCATGATGGGAGCTTGTGAAGCCAAGATGTCAGCTCTTTCGTTGCCCTGAACCTCAGCATGACCAGGACAGTAGATCCAAGTCAACCCCTGGAGGTTTGAGGCCTCAACAGCTGCTATCCACTCGTAACGCAGCCATTCCTTCTGAAGTACGGCTTGCGCGTCTGTCACGATGACTACCCTTGTTACAGGAGTCGGAGAACGCCATCTTAATGCTGAGGTCACTGCTTCCATCTCCATTCTCAAACTGGAGGTTATTGTCAGGTGTGCCCCACTCCGCTCAGCAGTGACCTGTCCTTTCACTCTGGCTTAGAAGCCCCAGTCTGATGTCTAGAAGTAAACTTAACTAAACGTCTTTATACTGGTTTATAAGGTTCTGCAGAGTTGTATACAGCCACTTTTTTTTACATTCACTTGATCTAAAAATAACTATGCGCATCCGATCTATTCTTAAACGCATTAATTTATCCTCCCTCCACTTTTTTCTAGGGCAATGTATTACAAGCATTCACCACTCTCTGACTAAAAATAAATGTCATATCGGCTGTTACACAATCCAGCTAATAAACACGCCTTGATATGTATAATCAAACAGACTTTGTTTGATAGCAAAAGGCATTGCTAATAGGATCATAAACTAGTAGATATTCGTATTAAAAAAATAAAAACAAACAAACAAACAAACAAACCCCCCAAAACACCAACGTTTTATCAGAACAAACTTTTATGTATAATAACAATTTTGTTTAGGACTAATGAGGTCCACTGAAAAGGTATTTTGCTGTCAATTTGGTATATTGGCGACTGTTGTTAAAATACAAATTTCATTGTTGAAAAAAATCCTTTCTCGCTTTAAACTTAAAAGTTAAAGTCTTGAGAGCGTGTGTTTTTCCCGTGGCAGCATATGGCTGTGAATCATGGACGATTACGAAAACTTCCAGACAAAGAATCGAATCCTTCGAGTAAAAATGTAACAGAAAGATACTCAGAATACCCTGGACAAAGAAAAAGACAAATGGAGACATTTGGCAAGAGTTGAGCATAGAGGAGAACTGGTTTATCCATTCCATTTTGGCCAGAAAATGTAAATACTTTGGTCACATCAAGAGACGGTCTCGAGAGAACGGTGATGGAAGGTATGGTGCCAGGCAAAAGAGGAAAGGGTAGACCAAGAAGACGATGGCACCAAGATATCCAGGAATGCCTGGGGACATAGAGTTCGAAGAACAGAATGCGCCGTGTCATAGTTTACAGCTTGACTGCAATATTTTCATATTCCGGTCTGACACATCCAGCCACAGCATGCATTTTTGAGCACTCGGTAATATCAAAATCCAATTTGTGAACTTCAAAAATATTATTTGGCTAATATCAAAACCCTCCTGCTGAAGTCGGGTGTGTTGGACAGAAAAGGTACAAATATTGCAGTCAAGCTGTAAACTACGACACAACGCATTCCGTTCTCTGGACTACATTCTTCTACTTGCAAAGCCCTTTTCAGGGCTTGGTAACGAGAGATAGAGAGCGAACGAAGCCAAGCCATATCAAACCCCATTTGTGAACCTCTAAAAGACTGAATGTATCTGTGACCCCCATTACAATGTACCTGAAGTTCCAAACCCCATCTATGAACCTCACACACCGCTTGGGCACTGTTCAAAGCGGCAGGGAAGAGAAGAGTGGACAGATCAAATATCATATATCGAAGAATGATGGAATAGGAATGGCAGGTTGCTGAAGGCAGGTTGCTGAAGGCAGGTTGCTGAAGGCAGGTTGCTGAAGGCAGGTGAGTTCAGAAGACGGTCTGCTCCCCCCCCCCCCCCCAAAAAAAAAGTCGTCCTGAGCAAACATTGCGATTCTAATTTATTTGGCTTGGCTTATTTCGTTCTCAATCTCCCACTACCAAACCATGAAAGGGCTTTAAATAGCAGAATGTAGTCCAGAGAACGGAATGCGTTGTGTCGTAGTTTACAGCTTGACTGCGAAATTTGCACTTTCCGGTCCTTCTTTTTCTTTCGTTCTCAATCTCCCACTACCAAACCATGAAAGGGCTTTAAATAGCAGAATGTAGTCCAGAGAACGGAATGCGTTGTGTCGTAGTTTAAAGCTTGGCTGCGATATTTGCACCTTTCGGTCCAACACATCCGACTTCAGCAAGCATTTTTTGAGTACCGGGTTAGCATCCCCTCTTCGATCCCTTCTCCTTAGCCAGTCTGCCCTGCTGCAGCCTGTTATCCAGGATCACCGCGTGGAGGTGTAGAAGGGTCTTGGCAGCTCTGGTTCGCTGGCCCTGACGCTAGCAGTCAGCTATGGGTAGCTGACCGCTGCAGCTCATGCGCTGCTCAGCATCTTGATCCCTAATTTATTTAAGATTAAATGTCGTTCGGAACAGATATCTGTCGTTCGCTCCCGCTGGAGCATAAGGACACAGTCCCAGGTAGTCTCCGTGAAGGAAGCCGGTATTGATATCGTAAAGGTGGTTTCTGTGGCACTTTATTTTGCATGATGACAGTTGCTGGATGCATGCACAACGTTAAGTAGTTGCCTTCTACGATGTTTCTTAGGGATCCACCAGAGCAGTACACAGGGCGAAGAGAACAAGGCCACTGCAATCTTGCAAGCATACTGTAAAAGGGCAACTAGGAGGGTTGTGAATAGGACTGGCAAGTAAATATGGATGCGAATGGGGCTGGCAAGTGAAGAGGGTTGTGAATGGTGCAGGCAGCTAAAGATGGATGTGAATGGTGCAGGCAACTAATGATGGATGTGAATGGGGCTGGCAACGAGATCGCCATTGCAAATGGTCAGAAACAGTTTCCCTGTCAGGTGGCCAGCTGGTGTTGTGGCCCTGTGCTTCACCGGCAGTGTGAAGGCGAGTGTGCGTGTGCTTACTGTATCAGGTAGCGTGTGCCCGGAAAAAACTCCACCTCTCGAGCATACACGCTAACAGGTGAGACGCGACACTAGTGTGCGAGATGGCAGGACAAAGCCAGCAGACGACGCGGGGAGGAACTGCGGATTGTGTTTCCCGGCGTAGGCATTCCCCCGGTTAATTGATATCGAGCCTGAAATAACATCCTGGTAACTCCCAAATCCTGCTGGTGATGGAAGATCTGGCTGAGCGAGGGCCCCGGTCCTCTTGAATCATCGCAAATGCGACAATGGATACCCAGCCTGAAATATTGTAAGTAGTAATGATCCCGGCACGCCATGCGGCGCATAGGAAATATGGTCTTAGGTCCATATTATGTTGTAACCCACTGCACTTAGTGGATGATGTGGTCAGCATCACGCCGGCTGCCTTTACTTCCACTGTGATTGGGGAGCGAGCCCAGCACCTTTGGGTTGTGAGCAGTGTCACTTACCTACTAGCCCACGCGGTTCCCACCTTACATAATGATCACCCTGCTCTGTCCATCATTCTTTCAAATCCTCTTCTTCTTCCTGAGTCTACCCGCTACCAAGCCCTGAAAAGGGTTTTGCAAGTAGCAGGCTGTAGTCCGGAGAACGGAATGCGTTATGTCGTGGTTTACAGCTTGACTGCGATATTTACACCTTTCGGTCCGACACATCCGACTTCCGCAGGCATTTTTGAGTACCGGGTTGCCTTCTCTCTTCGATCCCTTCTCCTTAGCCAGTCTATTGTACTACATACTGTTATCCAGGATCACTGCGTGGAGGTGTAGAAGAGCCTTGTCAGGTCTAGTTCGCAGGCCCTGTCGGTAACAGCTGCATCTCATGCGTTACTCGGCGTTTATTCTTTCAATTCCATTCGTTCTATCTTTAGAATGACCTATCTGCCGTGTTCATTACTCTTCCAATCTACCTTCCACATAGCCTATCTGCTTTCTGTCTATCCTTCCTAGAACTCCAGTGACTCCCTCTGTCATTCCTCCCTCCTAGACCTAAAACTCTAACAACTCCCTGTCATTCCTCCCTTCCTAGACCTAAAACTCTAACAACTCCCTCTGTCATTCCTCCCTTCCTAGACCTAAAACTCCAGCTACTACCTCTGTCATTCCTCCCTCCTAGACCTAAAACTCCAGCTACTACCTCTGTCATTCCTCCCTCCTAGACCTAAAACTCCAACAACTCCCTCTGTCATTCCTCCCTCCTAGACCTAAAACTCCAGCTACTACCTCTGTCATTCCTCCCTCCTAGACCTAAAACTCCAGCTACTACCTCTGTCATTCCTCCCTCCTAGACCTAAAACTCCAGCTACTACCTCTGTCATTTCTCCCTCCTAGACCTAAAACTCCAACAACTCCCTCTGTCATTCCACCCTCCCCTCTCTGCGTGTGCCCTTTGCACCTCCCAACATTATAAATATTAGGGCAAAGTGATAGAGCGCTTACTTCACAAGACGAAAGAACCAGGTTATATCCCACTATCAACACGCTCCAGTCGACCCAGTTCCAAATGAACACACGATATAAAGGAGTTCAAAACATGGAAAGCACAGCCGACGACATGTATAATTAAGTTTCCAACGCTTGATCCCTGACAGCAGTGCGTCCTTACAAGACTATCTTTGTCTTCTTACATTGGGCAATCTTACAATTATCTAGTCACTTTAAGGAAGCCCGCTCTAGTTTGTGACTAGAACTCTGATCTTGCTAGCCGTGGTTGATGTCTTCTCTGAGATTTTCTTTCTCCCTTATGTAACTTCATCCAGTCGACCTGACTGATTTGCATGATTTATCCCACACAGTTTATTATTTCAATTGGAAGGGAAAAAATAATGTCATTTGACAAACACAAACCCAATATGTCTCTCCTAAGCCGCTTCCAGCATAAATCAGACGGCACGGAGAGGTGCCCCGAAACGGCCTAGAAACTATATCAGGCTTTGGTAAACTAATAGCCTTGTCCAAACGCTGCGAGTCGAGCCTATTCATGGCTAGTCGGGCGGAAAGGCAACATCACCACTCACACTAACCACCCAGTGTCAATGTGTTCTCTCTTGTGGGTGGATTGTATGGGAGATATTCCGTGTGGAGGGTCATATTTAGTGGAGACAGATATGTTTAGATTCACGGAGAATTATTTGGTGCGCCCAGATACGTTTGAGAAGAGATAATAATTTGGTGTGCGGACATATGTTCAGGATTGAGGGAAAATAATTTGAGGTGTGCATAGATGTTCAAGATTGAGGGAGAATGATTTGACGTGTGCATAGATATTCGGGATTGAGGGAGAATGATTTGACGTGTGCATAGATATTCGGGATTGAGGGAGAATGATTTGACGTGTGCATAGATGTTCATGATTGTCGTTTTTGCGTTCGCCTTATTTCTCGATTCCCCAAGGCGATGTGCGTTGCACTATGTTTTTATTTTGCGCCTGTCGGACCAGTGTATCCGACTTCAGCATGCATTTTATGTAAGGATCTGTTTCCTCCTGCATTTTCTAAGGGTTCGCTTCTCTGGGGTAACGGCCGGTGCTGTGATGGGGAAGCGAACCCAGCCCCATTGGATTGTGAGCCGTGTCACTTAACCACAGCCCTTAACCGTCCCTATGTTCATGATTGAGGTAGAATGATTTGGCGTGTGCATAGATGGTCATGATTTAGGAACAATGATTTGGTGTACGCACATATGTTCATGATTGAGGGATAATAATTTTGTGTAGGCACATATGTTCAGAATTGAGGCACAAATATTTGATGTGTCATTGTCATTCGTGTAGGCCCCAGACTATCCAGATGAACATTGGCACCTGACTTACGCCATAATCGGCGTGGCCCTACCCGAGACACGAAGAAGTGTCCCGATGGAGATCGTAAGAGAGAAACAGGTAAACCAGTCGCCAGACTATGTCTGGACACCAGGTGCAGCACACAAGACTTGAATCTAGACAAAGTTTCTTACATCTAGCACATCCCATACAGACTAGTCCTGGAAGAAGCAGCATCGAAAGAAAATTAAACTGACGCATTTCCCCGGGTCGAGCTTGCAGAGAGAACATGCGCTTGGACACCCTTTGACTTACGCAACATGGAAGTCACTAAACAGACTCCGAACTGGTGGATCACACTGCAGGGAGAACTTAAAAAGACGGGAATGCACGGATAATGAGACATACAATATGGATGAAACGAAGACGAATTAACCAATGAAAACACACCTAGAAATAACAATACGAACCAAAGCATTATATACATGGCTTCGCATCTGAGTGGTTCTGGGTTCATTCCCCAGGTGTGGTGGAGATGTTTTTTTTTCTTTTCCAGACCGCAATGACTCCCGGATCGACCCAACCTTAAATAGGTACGGGCTCAGTCCGGGAAGTAATGGCGGCCGGTGTGATGCTGACCACATCATCCACTAAGTGCCGTGGGTTACAAAATAATATGGGCATAACACCATATTTCCCATGCGCCTCATGGCGTGACGAGATCTGTACTTTTTATTCATATAAATATAGTTCTTAGTCGACCTGTACTTCTACATAGGTGGATGCGCCTGTGCAGGCCCCAGCTCTGGATATAGCCATGAGGAGGATTTTCTGCTTAGCGGGCTAGGCTCGAGCAGCTTATTACTCCGCTGCGTTGGGACAAATGCCGCGGGGGGTAGTTAACCGATGTGTGAATCCGTCTTAATAGACTCAAACACTAGAGCAAAGTAGACCCGCAACCTATAGACGCCATCAAAGATGCTCTAAACAGACAACCTAACCATGGCTGGTGTTATGCCATGCGAGACAGTCAGTCGCCTCTTACGACATGCTTTCTGTGGGTCAGTGGTGCTATTCTTGTCCTTGTCCTACACAAAGACCCCGGTAGGCCACTCGGTAAATAACAGTATATTATGGGTTAAATTTGCAGGAAGTGGTCAGGAACGTGTTTGTCGCGGTATGCCAGTTATGAAAAAAAGCAGACCAAATAAGGGTTGGTCATATATGATTTCATGTTAAAAGAATACCAATGATAAAGTGCACACGTAGACACTCAATAAAAGCATGAATAGGCAATGACTCAATGACCTCAACATGACCAAAACAAAACGAAACGCACGTCCCGCCAGCGAGAAAAAAATCAAAACAAAACCAGCCGAAAATACAAAGAAATCACAAAACAAACAAGGACATGTATACGATACGCGAGACGGCAGCCATATTACACAGAGATAAGACCAGGAGATGGGATCCATTGTATCGCACTTATTGTGAGCCAGTGACACAGTTTATACGCTCGTGTGTTACCGGAGCTGGAAAGTCGAGCAGGGAATGATTACACTGTAACATGCAAAGAAAGTCGTAAGAGGCGACTACGTGTGTTCGGGCACGGGGCTGGCAGCAGCTTCTTGTAGAAACAATCAGTTGCATGAAAAACGTAATTACATCTATCCACCATGGTAGAAGACTCTACACCCCATATTAGAAAACTACATATTAGATGACTCTACACCCACTGGCAGAAGAGTCTACACCTCATGGGTGAAGATTAAATCTCTTATTAGAAAAATTAATCATCACATACTAGAACACTCCACATCCCATGATGGAAGACAGACACCCAAAGGTAGGAGACTATACACCTGATGGTAGAAGACTCCTATTGAATGACTGTACATCAACTGGCTGAAGTGTTCCCACCTAACGATTAAGATTAAATTGCTTATTAGAAAACTATACACCCCATATTAGAACACTCTACACCCCATGGTAAAAGATTATATACCCCATGGTAAAATACTGTATACCTCACGGTAAAATACTCTACACTCTTGGTAGAAGATTATACACCCCATGTTAGAGTAGGGGTAACTAAATAGGACACTCTAAAGTAGAGTCTCTCAACCGATGTTGACACGACCGTCAGACTCTCTAGGATAAACATGTTCACAGCGTCAGGGGTCTCCATTATAGAGAAACTGCCGTGTGATGATGAGATAGACGAGAACGGGAAGAACAAGCGACTCAGAGGACGAAGACAACAAAGTGAAACATGGAAGTGGGTAATACACTAACTGATGATAGGGACAATAATTGAATGATGGAAGGGGCAATAATTGAATGACGGTAGGGGCAATAATTGAATGATGGATGGGGGTATTCATTGAACGATAGAAACAGGCATTAATTGTACGATGAGGCAATAATTGAACGATGGAAGGAGGGATTAATTGATAGACGGAACAGGCAATAATTGAACGATGGCGGAATCAATAATCGAGCGATGAAAGAAGGCAATAATTGAACGATGAAAGGGGGCAATAATTGACAGATAGAAAGGGCCAATAATTGAATGATGGAAGGGGGCAACAATTGAATGATGAAAGGGGGCAACAATTGAATGATGAAAGGGGCATTAATTGACATATGGAAGGCGGTAATAATTGAACGATGAAAGGGCGCAATAATTAAATGATGGAAGGGGCAATAATTGAACGATGAAAGGGGCAATAATTGACATATGGAAGGGGCAATAATTGAAAGATGAAAGGAGGCAATAATTGAATGATGGAAGGGGCTAATTATTGACATATGGAAGGGACAATAATTGACATATGGAAGGGGGCAATAATTGACATATGGAAGGCGGTAATAATTGAACGATGAAAGGGGGCAATAATTGAACGATGGAAGGGGGAAATAATTGAATGATGGAAGGGGGCAATAATTCAACGATACATCCCAGAAGACCACTCAGAAATACACCCATAGTTACCTGCATAGATGAATGATTATGTGATGTGATCAGTTAATGGGCCAGTCGCGGTTCTAATACGTCGTGGGCGCAATTCAAAGCCTCGCGACAGGTAGAATGAAGGACAAACAAATGGAACGCGATAGACGAAACCGGTCTTCCCTTATACGAGACATAGCTAATAAAAGAGGACGAAATAAATACATATAGGGGGTGGGGGGTGTGTGTGGTGTATTAATTTTTGTTTAAGAACGTATAAAAATGGATAGGCATCCTTCAAGTGTATGCTTGAGTGAATCAAGAATGTTTGTATTAAATCAATGGGCAACAAGTTGTCGCGTGGTTTGGTTGGTGCTGCTGGAAATTGTGCATGCTAGTGTGCAGCAATTGAAGGCCTATTTAGCTTGGCTGAATTATTAATATTTATTGTACGAGGAGGTCTTATCGTTTGTGAGGTGTTAAGTACAAGGTGGGGGGGGGGGGGGGAAGAATGACATGCATTGCCGTCTGGGATGAAGTGTTTGAGATCTCAGCTTTGTGGGAGATGCCGTGACAGCAAAGGAAAAGGTGGGGTAATATGGGATATCTCCAATGATGGTCGTGAACGTCTCTGACTTTCAACCCTCGCTCCGGAAGGCGCAGAGTGGCTGGCTGTGGTATGAGTGGATAGTGGATATTTAGGCCTCGATCATACGGGAGCCTGTATGGATCTGCTGGCCAGGAATGGCTGTGGTTTGCGGGAATAAAAGAGCCCTCTTCAGGGGTACCGGCAGGGAGGACATGAATAGAGGTGGTTCATCAACGACCGCCTTTTGGATGAAGAGATAATAAAACAATGACAACCAAGAAGAAGAAAAAGTGCTTGAACGAGTTAACACAAAAAGTCAGCAGCATGTAGTTTGCAGCGATGGTTCTTACAAACTGCAAACCTTTTAGACTAATTAGTTTCTTTGCAGGTAGGTTGCCATACGATCGCCTACGAAGAAAAAGACGAAGAAGAAGAAGTAGAATAGAAAGAAGAAGAAGAGAAAGAAGAAGAAGAAGAAGAGAAAGACGAATAAGAAGAGAACGAAGAAGAAGAAGAGAAAAAAATTAAGAAGAAGAGAAAGAGAAAGAAGAAACTTGTAATTCACACCTGTAGCAGGTGTGCATAAATGGCCAGGTACGCAAATAACGTTACGTATTGGAGCGCCTTCTACTTAAGAGGGATTTGCGTGCTGTGAGAAAAACTTGCTGTACCCTCTGTCAGTCGTAGCTTATGCAGATACAGATGAGGACAAGACAGACAATCGGACAGAAGAGAAGAGATGGCGAAATACGCCAGGAAGGCGCAGTTCTATCATCTGAATCCCGTATTGAATGGCGAGACTCGAAACCCGGTAATTGTAATATGATCCTAACGCTTCAGGTCGTGAAGGAAAACTGGCGAAGCGTGGATAAGGGTGCCAAGAGTGAATTGGAAACACGAGACCAGTACTCGAGAGTAATTCAGTCCTCCTTACTCAAGCATCCTCCTCCCCGCTGGAGAGGATTGATTTTTAGCCACAGGTAACCGAGCGGTGAGGATATATGTTTCATGACGTAGGCGACAAGGGTTCGAAACCATAGTCATGCATGTTTTATTTTTCTACCCAGGTAAAATATAGACCCTAACCAGCACACTGCGTACCGACAGCCAGGAGAAGCCGCCTTTATATGTCAGCAGAGGGGACGGCGTGGCCTAGTGGTTAAGTGGCACCGCTCACAAACCGAAGGTGCTCGGTTCGATCACCAACACAGCACCGGCCGTTACCCCGGGGAAGCAAACCCTTAGAAAATGCAGGAGGAAGCAGACCCTTACATAAAATGCATGCTGAAGTCGGATGCACTGGGCCGACAGGCGCAAAATAAAAACCACAGTGCAACGCACGCCGCCTTGTGGATTAGGAAATTAGGCGATCGCAAAAAAAATAAAAAAATATGTCAGCATTATAAGCCTCACTCCTCCTCTCCCATCGACATGAAAGATAGCACTGTTAACTGCAAGGGTAGTCCACCATTATGGAAGCGAATGCCTTCTGTTATTTTTCAACCCTAATGACCGTTACACCTAGTGATGTTCGTCCATCACATGTGTTGAAGGCAACTCTCTCTGTTCAGCCGTGTGAACAATCTGTTCCTTCCGCATTGTCCCCTGAAATGGGTAACGCGCAGCGATTTTGAATTAAGGTGACTGATTTGCGCAATGTGTCAACCTCCCTCTATCGTCGTGAGCTACCTTTGTCCAGTGGCAAGACATTATCGAGACGATTGGAGATAGCACAGGATGCAGTGAGTTGTTTATCCATGAGTGTTTACTCCTCAAGCCTGTCTCGTAAACAGGCATGCCGCAGGGCATTCTTGCCTGCCAGCATCAATATCTGCTAACCGTAGCTGGCCAAGACCCTATTCCGTCTCCAAGCAGCGGCCCTAGCCACTTAAATAGTCTGGCTACGAGAAAAAAGTGGGAAGGCAAACCCGGTACCGAAAAAAAGCCAGCTGAAATCGGTAGTGCCGGGCGGAAAGGCGTAGACATCGCAGCTTCGCTGTAAACTAAGACTAATCGCCTCAACATCTTCTTCGAGACGAACGCCGAATGAGAACATCAATAAACTGTCTGCATAAACTGACGCCAACACCGTACATATAGTTCTTAGACAAAACAAGTGAACATCGTTTCTAGACAACAATGGTAAACATACAGTTTTTAGACAACAATGGTAAACATACAGATTTTAGACAACAATGGTAAACATACAGATTTTAGACAACAATGGTAAACATACAGATTTTAGACAACAATGGTAAACACACAGTTTTTAGACAACAATGGTAAACATACAATTTCTAGACAACAAAGGTAAACATAAAGTTTCTAGACAACAAAGGTGAACATAAAGTTGCTAGACAACAAAGGTGAACATAAAGTTGCTAGACAACAAAGGTAAACATAAAGTTTCTAGACAACAAAGGTAAACATAAAGTTTCTAGACAACAAAGGTAAACATAAAGTTTCTAGACAACAAAGGTGAACATAAAGTTGCTAGACAACAAAGGTAAACATAAAGTTTCTAGACAACAAAGGTAAACATAAAGTTTCTAGACAACAAAGGTAAACATAAAGTTTCTAGACAACAAAGGTGAACATAAAGTTGCTAGACAACAAAGGTAAACATAAAGTTTCTAGACAACAAAGGTAAACATAAAGTTTCTAGACAACAAAGGTGAACATAAAGTTGCTAGACAACAAAGGTAAACATAAAGTTTCTAGACAACAAAGGTAAACATAAAGTTTCTAGACAACAAAGGTGAACATAAAGTTGCTAGACAACAAAGGTAAACATAAAGTTTCTAGACAAGAATGTTGTTGAATGCACACAATGGCTTACTCTGTAATACACCCTGAAAAAGACGTTAAGTGGCGGTTTGTTGTAGCTAGCCTGACATCCCGAGCGTGCTGATGCAGGTGCGCCGGGGTTCTCCAGGCGGTTGTGCTACGCTTGGGCTTCATCTGCGTGTCACTCACTACTACGGGAATCACGTCACTCCCTCACCTCGTAAGCCAGGCTGACATGAAATCAGCCCGTTTTAAGGTAGGGCTACGAGGAAGCCGATGCGAGGGTCTTAGCCAGTATATTTTGCCTGACCCTGACTAACATGTCTGATCAGCATATTTTGCTTAACCAGGCGTAAGAATGTAAACATGCAGTTTTTAGACAAAAAAGGTAAACATTAAAATTTGTAGAAAAGAAAGTAATGATATAAAACAGATGTAACATGTCCTCATCACAGACTTGATAGGAACGCAAGAAAACACAAAGAAAGCACCCATGTGATGAATACGCTGTACAACCGACATTGCATTAGCGGGTTTAGAATAAATAAACATGAAATTGTAAAAACATACCAAAAACGTTTCTATTCCATAGTTACAGTAGTTGGCGAAAGAAAGGATAGCTCAATAGTGTCCACTTTCTTCAGCACCCTCAGGATGGGAGGAAAGCTACTGCAACCCGCCACCACACGTCCTTTTCAGGGCACACAAGGGAAGGAAGACTAACGTCAGAGTGAGGTGCAACATACTGGTCAGACATGGTAGTCAGGGTCAGACAACATACTGGTCAGACATGGTAGTCGGGGTCAGACAACATAATGGCCAGAAATGTTAGTCAGGGTCAGGCACAACATACTGATCAGACATGTTAGTCAGGGTCAGGCACAACAAACTGGCCAGAAATGTTAGTCAGGGTCAGGCACAACATACTGATCAGACATGTTAGTCAGGGTCAGGCACAACAAACTGGGCAGAAATGTTAGTCAGGGTCAGGCACAACATACTGATCAGACATGTTAGTCAGGGTCAGGCACAACAAACTGGGCAGAAATGTTAGTCAGGGTCAGGCACAACATACTGGCCAGACATGTTAGTCAGGGTCAGGCACAACATACTGGTCAGGCAAACCAGGCTTTCAAGCTAGCGACACAATGCATTCCATTCTCCGGACTACATCCTGAAACTTACAAAGCCCTGTTCATGGCTTAGCAGCCGGAGATTGAGAACGAACGCAGAAGAAGAAGAAGGAGAAGAACAAGAGAAAGACCAAGAAGAAGAGGAGCAAGAACAACAGGGCACACACATGAGTAGACATATCAAGAAGAACAACAACAACAGGGCACACAAATGAGTAGACATATCAAGAAGAACAACAACAACAGGGCACACAAATGAGTAGACATATCAAGAAGAAGAAGAACAACAACAGGGCACACAAATGAGTAGACATATCAAGAACAACAACAACAGGGCACACAAATGAGTAGACATATCAAGAAGAACAACAACAACAGGGCACACAAATGAGTAGACATATCAAGAAGAACAACAACAACAGGGCACACAAATGAGTAGACATATCAAGAAGAACAACAACAACAGGGCACACAAATGAGTAAACATATCAAGAAGAACAACAACAACAGGGCACACAAATGAGTAGACATATCAAGAAGAACAACAACAACAACAGGGCACACAAATGAGTAGAAAAACTAATTGCGGTATTCAAGAAAAAGAAGAAGAAGAAAAGGAAGAGGAAGAAGAAGAAGAAGAACAACAACAACAACCACAACAACAACAACCGATTGTTTTGGCAGCATCCAAACCCGATGAAGTTGTCGACACGGCCATCTTGTACACGGTTCCCGACCTCTGTAGGAACGACCTACCTTGTCTGTTTCATGGGTTCACTAAGTTCGAATCTCTTGCTGTCGGCGCCAGATGTACGCAGTGCAGCACCGGTGTTAAAGGGGATACATAATTCCGTCCAAACGCTATAGCTCCATCCGCGTAGAACAATCAGCATTTCCCCAGAAGTGGTTCCAAGTGCACCTGTGTTCGTTTCCCAAAGGGACAGCTAATGTAATACTCACAACCTGATTAAGTTAATCTCTTAAATTGCCTTCTGTCTTGTTTGGCAAGATGCTGCATCTTGTGTGTAATTTTTTTGTTTAATGCTGCAATTTCCTTAAAGCAGTATCTTGTGGGTAAACTCTTTTATGTGGCTCTTTCTATAAAACAAAGCCATGAAAATGTGGTGAAGAAAGGAACGAACCATTGTTTAAAAAGAAAAAAAAAACCCAGACAACTCTCGGATCTTATTTGTGGCAAACCGGCTCTCAGATACATAAAACTCGCGTTCTATTAGATAAAAATAAACAATTCACAAATTTGAAAAACAATTAACAACAAAAACACGACTAATGTAGTGTCAACAGGAAACGACAACAATGTCATAAGTTCTTGGATTTCTCCAGAATAGATGACAAAGTGGCCACGACCAGTAGAGAGGAACACGGAAAAAAACAAACTTAAGGGGAAGTGAAATAATACACAAGAAAATGACAACAGCATCAAGAAAAAGAACATTCAGAGCTACTCTGTAGACGTTTCTGAGAAAACAACAGAAACGCCAGTGAAGGGTTACTGTCTGACTGCGTACGAAGAAGAAGAAGAACGCAAGTGAAGTAACAGCTTACTTTAGGATCGATGATTTCACTTCCTGTTCCGCTATGTTGTGGTGTTACATGTTTTCACGGTGCTTTAAATGATGCCTCTTTTTGGCGATTACGTGACCTCTTTCTCGATAAGGCTGTGGTGCTTGTTGTCTCCCAGGCGAGCGGTGAGGGCCTAGTCTTGTAAATGTGATGAGGATGTTTGAGGTATATGCGTTCTTCAATACTTTACTTTCCTGACAGTCGTGAGTAGACATTCAATTCAAGATAGAAAGCATCTTCAACACAGAAAACATTATCACAATCACACTGTAGACAGAACACACTCTCACAATCACACTGTAGACAGATCACACTCTCATAATCACACTGTAGACAGATCACACTCTCACAATCACACTGTAGACAGATCACACTCTCACAATCACACTGTAGACAGAACACACTATCACAATCACCCTGTAGACAGAACACATTCTCGCAATCACCCTGTAGACAGAACACATTCTCACAATCACCCTGTAGACAGAACACATTCTCACAATCACCCTGTAGACAGAACAAATTCTCACAATCACCCTGTAGATAGAACACACTCTCACAATCACCCTGTAGACAGAACATACTCTCACAATCACACTGTAGACAGAACACATTCTCACAATCATCCTGTAGATAAAACACATTCTCACAATCACCCTGTAGACAGAACACACTCTCACAATCACCCTGTAGATAGAACACACTCTCACAATCACCCTGTAGACAGAACACATTCTCACCAATCACCCTGGAGTCAGAACACACTCACACCAAACACCTCATAGACAGAACACATTCTCACCAATCACCCTGGAGACAGACCACTGTCACATCAAACACCTCATAGACATAACACATTATAACCAACCATCTTATAAAAAAACATCTGCACATTATAGATACCTGTGATTTTGGCCTGGGCAGAGACACTGGGAAGATATCCCGCCCCCTTAGCAACATATACGCTCCGAAACAACAAGCAAGTAAAATCAGAGACAGGATCGATGCAATATTTGATAACTCCTTGTTTGAACAGCTAGGTGGCAACTACGTTTGCATATAACGAGCATTATTATCATTCTTAATTAATTAGAAACGATATGACTTTGTTTGTTATCTAACAGGCCCATGGGGTAAGCAGTACAGGTGGCCCGCTTACATGGAACTCGACCCAAAAGCAATGATGTGTTTTGTAGCATTTCGTTTTACCCAGTAAATAGTATTTGTATGCCAACTGTCAACTACAAGAGGCCAGAAGTGGACTATTGAGGCCAGCAAGCTATAGTTCACTGCTAGTGTCACTATCAAGGAACCAGAGCTGTCAAGAACCTTCTACACCTCCACACGGTGATCCTGGATAGCAGGCTGCAGCAGGGCAGACTGGCAAAGGAGAAGGGATCGAAGGTGGAAGGCTAACCCGCTACTCAAAAATGTATGCTGAAAGTCGGATGTGTCGGACTGAAAGGTATCAATATTGCAGTCAAGCTGTAAACTAATACACAACGCATTCCGTTCTCCGGACAGCATCCTGCAACTTGCTAAGCACTTCTCATGGTTTACTAGCGGGAGATTGAGAACGTTTAGGGCTTGGTAGCGGGAGATTGAGAACGTTCAGGGCTTGGTAGCGGGAGATTGAGAACGTTTAGGGCTTGGTAGCGGGAGATTGAGAACGTTTAGGGCTTGGTAGCGGGAGATTGAGAACGTTCAGGGCTTGGTAGCGGGAGATTGAGAACGTTTAGGGCTTGGTAGCGGGAGATTGAGAACGTTCAGGGCTTGGTAGCGGGAGATTGAGAACGTTTAGGGCTTGGTAGCGGGAGATTGAGAACGTTCAGGGCTTGGTAGCGGGAGATTGAGAACGTTCAGGGCTTGGTAGCGGGAGATTGAGAACGTTCAGGGCTTGGTAGCGGGAGATTGAGAACGTTCAGGGCTTGGTAGCGGAAGATTGAGAACGTTCAGGGCTTGGTAGCGGGAGATTGAGAACGTTCAGGGCTTGGTAGCGGAAGATTGAGAACGTTCAGGGCTTGGTAGCGGGAGATTGAGAACGTTCAGGGCTTGGTAGCGGGAGATTGAGAACGTTCAGGGCTTGGTAGCGGGAGATTGAGAACGTTCAGGGCTTGGTAGCGGAAGATTGAGAACGTTCAGGGCTTGGTAGCGGGAGATTGAGAACGTTCAGGGCTTGGTAGCGGGAGATTGAGAACGTTCAGGGCTTGGTAGCGGGAGATTGAGAACGTTCAGGGCTTGGTAGCGGAAGATTGAGAACGTTCAGGGCTTGGTAGCGGGAGATTGAGAACGTTCAGGGCTTGGTAGCGGAAGATTGAGAACGTTCAGGACTTGGTAGCGGGAGATTGAGAACGTTCAGGGCTTGGTAGCGGAAGATTGTGAACGTTCAGGGCTTGGTAGCGGACGATTGAGAACGTTTAGGGCTTGGTAGCGGAAGATTGAGAACGTTTAGGGCTTGGTAGCGGGAGATTGAGAACGTTCAGGGCTTGGTAGCGGAAGATTGAGAACGTTTAGGGCTTGGTAGCGGGAGATTGAGAACGTTCAGGGCTTGGTAGCGGGAGATTGAGAACGTTCATGGCTTGGTAGCGGGAGATTGAGAACGTTTAGGGCTTGGTAGCGGGAGATTGAGAACGTTCAGGGCTTGGTAGCGGGATATTGAGAATGTTCAGAGCTTGGTAGCGGGAGACTGAGAACGTTTAGGGCTTGGTAGTGGGAGATTGAGAACGTTCATGGCTTGGTAGCGGGATATTGAGAACGTTCAGGGCTTGGTAGCGGGAGATTGAGAACGTTCAGGGCTTGGTAGCGGGAGATTGAGAACGTTCAGGGCTTGGTAGCGAGTGATTGAGAACGTTCAGGGCTTGGTAGCGGGAGATTGAGAACGTTTAGGGCTTGGTAGCGGGAGATTGAGAACGTTCAGGGCTTGGTAGCGGGAGATTAAGAACGTTCAGGGCTTTGTAGCGGGAGATTGAGAACGTCCAGGGCTTGGTAGCGGGAGATTGAGAACGTTCAGGGCTTGGTGGGAGATTGAGAACGTTCAGGACTTGGTACCAGGAGATTGAGAACGAACGAAGAAGAGGAGGAAGACAACGACGTGGACTCTCATCAAGACACAAGAAAGAGAAATCATGGTATGCGAAATGAGGTGTAATCTGGACACAGTACGAAACGAAGAAACCAGACAGAGCGGTGGATGCAACGCTGAGCATGGAATACATGAACAGGCAGAGAATAAAATGGTTCGGACACCTGACAAGAACGCACCGACATCTGCCAACTAAGTTGATTTATAACACCATACAAGAAGGTTGCAGAGCAAGAAAGTTGCAGAGCCAGAGGAAGATTAAGAAAACGGTGGATATACAGCGTAAGTGAGACACCGTAAAACCCCGAAATAACAACATCCTCGCCGGTATATTTGGCCCACGAACGAAAAACAAAACCTCCTGATGATGTCTACCGGTACTAGTGGACGGGGGATGATGGTGATTGCCAACCCCATGCACAAGACGTCTGTAACTTCGGCTTGAACAGATTAAAGTCAGACAGACTTGCTGAGACAGCCCCCCAACTCTCCCGTCCCCAACATGGCAGATCGTAGTCGAGAGGACTGACGTCAGCAGGGGATCTAGGTTTCTCATCCAGAATTTATTCTCGAAGAATTTCAGCTAAACAGGTAACCAACACGGCAGCATTACACGATATATCAACGGCATTCATAACACAGCAAGCTATTATAGGGTCTGCAAAAGTGGATTTACTGTTTTCTCAACATGATGTTGACAATATGAGAGCCGTCATCTAATTCTCTTTATGCCCTGTGGTACATGGTGCTTCTAACAAGGACTTTCTGTTTGCCATTCTGTCTTGGACAATTTTCCGGGCAGCATCGTGTATCACAGGTGCGCAGTCCAGCTCATTCCCAATCGTACGTCTCCAAGTAGTTCTTGGCCTACCTTTATTTATCATTCAATCCTTAGCCTACATTTCTTTCTTCTACTGTCCATAGTCTACCTTTCTTTCTCTTATCCTCCATTGTCTACCTTTCTTTCTCTTACCCTCCATTGTCTACCTTTCTTTCTCTTACCCTCCTTAGTCTTCCTTTCTTTCTTCTATAGTCTACCTTTCTTTCTATTATCCTCACTAGCATACGCTTATTTTTCTTACCCCCCCCCCCCTTTAGTCTCCCTTTCTTTCTCTTACCCTCCTTATCCAACCTTTTGTTCACTCCTTAGCCTACCACTCTTTATAGTACTCTCCTTAACCTACATTTCTTTCTCTTACCCCCTTAGCCTACCTTTCTTTCTCTTACACTCCTTAGCCTACCGTTCTTTCTCTTTCCTTTCTTAGCCCACCTTTCTGTCTCTAATCCTGGGCCTACATTTCTTTCTGTAACCTTTAGTCTACCTTCATTTCTATTAATCTTACCTTTCTTTCTCTCACCCTCCTTAGTATATTTTTCTTTCTCTCACACTCCTTAATCTACTTTTCTTTCTCTCACACTCCTTAGTTTACCTGTACTTCTCTCACCCTCCTACCCTCCCTAGCCTAACTTTCTTTCTCTTACCCGCCTTAACCTACCGTTCTTTCTCCTACCTTCCTGGGCCTACATTTCTTTCTCTCATCCTCCCTAGTCGCCTACCTTCCTTTCTCTTACCCTCCTTAGTCTACTCTCATTCTCTAGCCCTTGGCTTACCTTCCTTTCTCTTACCCCTCACTCTTACATACGCTAGTGCTGTTTTTGCGTGCTTGTCCGGACTCATACTCGTGACTTACCCCATCCATCTCCGTCTCTCTCTCTCTCTCTCTCTCTGATAATGCTATCAATATCTTTTTGGTTGCTGTCCTGTAAGTTTGTAATTTTACATTTTTCCTGACCAAAACAGTGTAATAAATGCCTTGGCAGAATTGCTGACGTGCTGGCTTACAACGTACATGGAAGTGACGGGTGACCTGAAGTCTATCATTTATCGCCGGCTAGGCGGCGGTGCCGGCGGCGACGACAACGTCTCTGTAATCGATGGACTAACATAAGTTTGAAATTACGTGCACGGGCAGGAGTGATGGATGTCTGCCTGAGAGAACGTATTGGGAGTGTGTATAACCAACAAGCTAACGGAAACATTAATGTATACAGATGCTTTACAGAAAGAGACTGACGACCTATGTGTCTTCCAGGAGGTCAGTGATGTCAACAGGGAATGATTTAGACAATGTGAGATCGTAAGCCATAGGGGTATGTACACGTCCACTATTTTAGTAATGTTAACATATACCACTCAGCATAAGTTAAGGGCCATTTATAAAATCTCACCGTACTCAAAATAAGAAAAATGAGACAACAATTATATTTAATCAAATTGCCGCTCAGTCATTTGGAGATCAGAATATGAGAGTTTCATGAGAAATTGCGTGTGACCTATTTACAAGCCAGACATCCATGGATCATGGATAAAATAAACCTTCTGGTAGTGTGCTAGAAGATCGTCTGCCACTCCTGCAGAAGGTTTTGAAAAAGTTCCATGGCCGTCTCAGAGATGCCTAATAGGGTTGAGATCAGCAGTGTTTATATAAAATACCCGGACGGATCCTCCGATGAACTGTCTGAGGCTTGCGGGGAGGTTTACTTCAACTGTCAAGATGAAATTACTGCACATGAAGTCATTTTGTACCATCTGAGGATGGTTTTTGATGCCTTTCCTTCAAAGGCCCAAAATATTGTTATTTTCATAGATTCAATGTAAGCTCTTCAAGCATTAGAAGTTCCTGGTCATTGTAGACCTGCCCTTATCCAAATATCTCTAGACATTGACCACATTATCACTTTGCTGTCAAAATAGTTCTGCAGTGGATCCCTGGACACTCAATCACACCTGGCACACAGACTAGCAATGGAGGTATCAAGACAAGAACATCCACACACAGCAACAACTTTACAAACAGCCAAACAGCTCATAAGAACAGCAAACAAATAAACTTGGCTGAACGGATGGACCATGGGAAACACGAAAAGGGAGGTCTACAAACATATGGCAAGCCCTACAAACAAGGACCAGAGCACCCTTTTCCGACTGAGAATCCAACATATCCAACTTAACATACATCTGAACAGAATCCAACCACCACATACTTCAAAGTGCCAGCTGTGTACACACCTATATGAAACCGTTGATCATCACCTCTTTGCGTGCTCAGCGCTCAACGATGTTAGGAAAATGCTTTTTCCTCCGCAGCCAGATACACGGAACACTTTGTATGGCACTATAAAACATCTGATAAACATGTGCAGATACCATTACTTGGCATTGGGCCGAAGGGCGAGAGCCCGGATGCTGCTGGATCCGTAGTAACAACAGCATCAACTGAGTGAGCTGGTCAGTCCAACCATGGTGGCATGTCGCTGCTATTGGAAGTAATAACAACACGAGCATCACTGGAACGTCCTGGCAAGAGCTAGTCTAACCCCAGGTGGTGACCTTAACCAGTGGTTTGAAAACCTTCTGCAGGAATGGCAGGCAATCCCCCATCACCCTATCAGAAGATTGATTTTATCCATGAGGCATCTATGTCCTTCTTCTTCTTCTTCGTACGCAGTCAGACAGTAACCATTATTTTTTCGAAAAAAGCGGCGGTCATCCTGAGGCTCTCGCCACTGCCATAGAGCTTGTCTTGCAGTTCCACTGGTAATGGCCACATCTGCTCTCTCTGATCCTCGTATGTCGGGCAGTTTTGCAGCAGATGTTCAGTGGTCATTTTACCAGTACCGCACGGGCATTCGTCGGTACACCCTATCTTCAATTTGTTGAATAGGTGGTACCTCAGTCTGTTGTGGCCAGTGCGAAGTCTGAAGACAACGACCTGCTCTCTTCGGTTCAACTGGTAATAGGCATCGTTTTTGGTGTAACCAGTATGTTCGGTTTCTCATTTGGTCATGTATCTGGCTTTGATAAGCCGTTTTGACTCTTCGTACGTCATACTGGTATCTGTTTGTGGTAGTCTTGCACCTTCTTTTGCCAGTCTGTCTGCCTCCTCGTTGCCTTGGATGTTGCAGTGTGACGGAACCCACTGTACCACTACCCTTTTTGGTGCGGTCTGCTGGCACAGTTTGCAGAGTGCTGCTCTTAAGTCATTAAGCTCAGTGTTTTTCTGGCTTTTTAGCGCTGTGACTACGGCGACAGCATCTGTCAACAGGACTATATGGCTCTCATTTTCACTGTGTGTCACCATTTCTTCCACTGCCGCCCTCAGTGCCTCTGCCTCCGCTCTGAAATTGCTTGTATACTTACCAGTAGCGAATGACAGTGTTATTTTTCTGCCATTTGGTAGGTTCAGGAATGCTCCTGCCCCTCCGTTCTGTGTAGTGTTTGTTACAGAACCGTCGGTGTATGCATGGGTCCAGTCCATGCTTGGGTAGCTTTTCGTTATGAAGCTTAGGGTAGTGTCTCTCCTTTCTTTTTCAGTCTGGCAGTTTTTATTTGCAATACCTGGTATATTTTCTACCACCTCTGGAAATATATCCTGCCTCCAGGTAGGTTTTCGTACAGTAGTGATGGGTTTTGGTGTTGTTAGTGTGTTTATGGGATCTTCGTTCATCTTTGCTTTGGCTATTTCTGCAAAGTTTCTCCGCTTTAGTTTCCCATTTCCCAAATTGTTTAGTCTCTGGTACATTGGATGGTCCGTCAGTCTTCGGAGTTTCTCTGACTGCAGCTGGGCTCTGCAGTCTCTTCTATCGGTCATGGATTGCAGTTTTGTAATCTTTTCAAGTTCTACAATTGGCGTTGACTTCATGCCACCTGTTATAATTCTCATGGCTTGGTTTTGAAGTTTGTTAACTTTATCGAAGTTCGCCTTCGCTGCTGTTGTCCATGCCGCAATGCCATACTCGAGAACTGGTCTCACTCTTCCAGTGTACAGTTTCTTTAGTATGCCTTCGTCTGCTCCCCAGCGTGTGCCAGCAAGTTTCCTCATGATTGCCATTCTTTCTCTGGCTTTCATTCGGTTTCTCTCGATCTGACTTTTCCATGTCATGCGCCGATCAAATGTGACTCCCAGATAGGTTGGGTTGTCGTTTGGCTGCAGGATTTTGCCATTTAGACTTAATTTGGTACTTTGGGGTTTTAATGAAAGCGAGAATATTGTGCACGTTGTTTTCTCCTCGTTTATTTTGACCAGCCATGAGTTCGCCCACTCTTCCAGCGATGTTAGGGCCGTCTGCATCCGACTTCTTGCTATGGTGAGATTCTTTTCAGAGGTCCACATAGCCAGATCGTCTGCAAACATTGAGCTATGGACTCTTCTTGGTATATTCTCTGTAATATCGTTTATATATACCAGGAAGAGTGTGGGTGACAATACTCCCCCTTGGGGTACTCCCTGCTCGAGTGTCACCTTTTTGCTCATCTGCCCTTGTACTTGGACTCTGGCCGTTCTTTGTTTGAGGTAGTGGTTGATCCACTTGTACATCTTCCCACAGACATCACTTCTTCTTAGCTTGACTCTAAGTCCATCTTTCCAGACTTTGTCAAATGCCTTTTCCAGATCCACCCAAACAGCTACTGTGTGTTTCTGTGCCTGGTAGGCATCTTCTATCTCTTGCATCTATGTCCAACTTGCACCACTGCCAGTAGAGGCCACACACTTTACTGACCATTAACCAGCAATTGCTCATGAAACTGTTATACTCCGGTTTTCAAATTACCGAAGACCAACTTCAGCGGACTTTCAGAAAGAACGGTGTATCCAATTAAACAGCAAATGCTCCCAAACCGGTTCGTTCTTCTTCGTGAAACTATCACACTCTGATGTCCAAATTACTGAGCATCTTCTTCTTCATCGACAAACTGGTGCTGTGCTTCTAGTCCGGAGAGGTTCACGATCAACTGATGCTACGCTTCTAGTGCGTTTTAGGTCTTCGTCGGTCCACCAGCTTTTCGAGCAAGCTCGCTCCCCCAGGCCAGACTGTCTCTCTTTGGTCTGTATAGGTCGGGCAGTCCTGTAGGATATGTTCTGTTGTTTGCCTGAGTGCTCCATAATCGCACGCGGCGGTGTCTCTGAGACACTGAGTAACAATTTGGTTGAATGTAATTGCTCATTTTCTTCTTTTTCTTTTGTACCGCGAGATTTTGTAAGCGATCGTTACTTATTTTGAGTAGAACAGAACAAAGTTCTTCAACAACTGAGTCTGGTAGTAGTGGCACTATGATGTTGTTGTTGAACAACTGAGTCTGGTAGTAGTGGCACTATGATGTTGTTGTTGTGGATTGCCCACAATGAGTAGGATTACTCTTTTGTGCGCCATAAAAAGGACGTTAATTGGCGGATTGTCGTAGCTTTCCTCACATCCTGAGCGTGTTGATGAGAATGGACCGGGGTCAACCTGGCGGTTGTGCTATGCTTGGCCTCATCTGCGTGTCGTTCATTACTACGGGGATTACGTCAATCCCTCACCTTGTTGGCCATGCTGCCATGAAAACAGACCGTTTCCAGGGAGAATTGCTGGGAAGTCGAGGTGAGGGTCTTGGACAGTATATAATGCCTGACCTTGACTAACATGCTTGATCAGTATATTTTGCCTGACCCTGACTAACATGCCTGATCAGTATATTTTGCCTGACCTTGACTAACATGCCTGATCAGTATATTTTGTCTGACCCTGACTAACATGCCTGATCAGTATGTTGTGCCTGACCCTGACTAACATGCCTGATCAGTATATTTTGCCTGACCCTGACTAACATGTCTGATCAGTATATTTTGCCTAACCCTGACTAACATGTCTGATCAGTATATTTTGCCTGACCCTCACTAACATGTCTGATCAGTATATTTTGCCTGACCCTCACTAACATGTCTGATCAGTCTATTTTGAGGAAAAGAATAATCGCCACTCATATTTGGCTAATTGCACTGTATGGGCCTGAAACATGGACTCTAGCACAGAAGGATGAAAAAAGGTTGGAAGCGTTTGAAATGTGGTGCTACTGTAGAATGGAAAGAGTGAGTTGGACAGAACTAACAGGCCCAATGACAATGTACTTACTGAAATGGGGGCACAAAGACAAATACGATACAATAACATCCGTTGAGTTGATTGGGTCACAATATGAGACATGAAAGTCTTGTACAGAAGAAACTAGAGGGAAAGATTCAAGGGAAGAGAGGACCCGGACGTACAAGATTCAATTTTACATGACAGGCATGCACGGACATTAAAGTACGAACTTATGATGAACTGAAGAGAGCTGAAGAGGATAGGGTCAAATGGAGAGACATACTCAGACAACCTTACAACCAATCTCAGGACTGATCAACCAGAAGATAGGGTCAAATGGAGAGACATACTCATACAACCTTACAACCAATCTCAGGACTGATCAACCAGAAGATAGGGTCAAATGGAGAGACATACTCATACAACCTTACAACCAGTCTCAGGACTGAGCAACCAAATGATGATGATGATATTTTGCCTGACCAGATGTTGGTCTTCCTTTTCGTGCTACCAAGATGTAAACAAAATATGTGCGGGTTGTGCCTCAGTACGATAATTTAAGTACATTACTTTTATTTGACAGTTTCAAGAAAATAATTAACAGTCCAGCCTATCTGATTGACCTCCCGTTTTAAGACACTAATCTAACCAATTAGACTGAGCTGTTAAGGGTTAAGACACTAATCTAACCAATTAGACTGAGCTGTTAAGGGTTAAGACACGAATCTAACCAATTAGACTGAGCTGTTAAGGGTTAAGACACCAATCGAAACAATTATGCAGGACTGTAAAAAGTTAAGCCACGAATCGAATCAATTATGCAGGACTGTAAAGGGTTAAGCCACGACTTTAATTAATTATGATGACTGTAAAGTGTTCATATGCAAATAATTTGACACCGTTAGGATTGCCGTTACTGATGATGTTAACCTTTCTTTTGACAAAGCTATGCTCCTTGCCAAACACAGACAGTCATATCGGTTAGAGACACCATAAGGCATGCATGGAAGCCTGAGCTCTTGTACAGCGCTAGAAGGCATTGCGTCCCTAAGGGGCTGAACTTCAGGCCCACCGCCGGGTTTATTGAGAGAATCACATTGTTACAGATTACGGTCTTTTCATAGAGGCCCCTTTCAGGCTGATGCCTTAAACAGCAGCCTGTTCAAGTTACGTCTAGATCAGGCCCTATGCGCTGGTTCGGCTGAACATAACATAATTTAAGCTACAGCTAAAAACTACTGGTCGGATCACCTATTGGTCTGTCTGGAGATCAGTGAAGCCGGTTTTGCTTATTAACTTTAAAACACAAACTATAGACCCATTTCCCCCAGCTACCGGAATGGGAACCGATTGGTCTGTCCGGAACACAGTGATGTAGGTTTTGCCAAGCCTGACAAACTACACCATTCTGGACACAGTTACCAGTCTGAGCACCCAATAGTCTGCCATAAATGCAGTGACTTCGGTTATGCCTAACGTACGCAGCTACTAGCCTCAGCATCTGATTCTCTGTCCGGAATGCAGTGATTCCGGTTTTCTTTTACACGACAACAATAATATAATCTACCGGTTTGAGCACCTATTAGTCGGTCCGGAATGCAGTTATGTCGGTATTTGCTTAACATCACACACATACATATATTTATATATAAAACACCTCGACACAGTTTACCAGTGTCTGCACCTATTAGTGGGTCTGGAATGCAGTGATGTCGGGTCTGCTACATGACATTAAATTGCCATTACTGACCGAAACAGTCAAACACAACAAACACGCGTACATCTCACCTTGCGTACACACGTAAATCTCACCTTGCGTACACATGTCCAAATGTTTATGTGGTGACCTGCTGATTACCTCCTGACCGAAACAGTCAAACACAACAAACACGCGTACATCTCACCTTGCGTACACACGTAAATCTCACCTTGCGTACACATGTCCAAATGTTTATGTGGTGACCTGCTCACTGATCAACGTGAGATACTGTCTCCAGAATGATTCTTTAGAGATGAGAGCTAGTACGATGATCCTGGGCATAAATATCCGGCACACTAACAGCGCCGATGATTAGGGTCCGAGTTGTGGTCCTTGCTATCTCTTGCCAACGGGCGGACACAATAATCACCAAATAAAAAAGTGGTTGCGCTGCCGGGCTCAATACTTGGAATGCTTAACACACGCACTTTGGCGAATTGATGTAGTCCAAATATGAATCAACGAAGTGGAATCTATGAGTGAAGGCGATCCAGGATTGAATATGCGATCCACGATTTATAACGATTTCTTGACGTAGTTCTGAAAGGTATTGCATTTCGGAGACTCGAAGTATTTCAAGAAGGCGGGTCCAATGTGGATACAGCCTACCGATATTGGTGTATCGATGAAGGAACACGGTCGAACATGGGAAAACAATGAGATTCCGTGTGAAGTAGCCATGTTTATTCCGACAAACCACAACAGGTGTTTCCTGCTACAGATAAACACTGAATCGAGAAGCGCATCCCAAAGTCTCAACAGCCGAAATATTTCACTCCGGGTCGATCTAGAGCGGGGACTCGCTCCACTGGTTGTGATCTCGGCAGGCCTTGCCTTGCGTCTGACCGACTTTCCGCCCGACAAGAAGAGATCCACAGCTTGAAGTTAGTGTTGGGTTAGGCAGCGGGAGACACCAGTGATGGGCCGGGCCACCACTACCACCGATCGACCGACACGGCTTCTGATTCTACCAATATTCACAACATTGGCGCCGATCGCGAACCCGTCAGGCACAACTGGTAGTGGTTTGAACGAGCTGCGATCACAGCGCGCTGGGTAAAAACGACTCGAGCGGGTGGAGCCTGCGCGTTCGGTCTCGCGAGTCGAACGGCCTGGACCGCTCCCCTTTTCACCGGCTAACGATCAGCAAAGCTGCCAGTCTCGTCAACACAAAAGGCAGCGGTTCAGATCTAATAGGAGGGAACAAGCGGGGCCTGTCCGTTCCCTCCACTTGACGAACCATATATAATACGAAACTCATTCCCTCCGTGGCTTCGCTGAAAAATAATAGGGTAGCTCTTGTTAACGCGATACAAACGGAAATGCGTAATCTAACGCAGATTAGTAAACAACAGCGGTACGATATTTTGTTGTAAGTTCGGTATTTAGCTGTCTTTTAGCGATGCACGACACGTTCAACCCAAGATCGAGGACTTTTAGTTATATCGCGGTCGCTATCTAGGGGCAGACTGCAGCTACACCAATAGTCCAATAGATAACACATTATAATAGAGGGAGCGGTGGAAGATGTTAGTCAGGATCAGGCAAAATATACTGATCAGACATGTTAGTCAGGATCAGGCAAAATATACTGATCAGACATGTTAGTCAGGGTCAGGCAAAATATACTGATCAGACATGTTAGTCAGGATCAGGCAAAATATACTGATCAGACATGTTAGTCAGGGTCAGGCAAAATATACTGATCAGACATGTTAGTCAGGGTCAGGCAAAATATACTGATCAGACATGTTAGTCAGGGTCAGGCAAAATATACTGATCAGACATGTTAGTCCGGGTCAAGCAAAATATACTGATCAGACATGTTAGTCAGGGTCAGGCAAAATATAATGATCAGACATGTTAGTCAGGGTCAGGCAAAACATACTGGCCAAGACCTTCACCTGGGCTTCCTAGTAGTCCTCACAGGAAACGGGCTGCTTTTATGTGAGCCTGGCTAACTGGGTGAAGGAGCGACGTGATCTCCGTAGTAGTGCATGACACGCAGATGAAGCCAAACATAAAACAACCGCCTGGAGGACCCCGGTTCACCTTCTTCAGCACGCTTGGGTTGCGAGGAAAGCTACCGCAACCCGCCACTTAACGCCATTTTCAGGGCGCACACAACAGTAACCTACTTATTTGTGGGCATTCGCAAACAACAACATCACAGGGGCAGACTGCAGCTACACGAACATATAACACATTAAGAATCTTTAGGCAGATAAAAATAGGACTTAGCAAGGGATTTGTGCTGTTGCCGGATTTAATCTCTGTTAATTTGGAATCCGGGTACTCAAACATACATGTTTAATGTTTGTTGCCAGGTATCCGAAGGCTATCGGCTATCCGTAGTGGATATATTAACTCCGTGAGGCTTACTAGGTCGGGGGGAATGTACAAATGATTTAGGTAGATTTTTAAAAACTTGAATATTGAATTTTGTTCGGGCAGCGGCCGTACTCAATTTATTTTGTGATCTCTAGAGGCAATGCCTGGAATATCAATTGGTGGACAGAACATAAACAACTTGCTTTATGCCGATGGCCGCGGAATGTGTTGATAGCGCCGGATGGGTCAGACTTTCAAGAACTGGTCAACACGTAAGTTCTTCTAAGCTAACATAAAGGCCTCAGCTTAACTTACAAGACATCAGAACTAATGATGGTAGCTAAGAAACATAAATCTCCAAAATGTTGTATCAAGGTGAGCAGACGGACCTAACACAAGTATGTTGTATCAAGGTGAGCAGGACGGACCTAACACAAGTATGTTGTATCAAGGTGAGCGGAACGGACCTAACGCAAGTATGTTGTATCAAGGTGAGCGGGACGGACCTAACACAAGTATGTTGTATCAAGGTGAGCAGGACGGACCTAACACAAGTATGTTGTATCAAGGTGAGCAGGACGGATCTAACACAAGTATGTTGTATCAAGGTGAGCAGTACGGACCTAACACAAGTATGTTGTATCAAGGTGAGCAGGACGGACCTAACACAAGTATGTTGTATCAAGGTGAGCGGGACGGACCTAACACAAGTACACTTTTTCAATACTTGGGCGCCAACATCAGATCTGATTGGAGACAAAAAGAGCAGAATGGCCAAGGCACAATAAGTCTTTCAGAGTAGGCCCCCATCATGGAGATAAGTGTTGTTGTTGTTATTATCCCATAGTTGCTGAGCAAGTCTGCTCTTGACAGCCCAGTGCCATTCTTATATAGATACAGGTTTTCTTCAATTGTTTCACTGCTCCGTACAATGTGTTGGCAATTGTCGGCAGTGCTTGTAAGAATCTTTTCCTCATGTTCGCAGGCGCCTTGCACTTAATGAGTAGAAGTCGAACTGTTTCATCAGGATGAGAGCAATGTCTGCACAAGGGCAGTTGCTGTGGATTGATGCGGTTCATGTGGCTATTGACTCTGGTATGTCCTGTTCTGAACTAAAAGATGAGACTTTGATATCTTCTATGTAGTTTATTTATGCCATCGTTACTTTTTGGCTGTGACATTTCCCTAAATACACTGAGACATGTTGTTCCCGTTGCCCACCTGTTCGTCCAGATTCCCCAAGTATTATTCTCAATAATACGTTTTACTGTGTGGTTACTGCGGGGTCTATCCAATTATTGTTTCGAGGTTCTTGTTTTTACCAATCTGTCGGCCATCTCGTTCCCTAGTAGCTCACTATGTCCAGAGATCCATTGCAAGGTGTCATTTATCACGTGGGCAGTGATGATGATGTTGATCGCCCTTCCAACCAAGCATATCTCATTTTATTTGTATGGGGTGTTCTTCAGCGCCTCCTGAACCGACTTGGAGTCACTCAAAATGACCAAATCCATCGGCAACAATTTGCCCAAGTCAAACTGTTGATGCCAAATCTCAACTGCAGTTTTTATAGCCTCGGCCTCCGCTTCATCGTTTGAACGGGGTTCGCCGCATGAATCATAAAACTCGTACATGGAGCCATCCAGGTATTTCATACTGTGCAAAAGAGGTAGATTTGAATGATGGTTAGATGATGGTTAAGAGTGACACTTTGAAATCAATCAACGACAGTCTGTTGGATGGGGTCACCGACATAGATGAATCAGCAACTCATAGACTGTAAAGTTTAGACATCAAACGAGGTTCGAGCGGAGTGGGGGCGCATGAGAGGATGGTGCGGGAGAGTGTACAACCAGCGAGCTACAAGAACCATCATCATCTAAACCCTGCGCCCCCTGCTGAGAGAGAGAGCACCTATAGGTGTGCCCAGAGTGCAGTGTCGTCGATTCTAAGAAACAGAAACAAGGGGGTAGAAGGCGTAGCACGGTAAATGACCTGTCAACTCAAAGCTGGCTGCTTGCATCAGAGTCAGGGAACCAAAGCTGGCTGCTTGCATCAGAGTCAGCGAACCAAAGCTGGCTGTTTGTATCAGGGTCAGCGAACTAAAGCTGGCTGCTTGCATCAGGGTCAGCGAACAAAAGCTGGCTGTTTGCATCAGAGTCAGTGAACAAAAGCTGGCTGCTTGCATCAGGGTCAGCGAACAAAAGCTGGCTGCTTGTATCAGAATCAGCGAACCAAAGCTGGCTGCTTGCATCAGAGTCAGCGAACCAAAGCTTGCAAAGCGATAGCCCCAGAAACAGGCTGCACTAATGTAGTCTGGCTGAGAAAATAAGGATCGCGGTGGGAAGGCAAACCTTGTATCCTAAAAAGCTAGCTGAAATCGGATGTGCTGGATCGAGAGGCGTAGAGACACACGTGTGCACAGATGGATCTGCCTCGGTGAGCGATTGAAGGGGAGGGTAGTGGGATCTACATCAAACACTCCAATGGCGACATAGAAGATCACCCCATACCAGCAGGAGAGACTTGTACCAATTTCAGAGCTGAATCAAGAGCTGTTCATGCAGTAACTCAGATTCGTATCAGCCAAAAGATAAATACAAGGAAAACGGTCATTCTAACAGACTCCAGGAGTGTACTCCAAGCCATCTCAAGCCACAAACAAGATAGACTATCACATGAAATAAAATACAACATAGGATTGCTGTCTCAAAAACTATTTAGTTCTACAATGGATTCCGGCCCACTGTGTGATTCCTGGAAACGAGAAAGCAGATGAGCTCGCAAAAGCCGGAAGTGGCGGACAGCAGATTCCCCATCCACAGAGCTATAAAGAAGCAAAGACTCTCATCAAATGATCCATAACAGAATGGAGAGAACAGCACAACGAATACAAATCAGAAAATGACAACATACACAAACTTGGCAGAGATGGACAGACAAAGATCTTCAGACTCAGAACGACTCAAGGTCCACCTCCACAGAATGGGTCTCAGAGACACTGCCACGTGCGATTGTGGAGCACCCAAGCATAGACCAGAACATATTCTGCAAGAATGTACTACCTAAGAATGTAGACCAAAGAGAGGCAGTCTGGTCTGGCGGAGCGACCATGCTCGAAAAGCTGTGGGGGACCGGCGAAGACCTCAAACGCACAGTCTCCTTCGCAAACCTCACCGGACTAGAAGCACAGCATCAGTTGATCGTGAAACTCACCGAACTAGAAGCACGGCATCAGTTGATCGTGAACGTCACCGGACTAGAAGTGTAGCATCAGTTAATCGATGAAGAAGAAGAGAAAGGCGGATATTTGGCATCCTCACTGTAAACTACGACACAACTTCCCAACGCCTTTTTTCAGAAATAACACGGAAGAAGAAGAACATAAAGAAGAAGAAGATGATCTTCAAGGCTCTCCAAGTAACTTAGTGTGGAGGATTGTCTTCTTGCACCTGTGCACAGTAGGCAGTTGTCTAAGCGTAAAACAGCCGTGTAGGATATGTTCGGCTGTCTGTGCTGGATCTACACGCCTACACACGAGTGGTGGGATATTTTAGTCTGTACAAGTGGCTATTCAATCTGTTATGTCCTGTTCAAATGGCTATAAAGTTCATATGTTGCCCTCGATCAAAGAACGATATATATGTTATTTATAACTGTGGGATCAAGATAATGAGCAGTGTATGACTTGCAGCGGTCAGCGGCCCAAACCTGACTGCTAGCGTCAGGGCCAGCGAACACAACGCCGGCCAGGAACCTTCTCCACCCCCACGCGATGATCCTGGAGAACAGGATGCTACAGGGCTGACTAGTTAAGAAGAAGCTATCGAAGACGTAAAGCAAACCCGGTACACAAGAATGATGTCGGATGTGTCGGACCGAAAAGTACAGGCACTGCAAATGTAGTCGCTTCAATTTTCGTCACCGACACAGTGCAGTCGAACCAATTGCAGATGAGTATCTGGCTTAGTTGTTCGGTAAGGCAAGGAAGCACTCATAGAACAATCCCAAATATGTGTTAGAACAATCCCAAATATGTGTTAGAACACTTCTCACCCAGAAGAGTAAAAAACGTGAATTCATATATTTACCTGGGCTAAGAAATTGAAAAGAAACGAAATACTTCGAAAAAATCGTTAGATCTCCCGATGGATAACGGAGGGATGGTTCCGGTCCACTCACATCAATCCCATACTTCAAGAGAGGAGAAACGAGAAGGCGGGATCTCGCATCTTCAACGGCACGGTCATCCCCGACATGATATATGGCGGCAAGATACGGAACCTGGGAAAGGCATAGGCAGAGGAGGATTCGAGTTACTGAAAGGGCGATAGAGCGAATAACGTTGTCAATCTCCCTACAGGACCACATCCCACACACTGAACCCCCCCCCCCCCCCTCTCAATGATGTCGTAGATACGCCGCTGATGAAAAAGTACTGATGAAGTCAGAGAGTGGTGCGCATGCATGACAACAGATGAGCACGAAAAGTGGCGCCCTGCTGGCCCTACAACTACAAGCGTCTACCCGGGAGTGTACCAACAAGATGGAGGAATGGCCTGCGAGACACCTTTGAACAAATTTGGTACTCCAAGGCAAATGACAGAAATGAATTTAGACATGGCCTAGATAGACTGACTCGCCCAGAAATACCATTGAAACGTCAAATTCAAAGGCCGACTAAATAACGGAACTCATATTATGCCAATGTTTATAATCAATCCATACTCCATACAGATATATATAAAACAAATTCCCGGTACCCAAACACAACAAATCAATACTGAGAGCGATCCTTTCACAGAATCCTGCCCTAAAACCAACTGGTTCCCGGACACGCAATCAAAGTTGTAATGATAGGTGAGACATGCAAGTTCTGTCCTTCAGTCAGCCGTGGAATGTGATGTTTCAAATTGATTTCTCCGTGAGTTAGAGGTATGTGTCTACAATAGGCTGTGGTTTAGACATCATTTGACTGTCTGATATCAGACACGTCGACTTAATGCCTGGATTACATAAACATCACTTTTTACAAACAGTAACGGGCTCCTTCACTGGATTGGCACATACAGATAGTTAGAATCCCCTTTCAGTCATGACTGACTATAGTAGTCCCTTTCAGTCATGACTGACTATAGTTGTCCCTTTCAGTCACGACTGACTTTAGCAGTCCCTTTCAGTCGTGACTGACTATAGTAGCCCCTTTCAATCGTGACTGACTATAGTAACCCCTTTCAGTCGTGAATGACTATAGTAACCCCTTTCAGTCGTGAATGACTATAGTAACCCCTTTCAGTCGTGAATGACTATAGTAACCCCTTTCAGTCGTGAATGACTATAGGATTATACAACACGGAGCTGTAAACAACATTATATACGAAAGGGTTTTCAATGTAAAGGCTAAATATTTTTTTGAGGTAAATTTATTCTGATTATAAAACACAACTGTATCATTTGTCGACGTAGTCCCAAGTGATCCACTCGGGCCTTTGTGTACGACAAGGGCAAGAATAGTACCACTGCCCCACAGAAAGCATGTCGTAAGTGGCGACTAACTGTGTGACAATGGCAAAACACTGCCCAAGATTTATATGGTTTGTTCAGAGCAGCTTAGACGTCGCCTAACAGGCTGCGAGTCTATTTTGCTCTAGTGTTTGAGGCTATTACGATTTTGCACATCGGTAGAACACTGCTTCTCTTTGGTGCATGTCAATAGGGGGCGGCCATATTTTACCGACAATTATGACGTCATGTTTGTCGTTTGTACTATGATGACACGTGCATGACACTATTGACATCCTTAGCAACCATATTAACAAGTTACAATACAAAGGCATCATTTTTTTCTAATTTTTTTCCACTTTTAATGTTTTCATTTTGAGTCCCCTTGTAATTTTATTTTTGTTTTCTATCTCTTTGGGGCGTTGCCTTTTCACTTCCCCGTGTTGCAAGATCCTCTCTTCACCATGTGTGCGGTGGCTCTTCAAGGTACATCTCCAATTGGATAGATCTGCAGCTTTGTCTTACCAGGGTGGCAGACTCAAGTTCAGGGCCTGCATATTACGTCACATCTTTGAACCTGAACTGTGGTCCTCCGACTGTTCTTTTGTCTTCCGCCAAGAGGATATCTTTGGGAATGCGACCATCTTGACCAGGCGTTGCGTCCTGCCCCCTGGTTCTGAGCATGTGTGTATCCGTTTCTAATGTGTTCCACTTTGACAGTTTTACAGGGAGATAATGTTCGTCCATCAAATGTGGCTTGGCTTCGTTCGTTCTCAATCTCCCACTACTAAACCCTGACATGGGCATACGTTGCAGAATGTAGTCCAGAGAACGGAATGCGTTGTGTCGTAGTTTACAGATGGACTGCGATATTTGCACCTTTCGGTCCAACACATCCGACTTCAGCAAGCATTTTTTGAGTACCGGGTTAGCATTCCCTCTTCGATCCCTTCTCCTTAGCCAGTCTTCTCTGTTGCAGCCTGTTATCTAGGATCACCGCGTGGAGGTGTAGAAAGGTCTTGGCAGCTCTGGTTCGCCTGCCCTGACGCTAGCAGTCAGCTATGGGTCGTTGACCACTGCAGCTCATAGGCTGATCAGCATCTTGATCCCGTCCATCACATGTGATTAAGACCACTCTCTTTGTTCAGCCGTGTGGACAGTCTCTTTTCTTGCTGTGTCCTCTGAAGCGCGGTGAATTGGATTCAAGCGAAGAAGAAACTGCGCCTTTCGTCAACATCATTCTCTCGTCCTGAGCTACCCTTGGCCAGTGGCAAGACATTATCGAAACGACAGGAGATAGCACAAGACGGAGATTTTCCTTTATGGTTTACTCCGGAAGCTTTTTTCCGTAAACACGTATCCATCAAGGCAGAGGAGGGGGTGACTTCTATCGTTGTGTGTTGTCTTTCCCATAACTGCAAGAGGTCATTGCGACATCACTCTGCGTGTGAGTGATGTGTTGGGCATTTCTCCCGGACCGTGTTCTAGTTCATTATAGTCACGTGTCAAAATTTCACAGTCCCGCCAAAACTGACGCTGTCTGCACCTAGGGTCAAGGGCGCTAATCTCGTGAAGTTAATCCGTGTGCCCTTGACTTGACCATGAAAATACGACAGATGTTCCGTAGTACTAATTCATATAGCCGATGTCCAGACCTGGACATCTTCGGAGGAAGAAAACACAAAAAAAAAAAAAATGAACTAGTACAAATAAGAAACAACGACACGTTCCAGTGGACATAAGTTAAAGCCGTCGACTAGTGTAAATTCCAGGCAAATAAGTGGCCTGAGGGCATCCAAAATGAGCTAAAATACCAGAGAAATGTTAGACCCGCAAGCGGTATGGCGCCATCTTTGCTGCGCCTCATGGGTTATTAGTTGCCCATCGCAAGCGATGATGGCCACATCAACAGTTTTGTCTTGATGATGTAACTTGTGCTGTATGAGGATTATAGTGAGGAAGCAACTGCGCTTGTCATCGACATCACTCTCTGGCCCGGAGCTACCTTGTACCAGTGGCAAGACATGAGTCAAGACGGCTAGAGGCAACTCAGGATGCAGGCACTCTGGTCCTACCTCCCGTTACACCAGTGACATTCGATAGTCCACCGTTTCAGAATAGCTTTAGGAGGCGAGTGCCTGACCTCTCGACCACGGCGACCCCCAGAAGACTGCATAGTCCTTAGACCAGTGTCACATTCCAGTCATGTAGCTTCATCACATAGTGACCAGAGGACGATGGGGATGTTCATGCCCCCCCCCCCCCCCCCGAAGTCAACTACGCGCAGTCATGCTAAGGCTGAAGGGATCTGGACTGACTCGAAGTGATTTCGAACCCTGTATGTCGGGATTGCAAACCAAGCTTGCACTCTATAAAAACCCTACACCACGTACCTCAAACATCAATTCCCCTGACATTCCCTCCATCCCTCCCCAATTTTTTTTCTGCTCCAAATCGCAAAGAAAAGATGTCAACAGAAATGAAAATTCTTCCATAATCTATTTCTAACCGACGCAATAAATAGGCACAAACGTCACGTATGTTTAGGGCCGGACCTGGAAATAAGTTCACGTGGACCTTTAAAAGGCATTTGTTCACGCGTCTCTCGCTGAACGGCCTGCGCTGTTCTAACGAGCAAGTAATTGACCTTAAATATGCAACGCCTGTAGAAGACCGGGAGTCCTTACGGCATTGTACTGGATCCAATTGTTTAACGTAAACTAGCTTTTATATATACACACACGCACACACACACATGTGCTGAGTCTAGCTGTTTAACGTAAACATACACACATACACACGTACTGGGTCCAGCTGTTTAACGTAAACTAGCTTTTATATATACACATACGCTCACACACATGTGTTGAGTCTAGCTGTTTAACGTAAACATACACACACACACACGTACTGGATTCAATTGTTTAACGTAAACTAGCTTTTATATATACACACACGCGCTGGGTCCAGCTGTTTAACGCAAACTAACTTTTATATTTACACACGCGCACACACATGCGCTGGGTCCACCTGTTTAACGTAAACTAACTGTTATATTTACACACACACACACGTGCTGGGTCTAGCTGTTTAACGTAAACTAACTTTTATATTTACACACATACACGCACACCACGCACGCACACACACACACGCGCACTGGGTCCAGCTGTTTAACATAAACTGATACACCCACATGTTCGGTTCGGCGCACACGAGTTAACTTATACATACATCTGAATAATTGCCATGTGTTGATGTTTCAGATTTTGGTGTTTCAGGTTTTGGTGTTTCAGGTTTTGGTGTTTCAGGTTTTTACGTTTGAGGTTTTTGATGAAATATGTGGGTTGCTTTGTTAGAGCAAATGGAACTTTCACAACCTGAGACAGATACGAGAGAACAAGTACGCACGTCACTCTCCTGTTACCGGGTCCGAAATGGGATAAAAGAGTAGTATGGTAGCACAGTAACTTGCCAGGCATGACATAATTCGCCAATATGATAGGTTGTGTGCCAGGTCAGCGGGAACTATACGCTAGAGAAGTGAAAGAAAGGAAGACCCTCCAGCCTAGAGTAGAAAATGTCTAAGTCAAGTTCGACTAAGTCCAATTCAACTAAGTCAAGTTCGACTAAGTCACGTTCGGCTAAGAATGGTTTGGCTTGCGGTCGGCTACCACAATCTCTAGAAAGTGTAAGTCTGGCGAGAAAACGAAAGAAGGCCTCTTCATCCCATCAGAACATTGTTATTCTTCTTCCTTCTCTACTTCATTGATCAACTGATGCTGTGCTGCTAGTTCGGTGAGGTTCACGATCAACTTTTGCTACGCTGCTAGTACGGTGAGGTTCACGATCAACTGATGCTGTGCTGCTAGTTCGGTGAGGTTCACGATCAACTTTTGCTACGCTGCTAGTACGGTGAGGTTCACGATCAACTGATGCTACGCTGCTAGTCCGGTGAGGTTCACGATCAACTGATGCTACGCTGCTAGTCCGGTGAGGTTCACGATCAACTGATGCTACGCTTCTAGTCCGGTGAGGTTCACGATCAATTGATGCTGTGCTTCTAGTCCGGTGAGGTTCACGATCAACTGATGCTGTGTTTCTAGTCCGGTGAGGTTCACGATCAACTAATGCTGTGCTTCTAGTCCGGTGAGGTTCACGATCAACTGATGCTATGCTTCTAGTCCGGTGAGGTTCACGATCAACTGATGCTACGCTTCTAGTCCGGTGAGGTTCACGATCAACTGATGCTACGCTTCTAGTCCGGTGAGGTTCACGATCAACTGATGCTACTAATCTTCTAGTCCGGTGAGGTTCACGGAGGAGACTGTGTGTTTCAGGTCTTCGCCGGTCCCCGACAGCTTTTCGAGCATGGTCGCTGTCCCGGCCCAGAATGCCTCTTTTTGGTCTGCATAGGTAGGGCTTTCTTGCAGAATGTTCTGGTGTTTGCTTGGGTGCTCCATAATCGCACGTGGCGGTGTCTCTGAGACCCATTCTGTGGAGGTGGGCCTTGAGTCTTCAATGTCTCGTTCTGAGTCTTAAGATCTTTATCTGACCATCTCTGCCAAGTTTGTCTATAGCTCTGTGGATGGGGAGTCTGCATGCCTCCACTTCCGGCTGTTGCGAGTTCATCTGACTTCTGATTTCCAGACCGGAATCCACCGTAAGACTAAATCTGTTTTTTGGGGACAGCAATCCGATGTTGTATTTTATTTCATGGGTGAGTCTATCTTTGGGACTAGAGCTAATAACATCGTTATTAATCTTCGTTGCTGTCTGCGTCCTTCTCTTCTTTCGTGTGATCGCATCTTTGATGTTTACACCGTCAGACAAGTTCCAGTAATGGGATCGACCGTTGCTGTCAGCGTCCTTCTCTTCGGGGCGCTGTTTCGTCTCCAAGTGGCGGCCCTGGAAACTAGTGCAGTCTAAGAGAATATGGGTGACAAGCCCAGTTACCAGAGAACGGAATGCGATGTGTCGTAGTTTACAGCTTGACTGCGTATTTGCACCTTTCGGTCCACACATCCGATTTCAGCAGGCATTTTTGAGTACTGGATTGCCTTCCTTCTTCGATCCCTTCCCCTTAGCCAGTCTGCCCTGTGGTAGCTTGTCGGGACATCCGATTTCAGTTGACTTTGTAGTACCGGTTTTGCCTTTAACTGCGATCCATTTCAGTGAGTCAGAATACGCTAGAACTAGAATAGTCTCTGTCCAGGCCGCCTCGTGGAGGCTGAATATGGTCGTAGCTAGCTCTGGTCCGCTGACCCTGATGCAAGCAGCCAGCTACGAGTCGCTGGCTGCTGTCAGCTCATTCACTGGTGCATCTTGGCCCCTGGTTTCCAGTGAATCTTCACGTTTGGTTGCTGCACTCTCGGTGTATCCATGCAGCTGATTCACACATCCACTTTTCAATTGTTACAGCCCGCTTCGAACCCCAACACTCCTGGCCTTTTTCTCGATCCATGCACGTCCCATCTACCGTCTAACATCCGTTAGGCTCTCCATATTATGTCTCGGACCGTGTCCTCTGGTTTGTAATAACAGTTGTGGTGGTATGGGGACAGATAAGCGACACTTGGGAACAATAATGGCTGCTTTCCTGTCGTTCTCGATAGCAAGGGTCGAAACTCAACCGCACCTTGATCAGCTGGTTTCCGTCAGACACTTGAAAATACACTGAAGCTACAGTTAGTGTAGGGAGTCGAGATGGTCCGGATAGAGGGGTGTCGGTGGAGGAGAGGGATGAGAGAGGGAGGGAGTAGTTGAGGAATAAAAAGGAGTAGAGAGATACATATACGGGGAGACAGAATATGGGAGGGGTGGGAGGGGGGCAGAGGAGACAAAACAGGAGAGGGGAGAGTGAGACGGGGAGACAGAGAAGACAAAACAGGAGAGGGGAGAGTGAGATGGGGAGACAGAGAAGACAAAACAGGAGAGGGGAGAGTGAGACGGGGAGACAGAGAAGACAAAACAGGAGAGGGGAGAGTGAGACGGGGAGACAGAGAAGACAAAACAGGAGAGGGGAGAGTGAGACGGGGAGACAGAGAAGACAAAACAGGAGATGGGAGAGTGAGACGGGGAGACAGAGAAGACAAAACAGGAGAGGGGAGAGTGAGACGGGGAGACAGAGAAGACAAAACAGGAGAGGGGAGAGTGAGACGGGGAGACAGAGAAGACAAAACAGGAGAGGGGAGAGTGAGACGGGGAGACAGGGGAGAGTGAGACGGGGAGACAGAGAAGACAAAACAGGAGAGGGGAGAGTGAGACGGGGAGACAGAGAAGACAAAACAGGAGAAGGGAGAGTGAGACGGGGAGACAGAGAAGACAAAACAGGAGAGGGGAGAGTGAGACGGGGAGACAGAGAAGACAAAACAGGAGAAGGGAGAGTGAGAAGTGACAGTTGCTGTTGTAATGCCTAAAATTGGTAGATTTTCTCTTGTGCGCCCTGAAAAAGACGTTTAGTGGCAGGCTGTTGTAGCCTTCTTCACATCGCGAGTGTGCTGATGAAGGTGGACCGAGGTGCTTCAGGCGGTTGTGCTACGTTTGGCTTCATCTGGGTGTCACTCACCACTACAGGGATCACGTCGAACCTAGGATTGCTAGCCAGACTGTTGTCCTCGACAACAGCGCGTTCCCAGGATACCAACGAAGAGGTCAGGTGACGGTCCTGGCTAGTATATTTCTCCTGAACCTGGCTAACATTGTCTGATCAGTGTTTTTTTCCTGACCAGACGTTAGTCTCATCGTCGCTAATGAAATAAACAAGCAGCACACGACGCGGCGACATCAGTGGCGAATAGGCCTGTTTCCTCAGCCTAAAAACACCCCGACTACCCCAGCAATGGGAATACAGTCGCCAGACACATTTTTTTTTTCTTTAATGAATGCTAATCTACATATCATCATAGCTATCCTGTCTGTCCACAGGTATATATGGGTAGACAGATTGATAAACTGACACAGACAGACATGTAGGCAGGCAGATATACATACATATTAATAGATATATTAATGGATAGATAAATGGACGGAGCGAGAGAGAAAGAGAAAGACAGAGAGACACACACATAATCTAGATAATTATATATATATATATATATATATATAGAGAGAGAGAGAGAGAGGCAGACACATAGCTAGATAATTAGATTTATATATATATTTATATATATATATATATATATATATATATATATATATATATATATATATGATAGAGAGAGCGAGACACACATACACACATGGGTGTATAATTAGATAGATAGATAGACAGACATATAGATAGATAGATAGATAGATCGATAGATAGATAGATAGATAGATAGATAGATAGATAGATAGATAGATAGATAGATAGATAGATAGATAGATAGATAGATAGATAGATAGATTACAGACATGTTACTGGACAGACACACACATAGAGGACGGAGAAACTCATATTGGACCACTCGGGATCAAGATACTGAGCAGCGCCGGAGCTGCAGTGGTCAGCGACCCATAGCTGACTGCTAGCATCGGGGCCAGCGAACCATAGCTGCCAAGACCCTTCTACACCTCCACGCGGTGATCCTGGATAACAGGCTGCAGCAGGGCAGACTGGCTAAGGAGAAGGGATCGAAGAGGGAATGCCTACCCGGTACTAAAAAAATGCTTGCTGAAGTCGGATGTGTTGGACCGAAAGGTGCAAATATCGCAGCCAAGCTGTAAACTACACCACAACGCATTCCGTTCTCTGGACTACATTCTGCTACTTAAGCCCTTTCAGGGTTTGGTAGTGGGAGATTGAGAACGAAGAAGAAGAAGAAGAAGATATTGGACCACTCGAAATCTGAAAAAACAACCGACCATCCTCAATTATTTGGAGCCAGCTACGGAAGAGTTTGTGCAACTATAGATAAGGAGAGGTCGGGAGGGGGGGGGGAGTAATGGGAGTTGGGCGGTAGGAATGAAAAGACAGCTTACAGCAGACACGTCAGACAAGAGCACTTGAACGGCGCATCAACAGATGTGACCAGATCTAGTGACTGTAGTCACTTCCGCTATGTCAAGTTCAGCCCTGATTATGTTTTTAAGTCTGAACGTCATCGAAGTCGATGGGGGGATAAGTAGTAAGATGATGAACATGTTCACTGTCAGGTCTGGGTTCGAGACGCTGAGCAGCGCATGAGCTGCAGTGATCAGCCAGCCATAGCCGACTGCTAGCGCCGTGGCCAGCCAACCAGGGCAGCCAAGCCCCTTCTACACCTCCGCATGGTGGTCATGGACAACAGGCTGCAACAGAGAAGACTGGCTAAGGGAAGGGATCGAAGAGGGAAGGCTAACCCGGTACCCATAAATTCCTGCTGAAGTCGGATGTGTCGGAGAGAGAGGTGCAAAAATCGCATTCAGGCTGTAAACTACGCTCAGCGCAATCTGTTCTCAGGATAACATCCTGCTATTTGCAAAGCCCTTTTCAGGGTTTGGTAGTTGGAGTTTGAGAACGTTCAGGACTTTGTATCTGGAGTTTGAGAACGTTCAGGACTTGGTAGCTGGAGTTTGAGAACGTTCAGGACTTGGTATCTGGAGTTTGAGAATGTTCAGGACTTGGTATCTGGAGTTTGAGAACGTTCAGGACTTGGTAGCTGGAGTTTGAGAACGTTCAGGACTTGGTAGCTGGAGTTTGAGAACGTTCAGGACTTGGTAGCTGGAGTTTGAGAATGTTCCGGACTTGGTATCTGGAGTTTGAGAACGAACAAAAAATAAGAAGTGATCATCATCATGTCTGAGGCTTTGATCGTGACAGAAGCAGACTTTGATCGTGACCAGCAGACTTTGATCGTGACCAGCAGACTAAGATCGTGGCAAGCAGAATTATATCGTGACCAGCAGACTTTGACCGAGACAAGCAGACTTTGATCGTGACCAACATATCTTTATCGTGACTAGCAGAATTTGATCGTGACTAGCAGACTCTGATCGTGACTAGCAGACTTTGATCGTGACCAGCAGACTTTGATCTTAACGAGCAGACTTGTTCGTTACCAGCAGACTTTGATCTTAACGAGCAGACTTGTTCGTTACCAGCAGACTTTGATCGTTACCATCATCATGTCTTAGTCACAGGTCATTGACAACCCTCCTCTAGGAATTTCGATCTTGAGCTGCCCTTTCTGCATCTCTCCATCTAGGGCACCGATGTTCATTTTCACAGCCTCTTCTCCTGGTGTTTCATGGTCAACCTCTCTTCCTATTTCCCTATGAATTTCATGTCCTGGTCACGTTTGATGGCGATTTCTGTAGCGTCTGTCCATTCCAACCCCATCTCCTACGTTTGACCAGTTGCTCCTCTGGTTGTTGTAGCCTCCTTTCCTCCACAGGACTTCGTTCCTCCCCATGACCTCCTGCCAGCCAATACCCATCCTCCTCCGTAGACAGTTACTGGCGAGCAACTGAAGTTTCCTATGTATTGCCTCTGTCGTTCTCTGTGTTTGTGCTCCACGCGGGAGTGCTGACTTGACATTTGAATTGAACAATCTGAAATTGGTATTAAGAGATTTTGCAGTTGATGATTACAGTGGTCATGTTTTAAAATGTGTAGTTCCAATCAATTCCATTTTGGCTAGAAAATGCAAATACTTTGATCACATCAAGAGACACTTCTAGACAAAGAATCGAATCCTTCGAGTCAAAGTGTTACAGAAAGATCCTCAGAATACCATGGACAGAGAAAAACAAATGTAGACATTCGGCAAGAGTTGAGCATAGATCAGAACTGGTTTATTAATTACATTTTGTCTAGAAAATGCAAATACTTTGGTCACATCAAGAGACACAATGGTCTTGAGAGAACGGTGATGGAAGGTATGGTGCCAGGCAAAAGATGAAGGGGTAGACCAAGAAGACGATGGCACCAAGATATTCAGGAATGCCTGGGTATGACTGTGGCAGAGGCTGGAGTTTTGGCAAGGGAACGAGTTTCTTTCAGACAGACTGTGATGGGAGCGACATTCTATGAAGGACATGCTACATGATGATGAACCCCAATCAGTACCATCTTTAGTCGCCTTTTTCGACATGCTTGGAAGGTTACAGTGGTCATATTCTTTTAGAACCGGACACCACGCAGGTATGGTGGAAGATAACAATGCCTGTTGTTTTATCGAGTTCCTTCTGGTCTCCTTTTACCCTCCTTCGGAGACCAGTCCCTCTAAAGGCCTCCAGTTGCTATTTGATTCATTGGTTATTCGTGCAAGAAACGTATGTAACCGTACATTCCATACCGGTAAAGTGACAGGCTGACAACCCGAAGTTGCTGGGTTCGCTCCCCAATCACAGTACCGGCCGTTACCCTGGAGAAGCAAACCCTTAGAAAATGCAGGATAAAGCAGACCCTTTCACAAAATTTATGACGAAGTCGGATGCAATGAGCCGACACGCACAAAATATAAACATAATGCAACGTACTTCGTCTTTCTGAGTAGATAAATAAGGCGAACGCAATATATATTTATTCCCTACCAAATTCTCAGCCAATCTCCAGATATCTATCATTCACTCATTTACGCACCTCATCCACCCCCCCCCCCCGGCCCCCCTCCCTACAGAACAGAACAGCCAGCAAAAGAGGCTAAATGGATATACGTAGAGTACCGCAATATCATCACTGACATGGGAGGAACAAAAACCCAAAGTTGAACACCCGAAAAGACACTCTCCCCGCGACTCAGATCACCGAACTTGATGCCCACGGTGAAGGAAAACACGGGCCGATAGACACGTCTATTCATTCATTATCGAAGCGCAATCACAGATGAAGACTGTTTGGAACGTAACACGCGACCCGGAGCTGGTTCGGGCACAGCGTAGGAATGGCTGCTGACTCATGTATTGAAAACTTGGGGGTCTGGCTAGGAGAAGTCAGATTGTGGGTCCTTGCCTTCTGGAACCAGGCGACTGATAACGGTTGCTGACTGATATCGTCCGAGATAATGCTATGTTCATTTCGCTGGCTAATTTGATAAAACAGAGCCGCCTGTTATAAATAGCGTTATTTTCAGAGCAGTTAAAGCAAATATTTAATATAAACAGCAAGAGGGATTGGGGGGCAAAGGGGGGGGGGGGGGGGTAATTAGCGGCGGACCTTCTGAACAACGAAGAAGTAAGGAGGAGTGTATTTGATACGGGGGGGGGGGGGGGGGGGGGGGGGAGTTTTCGCGAGAGGATACGAACTTGAAACCGAAGCTTAGAGAGAGAAACTTGGAGGAAAGAAATTTACGCTTGAGAGATGTAAGATGGGATGGGAGAGACTGATTGTTAGTAGAGTCGTTGGAGAAAAGGATTGAGAGGCGTAGGACTAGTGGAATGAAAATAACCTGGCATTCGATAGTTCTCACGAGAGGATGGACTGGCAAAATAGACTGGCAGTAGGATTCTGATATTAGAGGAAGTGGGCTTAAGAGAGGAGGAAGTGGGCTTAGCGGCAGGAGGAAGTGGGCTTAGCGGGAGGAGGAAGTGGGCTTAGCGGGAGGAGGAAGTGGGGTTAAGAGAGGAGGACGTGGGCTTAAGAGAGGAGGAAGTGGGCTTAAGAGAGGAGGAAGTGGGCTTAACGGGAGGAGATGGGATTAAGAGAAGGAGAAGGGTTTAAGAGAGGAGAAGGGTTTAAGAGGAATAGGTAGCTTAAGAGGAGGAAGTGGGCCTAAGGGGAGGAGATGGGATTAAGATAGGAGGAGGTGGGATTAATAAAGGAGCATTTGAGAAA